>NQLW01000036.1:540824-553765 GCA_002312845.1 Kalanchoe fedtschenkoi | reverse complement strand
TTGTATTGAATTGACGAATATATGTATTAAATTGACAAACATATGTAACAAATTATTGAAAATATACATTACATTGATTAATATATATATCAAACTGATAGATATATATTAGATTGATGAATTTATGTAGTAAAGTGATGAACGTAGATATCAAATTGATGAATATATATAATAAGTTCGTGAATATATGTATTGAATTGATGAACATTGGTGTTGAACTGATGAGTTTATGTAATAAATAGACGAATATATGCATTAGATTGATGAATATATGTATTAAATTGATGAACAAATGTATCAAATTGATGAGCGCATGGATCAAATTAATTAAAATAAGTGTTAAGTTAATGAAAATATGTATCAAATTGATGAAAATATGTATTAAATTGATATATATGAGACTGTCATTGTATTCTGCTTCTTCAACGCCAATCTATTCTTCTTTATTGAAATTTTCATCTTCCCCTACATGTCAAGTTGCTTGGACAATCTATTCGATGATTGTTAGCAACTTTATATCAACAACTTGACAAGTTTTGCTATAGTAGAGAAGCTTGCTTTGACCACCAAACCGCATCTGCAGCCATACTACGTGCAATGGTTTAATAGCAGCGATAAATTAAAGGTAACCTAATTGTTTAACGTTCAAATTGCTTTTGGTTCATATCGTATTGTTCTTAATTGTGATGTAGTGCCTATGCAAGCTTGTTTTATGTGTTTAGATAGACTATGACAGTATGAAAAAGACTCGTTGCATCATGGTAGAACTAATCTATATTTTTTTATTCATAAAGATAAGAAAATTATGTTACATGATCTAACTCCTGAGTTTATTTTAATGGAAGATATTGCTGACGCTAGTGATAAAAAAAATTCAAGAGTATGCAAAAACATAAAATCAGATTGTGATAAAGGATCTTGGTCAACAAAAAAGAGAATCACCAAATTAATTCGGGAATAGAGGTTTTGTTAATAAAGGCAGCCGTGTCGTGGGGGAAAGAATGGGTTCAAGGTTGACGTTTGGTGTTGATCCATGGGTGGGGAGGTGGTGTATGACGTTGGCTTTGGTTTTGATGGCATGAGGGCGACTGAGATTTTCAAATTTGTTATGTTGAGTGGGGGGATTCGTGGTGGAGGGAGAGAGGTTCTAGGGAGGGAGAGGTGGAATCTATAGGGAGGGAGAGAGATTTTACAAAGAGGGAGAGAAATTCTAGAGAGAAGTAGGAGCACATCTATGATCTATCTAACTTAGGGGTATATTGATTTGGTTCGGTTTGGTTCGGTTTAGTTCTTAAAAAATCAAACCAAATCGTGGGTAATCGGTTGAGAAATTTGAAATCGAACCGACCGCTAGTTCTAAAAAACCAATTGAATCAAACCATATTATTTGATTCGGTTCATTTATATTTTTCATGAACTTTTATTGAGTAATTTAATTATTAAATAGGAGAATTTTCATATAAAATCCTAATTTTGCTCGGTTTGGATCGGTTCAGATTGGAAAAAATTAAAAATCAAACCATTAGTCGTCGGTTTTTCAAAATTTGAAACTGTAACCGAACCAGTAACGTTCCAAATTAAACCAAATCTATTGGTTCAATTCGGTTTGATTCGATTCATCAGTTTTTATTTACACCTCTAATTTAAACTCATCTTGTTGTTTAAGGGTGGAAGATTAAAAGAGCATATTAAAGTAGTGCGATAATCTACAGAAATAGAGGACGAAAATGGAAGGGATTGAGGGAAGCTGAGGGAGCTTCGAGATGGGGGAAGAGTGATGGATGAAATCAGAATGATTGGTAATCTGGGCGGCAGTCGGAGTGGTGAGGGTGTTGGTTGTTGCGGTGCGGTGGCAGTGATAATATCGATGAGAGTCATTTGGTGGAATAGATTTTGAGGAGTAATGATTCAGACTTACCGAATTTTCATTAAGCATAATAAACTAATGTTCGGTTCACTAAATGACTATTATAATAAAATATCATTTCTTAACAGAGGCTAATAAGAACAACAAAACAAGGCATAAGTCCGATAGGAATAGATTTTCATTAAGATTAATAAGTCAAATATGATTATTTTGATAGATTTATGAAAGTGAAAATAGAAATACAATAATTATTAAAATAAATAAAAATAGGAAATGAGCGAGAATGCTCTACTTAGAACTCTAATAAAAAGAAAATTTCTGAACTAAAAATTCAGATAATTAGAAGAGGTGATGGTTCCAAGCAGATTTTACCCCAATAGAGAAGCAGTCAAAGAATTCAGCAGTTTATCAGAAAGATGGCTAACAATATTTGATGTTGCCCTCAGATATCCGGACCAAGAAGCCCACCACTTTGCTACCTGAACTTGAATTCTTGAAAAAAAACCCATCTGCTACATAGAGGGGCTGCCCTATTAAAAGAAACATGAACCAAACATGCACTGACAAAAAGAGATGGTAAAAGTAAAAAACGTATTATCCCAATTATCACAAATGAGATTCAAGACTCCATGCATCATAGTAAGGTAATTAGTCCATGCAAGAAAAGCTCAAAAAAAGAAACAAGGGTCCTCCCCCAAGCATCTGATTACTAGACTCTGGTACCTCTATTGAGGTTAACCAGGCGTGTTGGAGCATCCATTTGCCCCCTGTTTGAATTCGGGTATGCAGATCTCCCACCTCCACCATATGCAGCATCTTGATATCTTGTGCTCTGATATCCACCAGAATATCCACCTGTGCCTCTAGCTTGACCACGATCCCTTGAGTAACCACCAACTCCACCCTGCCCTTGAGAAAATGGCCGGTTACCTCCTGTTCGCCCACCGCTGCTTCCTTGCCTACCCTGATTGTAGGATTGGTTGTCTGGCCACTTGTTTCCTCCAACATTCATTCCACTAGCATAGTCCTGGGCATCTCTCCTCTTGGAAGACAGATTTTCTAAGCCACCCCCAACCCTTGCTTCAATCGCTCTTTCATTGCTGTCAGCAAGTACAGCAAGCTTTTCAGTCAACTGGAAGGCTAGAGCCTGTAACCTGGTATGCACAACATCAAAAAACATGATGCACTTGGTTGGCTGGTCCCAGCTCGCATGAAGCTCTTCCGTAATCATCATTTTGCTAACAATGCTGTGTGCCAGGCCTTCCGGGAGGTCAAACATTTTGGTAAGCTGATCCAGGCTTAGTGACTCATATGAAGAGGAATAAGTGAAGAGATACGTCCTGAGTGCCTCTTCTTTAATCTTAGCCTTGAGCATTCCTAAAACATTCTCACGGTTCACAAGGAGCTTCCATATGTCAAGCGAGTCAATGATATCAAAACTTTTCTGGTGATCACCCTTGGTGAGAGCTCTAGTAGCAGCCATCACATGGTCCCTGACATTTTCTGGCGGGCCGGTAAATGTTTGCCTCTCGCTCACCTCTAGGAGTCGCCGGAATGTTTTGCTTATGATCCTACGCTTTGCATCATGTGTGTTGGCTGCCATGTTGGGAACCTCTAAAAGCATGGCAGTAATCAGATGGACAGCCTCAAGGAGCTCAAGGTTAATGTGCATATGATAAGGCATCTGTCGCCTACGCTCCAACCTTTCCTGTAGAGGCAAGCAAGACATTAATCCGCTTAAGGCATAAGTTACACAGAAAATCAATAATGAAATATCTGAGGTGATGCATGAACTGAAGATGCAAGAAAAGAAATTAATCCACCTGAGGCAGAGGCTACATAGAAAACAATACTAAACTATCAGAGGCGATGCATTAACTGTAGAATAAGAAAAGAAATTAATCGACCTGAGGCAGAGGTTACATAGAAAACAATCCTAAACTATCATAGATGATGATGCATGAACTAAGTTGACATTAATATACAAACATAGTACGTAAAAAGGAGTCGGGCTATTGCAATTTATACAACGCACAAGGACAAACAGGTTCCGTAAAACCGCTACAGAATCAAGATCCAAATTGAATAAAATTAAGAAAGTTCAAATCCAACATCCGAAAAGTATGCCAGCAACCATTTATCAATCTACAAATTTTTCACTCTAGATGAATGATAAGACAGATCCATATTGTATCATAATTCAACTGTGTTAAGGACAAGGTTAACAACTGCATACAATTAACTCTAAACATGATCATCAGGATAGAAAATGCTACCAAACCTCGACAATGCACAGAACAGAAAAATGTAGATTACCTACTACATACTAGAAGTCCAAATGAGACAGTGAAATAAAGAACACAGATGTATGAAAACAAGACTGAGTACCCCAGCACTCATGATAACTAAAAGCCTCGATCAGGCAAATATACCACCGACATAATAACGAAAATTCATATCAACTGAAGCATCATAAATTTGTGCAAGGCATTGAATCTGCAGTCGAAAGAGCCAGATAAAAATTATTTCAGGAGATTTGTAAATGCAAAATGGTATGCATGACACTATCAACAAGATGCAGATACCTAGGGCGTAGGGCTTATGAGCAGACATTAGAATACCAATATCAAGGGGGAAAATACAAAAGAGATGACATCACTCGTCTTAAAAATACTTGAGCGATATTATGCTGCAGGTACATGACCCATTCCATATATTGTACAAATGCATTCCAAATTTTGAAACTGAAAAAAACAAACAAGAGAGATATGGTTACCTGCTCTGGTGTTTTCTCATGGTAACGACTCTGTGAAACACCTTGCGCCAGAAGTTCTTTAGCCCTACCACCAGAATATAGATCTGAAAGGCAGCCATGAGCCTCAGTAGTTAGGCCAACCCTAAATGCGCACAGACCAAGCTGGGCCATAGCCCTGTTAAAAAGTATCTGAGTTGAAATGTCCATATGCTGCACATTATCCTGTAGATGACTCATGAGCAGCAAGTCACGAGAAATAGAGAATTCATCTGCAAGAGCATGGTGGTATATATCGCATAACATTGCCCGAGCCTTTGTCCTCTCATCACCATGACTGTATATGATTGACACAAGAACATCCATCAAGGTTCTGCTGCTCTCAGGAAAAGTGGGTTTCCGAGGTACAATCTCTGGTGTGATAACAAATGCAGGTGGACCTTTACTGTCCTCCGCCTTAGGCTCCTCCCCTTTGTTTGCATCATCTCCTGCCTGCTCGGCAAGCTTCCTCATGGCATCATACACTTCTGGTGGCTTATAGTAAACAAGCTCAACTCGCCTTAGAGCTACCTTAGAGGCAGACTTGTAATCCCCAATCCGTTCCAGATAATCCTGAACATTTTGGGCCAGAACGGAAAATAGGGGCTCATCCCTGAGTCTCTCAACATAGTCACGAGTGTGTGGATCAATACATTGTAGACTCTTAAAAAACTCAGCATCAATACGTTCAAGGAAAGCCACCAAATTACCCCAAACGTGAACAGTGCCCTTGAAATCAGCTCCTTTCTGCGTCTCGTTCTCATCAGGTTCCGCCATGTCATCCACAACAATATTTGAGTACTGAGCAAGAATGTCAAGTACTGTGAGCATATTATGGACACATTTCTTCCACACATTGATCGGCATGTGCCCACTAAGACTTGGATTGACATCAAACTGAGCAGAAACAACATTGAAAAGAACCTGAAGCTTTTGAGCAGGTGTCTTGGCAACCTTGGTCAAGAAAGTTAGCTGCTCAACCTGCTCCATTCTTCCTGTTCCCTTTTTGCCCCGAGCAGCAACAATTTCTTTAAGCTTCTTGTCCACGATATCCCATGTGATTTCACTGGGATTCCTGAACTGCTTGTCCATAAGCTTATCTTTTTTACTCATTTTCTTTTCCCAAGCCCCACCAGTCTCGGTGCTATCCTCTCCATCTCCTTCATCATCCTCATCCTCATCCTCATCATCCACCATCTGGTTGGGATCTTCTTCAAACTCAGATCCGGAATCCTCATCTACATCAGCCTCTTCCTCATCCTCTCTTTCCTCCTCAACTTCAGGATTCTCCCTGAATCTTTGGATCAGTTCCTCATACTGCTTGTTGTTCTTCTTAAGCTTTTGTTTCATCGAATTCAATGCCTTGGCATTGCTACTGCTCATCTTCTTCTTAGCCTCCTTGTTCAACAATGACTGACTCAAGAAATCCTCCAGCATGACAAGAGCTCTCACATACAATGTAGGAACCTTAACAGACTCAGTAACACGCATAACTTTCTCAAGCTGCTTGTTGAGCTTGTCAAAAGTCTCCTGCAAGTTGACCCAATCATTGATCTTCATCGCATTCTTCAACTGATCAACTGTCTGCCCCATCTCCTCAAACCTCTTGTCTTTAGCAGATCTAACAACCCGCTTTTGCCCATCATTATCATCACTATCACTGTCACTGCCCTGAAGGTACTTGTTACCTGCAGTAGTGACAGTGGTTTCTCCCGCTTCATTTTCAGATCCATCTTCAATCTCACTTAGCTCCTCATCGCTGTCACTTCCAGCCTAGGGCACCAAAGCGTCACATTCCAAAATCAAAAATGGAACAAAATATACACACGGATACAAAATACACCGGATTGAATTCTAACCTGAGTCCAAAATCGCGACATTCTGAAACAATATCGAGCGTAAAAAATGTACTGCATCAATAATAACGAAACGCGTCAGGCCGATACGGCCAAAATATCAACATATCCGAAGTCGTGAATGAACACACGAGGAATCCGCTAAGGTAGCAACCGCAACATAATAAGAAATCGAAAGAAAGAAAGAGAGCTAAACGCAGATGAAGGAACGACATACCTCGTAGCGCCGTGCGGACTGCGGAGAGATGCGAGCACACAAAATGCAAGACGGCGAGTTTGCAAACCTAAGTAGATAAGTCAATGTAAATTGTGAAATGGGGCTTGAAGAATCGCAATTTACAATTTGGGGTTCCCTTTCCCCTAATACCTTATTTGTACCCAATTCTCAAGATCACTAATTGATGTGAAATGGCCCATCACAATTAAGAAAAAGTTATCGGAACCGGATGCGAGGCTGAATCAGTCAAGGTCTCCATTTCTGTTTTTTTGGTCGAATTGGCTGTCCAAAACAGTTTGATCGTCGGTTCAATTATATATAATTATTATGATATATAAAAGTTAATAGGTTAATTATTGAAATTTTGATAAAATAATTAGATAGTTTGGTGGTATGTATGTTTGTTTAACTCATAGAAAGCTCAAGTTCGAGTCTGGCTTATTCGATTTAAAAAATGATTTTTTAAATTTAGTTTAAGTCCACTTTCATAACAAACCGGTTCATGTATCCGATCTGGTTCACCGATTTTATCCGGTTCGTGATGCATCCCGATAAAATATATATATCAGACCGTTACCTGGTCTGGTTCCTGATTGAACCGGCCGGTCCAGTTCGGTTATGATAACTATGGAATTAAGAAAAAGTTTAAAAATAGCGCAAGATATATTATATTTAAAAGTATACTTATTTAATTTTAGTGTTGTAAAAAATGAGTTGAAATTTTATTGTAGTTTTTAAATTGTAAATTCAATTTATTAATTACAAAAAAAAATATTTTGAACCGTTGTGTCCAACTATCCACCTTTACTGCATATCCAATGCCTCATTAGTAGAGTCCGAATTAAAAATAAAATTTAATAATACTTTGGACGCTGAAAATGAGGCATTTGATATGTAATTGCTACAGATGGATCGAATAGTATTACTGATGATTGTCTTGATCAAGGAAAACAGTTGCTCATGAGTGTATGATGAGTCTATGGACTAACAATTTACAAGGAATTTGAAGCACTAAGAGACAGATATTTGATAACCTTGGTTGCGGAAGGGTGATTAGGGAAGGTTTCTTTACTCGGATCAGGATTTTGTAAGCTAGTTTATGGTTAGAAAACAATAAGGAGATTTCAAATGCTGGAAATGAGTTTTTCGATATGGAGTTCAGACTAGAGGATCAAATGGAATTGTTGAATCCTTGTGCTTGGGGCAATGACGCAGCTAGTGAGGTACTAACCGAGGCGCATCAATTGCTGGTTGAAAACTATTTCCAAACCCCCTCATCGGCTTGGGCTTGACCTAGGCCTTTGAGAATTTCTAGAAGGACTCCCTTTACAAGGGTAAAGCCCTACTCTAATAAACAAAAAAATGGAATTGTTGATGATCGTCGTGATCAACAGTTCTTAACAATTTATGACGTAACTAGGGGGACCAATAATTTTTAAGGAGTCTGAAGAATCAAGTGACCAATCTTGGGATAACCTTGGTTTGGAGAGGGTATGAGGGCGGTCAGGGAAGGTTGCCTCATTCCAAATCAAGATTTTGTGACCTAGCTTATGGTCAGAAAAGAACAAGGAGTCTCGGTAATGGATCTAAATAGTGATGACTAATTCACACTTAATGTGGAGGCAAAGCTGATCAATTTGATTTGGGAGAAGGAAGTAATCATCCATGAGAACATGATGATGATTGGATTGGAAAGGAGAGTAGAAGACTAAGTTCACCTTTTTTTGATGAAGGATCAAATAAGTAAATACATATAAATTTAAGGGATAAAACCCAAAAGGGGCCCTGAACTATCATCGCTTACCCAATTGCGGTCAGAACTACCACGATTTCCAAAAAGGGTGTAATGAAAAAAAAATTGGATTGATTTTCTAAAATAAAAATTACCATCACATTCATAACATAATATTATTATAAGATTTAGATTTGTGTGCGAAAATTATATCGTTTGGTTATCAAAATAAATTATATCATTTTACGCACATAAAGAAAATGACTTCTTTTGATAATCAAATGACATAATTTTTGCATACAAATCTAAGTCATATAATAATATTATGTTTGGAATGTAATGATACATTTTAATTTAGAAAATCAGTTCAATTTTTTTTTTCATTGCACCCTTTTTGAAAATCATGGTAGTTCTGACCGCAATTGGGTAAGCAGTGGTAGTTCAGGACCCCTTTTGGATTTTTCCCCTAAATTTAATGGTGATAGGAGGAGGGTTAGAGATGTTGTGTGATTGTGGTGGTGGTGATGGTGATGCACATTTAGTGGTGGTTGGCGGAGGATTGGGGAGGTCCATGATAGAGGGTTTTAAATATCATAAAAAGAAATAAAAGAAAAATAATATCTTTGAGTAAAACAAAATTTTTCTTATTACGAACTCTTTTATATAACAAATCAATTTTTTGGATTTAATGGCAATTTTTTTAAAAATAAAATTTTATTGATAGGGTCAAGAGATCTATTGGCAAAATGCCTACAAGGGTTGTGCGAGGCTTAAGGATGGCGCGGTGAGCCTACGAGGGGTCGCGTGAGGCATTAAGATGACTCTGAGAGCCTACAAGGGGTGACGGATACTTAAGGACTTGGTCGAAGACTAAAGGAACTTGAAAAACCTACAATGGGCGGTCGTTTGGCGTAAAGGGCATGACTCGATAAACCTACAAAGGGGGCATGAGGCCTAAAAATTGCTCGAAGAGCCTACAATGAATAGAGAAGAACCTTTAAGGGAGCGCAAGACTTGAGGGTTAATGGCTCGAGGAGCCTAGTCTTGTGTGAAGAAGGGGGAGGCGTAAGGCCTTTGTGAAAGGCACTTGAGTCGAAGTGGTGCTGTGTCAGCTCAAGCGGGATGTTCTTCGGGACCTTCCGAGCTAGCTTAAGGGAGCATGGGGGACGCTCTTCGGGTCCTTCGAACTGGCTCAAGGAGAGGTCTGATGCAGGGCTTTGAGGGCGAGGTGAGGCCTGGACATGGTGCTTAAATAACTTGGACGCTTTACAGCCTATAATGTGGGGGTCTTGGTCTGGGCCATGCGATGTTGTTAGTAGAGTTTTGTGCACATGAAGTCAGGTTGGGAAGCGAGAGCACTGGAGGCGCATGAGCCAACAGAGCGGACCAAGGCTCCTACCGACCAATACACTAGGCCCGACCTTTTTGCCTTCACCTGCCATTCAAATGGTGGATCGGTAGAGGAGACCGCCTGATCTGGTCGATCAAGGTAACCTGCAAGCAACCAACCAAAAAACAAGGAGAAGAATTTGCGCTCCGACTCGCTGATCTGCCGATCTGATGCGAGCAGTTATGGTGGTTAGCAAGGCAGGGGTTCTGAACGGCAACTCTAGACCGCATCTTCTGGTGCTGGGGTGGAGATGGACTCTGGAGCCTGGAGGACGGGCGCACATCGGCGAGGCAAACATCCTAGAGATAGGACTCCAGATCCACCACTAAAGGAGAATGGAAATTTGGCCACCGATCTGCCTCCCAATTGGAAGGGAGACCTTGGGCATCAAGGTGGAAAGAGGTAGCTGTTGCGGAGATGTTCGACCGATAATTCTGGATTCCGAACGCCCCTAGGAAAGACAGTCAAAAGCGATAACACCACCGGCTAGGAGAGAATGAGATGACACAGAAAGGGAGAAGGGGAGGGGAGGAGGCGACAGACGCAGACAGCTTGCGCCGCCTCCTCCCCTCTATCTAGAGTTTGTTGTTGGGCGAGGCAAACAAGGACAAAAGGGAGAAAGAGAATTTTTCAAGCTGGTTCGAGGCTAGCTATTCAAACTCTAGTTCTTTCTCCTTTTCATTTAATGGTAATTTTAAAATTCACAAGACAAATGATAAAATAGTCGTCTTGAACAAATAAAGATAAATTTTACCGTAGAAATCGTGCCAATTCTTACCCCCTAAAGTTTAATGAGATAAAAATTGAATACTCATCATCATTTCTCAACTCACAAATCAAGTTTTACATATTCTCGTGCATATTTCAAGTAAAAAATAAAATTTTGAGTGAAGAAAATACTTTGTATATTTTGAAATATATGAAGTTATCATGTAAATGATGGTTTGACTAATCTATTTGATAAGGTTAGTAATATATTTATGTCGAGTTCTTATTTTGGTAATATTTTTATATTGTGATTTTTAATAATTTATTTTTTGATAGTTTTTTCCAAAGTACCTTTTTGCTTGGTTTCATTTCAATTCTACTCTTTCTCTTGATTTGATTTTTGTTATGCCTCACTTTATTTTAAAAAACGTAGTTGCCAACAACGTTATCATCAAAGATAGCAAAACAATTGCCATCAATCTCAATTTTCTAAAAAAGTATATTAGAATGTAACCCAAAAGAATAAAAAAGTACTTTAGAAAAAAAAAAGAGAAAGACCTTAAATGAGTATTTAACTATCGCCTCTTACTCAATTGCGGTCTGAAATATCTTGATTTTCAAATAAGATGCACAAACTCATTTTTTAGACTAAAATACAATTACATTTTTACTCTATTACTCCAACAATGATGTCATTAACTAGTCAACACCTGCTGTTAAAATATATCGACATCGTTTCAATTTCTACATTTTTATGTTTTGATATTAATTAAATAATTGGTGATACAATATTTTAATCTAATATTTTCTTTTGAAATCTCAAATTACAATTCTAACAAGTAAGAAATTAAACCTTAATTTTTAATCAAGCCGTCTTCACCGACCACCGAACTCGAGAGTGTCATCGACCACCTTCGAGAACTTAACCACCCCCGCCGCCAGCACGAACTCATCCGATGTAACCACCAACCGTCCCTTCCCCCCATCATTTGTAAATATCAAATCTGAATTGTTTTTCTTAAGCTTATTATTGAGTTTCAGATCTAACAATGATGGGGATTTGCAGAGCCGCGCCCGATCTCTCTCTTCACAAACAACTTTTAACACATTATTGAAAACTAGAACTCATCCTCATCATCAACGTCATATCCATCCTCTTTTGACGGTTCACGAATCTCCGTACAATGAAACTGAATCGTCTCCATCGAACTCTGATTGTGACTATTTTGCGCTGCGCGAGACTCCATCAACTGCAACGGATGCAGAACGGACGACACATCGAGAATGGCCGATTTGTAACCGGAGAACTGTGACAACTCTGCAATTAGGGATTAAAAAAAAGATAAAAATTAAATTAAATTATTGTATTAATAATTATTTGATTAACATTAAAACATAAAAATGCCGAAATTGAATCGATATTTTATTTTAACAGTGCGTCGTTGTTGGAGTAACCAGTTAAAATATAATTATATTTTAATCTAAAAATTAAAAATTTGCATATTACTTGAAAATAAAAATAGTTCCGCCAGCAATTGAGTAAGAAGTGATATATATATATATATATTTTATGAAGATTACTTGGGAACAAATTCAGCATCTACATAGAACTGAAATTTGATCCTTTTTGAGCAGCTTGTCATTTTGTTGGAGGCACAAACAAAGATGAAAAATTGGATGCAAAGTAGTGTCGAAAAAAGATGTTGCGACTTTTCATCATCCCCACCCCGTGGCCTGGCAGTGCTCAAAACCACTCAATTTTCAGTTCATTTCAACAACACAAAACACACATTCGCACGCATACCACTTCTCTCTTTCATCTCCATCTTTTATTAGAATGCCCCGATGAACAATCTGGTGAAAGCTGGACGACCCTTGTACTGATTCAGAAGGTCATGGCTTTTTTGCTACCTAGTTTCTCCTCTCCCTCTATCCCCACCCAATCCAACCAAGGTGAAAAACCCACCACCCACCATTTTCATCCTCAATCCCATCATCATCAGCAGCAGCCTCTCCTTCCTCTGCCCACCTCTCCCTCACTGATGTCTCCATTGACCACCATTCACACTCCGCCCGTTAGGGGTGTGCAGGTTAATCACCCACCAAGTGGCCAGGATAAGCAGCAGCAGCAGAAGGATGACTTCTATGTTAACCTTGGACTAGCTGTGAGGACCCTTCGTGAGGACATGCCCTTGCTGTTCACCAAAGACCTCAATTATGACATCTATAGGTATGGTTTTTCAGATAATGGGAATTTCGAAACAGTTTGGCCTTTCTGTTATTATGTATTTCAGCTTATAATGTTTTGCAGAGATGATATTACATTTGTGGATCCACTCAACACATTTTCTGGGATAGAGAACTACAAGTTGATCTTCTG
>NQLW01000036.1:503575-540302 GCA_002312845.1 Kalanchoe fedtschenkoi | reverse complement strand
TTGTCAGACTTACATTTCAAAGTATGCCTTACATTTCTTTTCTATTTACAAATTCATTTGATGTCATGGTGAGTTTGCTTATTTAAGGATTCACACAACAGAAGGATTTCAAATTTTCTGTTTTGTGTTCAAAAGGTCTTTTGCTTCTTCACCTACAAGCCTGATGCCTTATAAGTGCATTATATATTGATCTTTCTTCTGAATACAATCGTAATGAGTTGCCGGAACAAGTGAAAGTCTTGCCTGATTTTTACAATATTATTGCATCTGTTGAGGAACACATCTTTCATACAGCTCATTAGTTATCCATTAGAAATTGCTATTTTCGTATGCATTTCCCTGATTTCCGGTAAAAGAATGTCAATTTTCAACTGAATGAATAATTTTACAAAGCTTAATGAGATGCAAGATGGCGTAATGAAATTGGGTTGCAGAGGCTGATCATAATACAGTTGCAAGCATATTTAAAGTAGTTAATACACAATACAGTATCAGAGAGTCTTAACGACTATAAACATGCATTGGCTTCTTTAGAGATAAATTGACATACCTCTATTTTATATGAAATTTTACTTCTTAAATAAACAGGAAAAAATACAAAATAAAGCTAACATAAATCAACTTAGAATAGTTATCAAGTTATCAGCTTTTATTGTGTTGACATAATGAACGGCCGAAGTTCCCTATAGCCCATTCGAACAACTGTTATGGAAACAGCTTGTTAGTCACTGTTGTAAAAATCTTCAACTGAAGATCAAACGGTGGGAAGGGAAGAATATTGAGACCTGCTCTTTTCCCAAAACAAATAAAAGAGAAAAAAAATGAGATAGTGAATGTTGACACCTGGCTCAGCCTTCATTGAAGCTTCAACTTCGCGAAAAAGTTCACAACAGCACAGTACCTATGCAATTTAATGTGACTGGGAAATGCATTTGGTAAACAGGTCCAAGAGGATATTATTTGGCAGCTTCAACCAGTGTTCGAAATGCTTCTCAATATTCCATAAACTTGTTTGATATTGTCATCAAGAATGTTTCAGTACAAACCCAAACCATGTTCAGGAAGACTTGTGATGTCACGGATTTTGGCAAACCAATTTTCAACAGTGATAAAATCCCCATATACTTTTAACTGCTATTTTCACTCAGCTCGAAGATTGGATGCCTGATATGCACATCCGCGCCTAATTGTTTTTTTACTTTGGACCGGTACATAGAAATTACAGGACTTGCCTGAGCCGGACTGATTCCCAGTCTGGAAGATGCCATAAGAAGACGCTGCCCAACATCCGGTCTTTTACACTCACTACTCAATGGTCCAAAACCAGCATCTTTCAGAATAAATCTCTGGGTCATATCTGCACTTACTGGTGAGGCAACACAAAATTGCAATCTACTAGCCGTAAGTTTCTTTTCTGGTACAGATTGAGTCTCTTGTAGAGTATTTGTGACTGAGCAACACCTTGTGATAATATCTGTGAGTGATCTGATGGTGGATGAGTTTCCGCTTGAGCAATCCTCTGCCACTAACCCAAAATTCTCTTCAGGGGATACCTTTTCAGTTGTGGGCATTGGAAAGCCAATACTCTCATTTGTAGACTTCTGCAAATTCGTATCTCCGTGGCTGTCTGGAAGGCAACTAACCTTTCCAACTGTGTCACATGCATGGTCAACTGGATGACGGCGGGCGCTGTTCGACTCTATCACCTTGCATTTCTGCTCTAGCTTACTGTCGACGGCAGACATGTTTATGCATTCAGCGCTACCTACACTATAAGGGTGGCAACCCTCTACTAAAGATGCATCATGCCCAAATCTGGCAGACATGGTGCTGCATGTACTCTGCAGAACCACTGCGGCATGAAGGAACCAAGGCCCCTTATTACCTCGAAGTGCACATTCCGAGGGTGCTGAGAGAGACAGGTGGTAAAAACATGACTTGTGCTTCACCTACTAGATCATCCATAAGAGAGGAAACGTTAAACAAGTATCCAAATAAAACAAGTTAGAAGAAAAAAACAGAGAAGCAACTGAAAGCTAACAGGAACGTGCCTAAGAATGGGTAGCAATTTACTCAATCTTGTGTATTTTTTTTTTTTAGTAATTTGAGTAGTTTTGGAGTCATTTCAGGTTAAATTTTGAATTGTATTGTCTCGTGTAGGTGTTAAATACTGGAAATGTGACTTTTTGGAAGAGTTTTAGGCGGAATTAGAGTGAAATAGAGACATTTGGCTGATTTCCAACAAATATTGATCCTTGCGCAAGGGCGATGCTGATGTACAGACTTCAGATATCTAAAAATAGGATGGAATATAAAGAAGTATTGGCTGATTTGGCGGAACATTTGTTAGAAAAATTGTCAAATAAGCAATACCAGAGGGGACGGTGTCCACCTCCACACCTAACAAAAACGTCATAGAGCATGGCTCAAATTGATGAAAAGGGACTGGATGTTGCACAAGAAACATACCATCAAGCCACGAACCTTAATTTCTCCGAAACTGGGTAAGCAGGTGAAGTGGGCTTTCTCGATTTCACCTAAGCATCATAAAAACAACGCACCAGACTAATCAATGAATAAACGTTGAGCTTAGAAGAAAGAAGGAAGGTGTTGTAGCAGTAGGGTTCGTTTTTGTAACAAGTATATTGTAGGATTTTTGATTGCTTACTGATGAGAAGTTCCGCAGTGACGTCAGGAGGAACTGAAAGTGCGATTCGAGTCCTCAATGTCGTGTCGATGAACACTCCAACCTCTCCAGTGGAGCAGTCGGCATTCATTCTTTCAATTTAGAGACTCAATTGCTTGCTGTAGTGTAATAAGTAAACCAGTGGAGTTTCAATCTCTCGTCGCAAGTTCTCGGGTTCATCGGGGTATGGGGGCCATCATAATCTCGCTACTTTTAAGGGCAAATTCTTCGGTGCTCCGGCAGCACAAGCTCTCTTAGACAACCTCGTTTTAAACCAATACACCCTTATAATTAGAAAATAATTTTACAAAATTCAAAAAAATGATATAAAAATCAGAAAAAATTCAAAAACATACCAGTTTGATTTATAAACATTAAAATAATAAAAAAAATTATAAATTTATATTTTTCTAATTTATATTCATTAAAATAATTATGTAAATTTGATAAATATATATATGCAAGTAATGAATATGAGTATACAAGTGATGAATAAGTACATGCAAGTATGAATATGTATATGCAAGCATACGGATTCACCTAAAATTCTTCTACATGTGTTAAACAAAATTATATATATAAAAATAAATTTATATGTATAATCTTAATGAAATTTTTAATTTTGCTTCTCAAATTCAATTCAAATTTTTGATTATATAAAATTATGTAAATTTGTAATTTCAACCAGCAGCATTAGAGAAGGGCTTTCGCACCCCTCCCTCCATATAATATGAGCATCCCGCCCGGGCTCGACGGACCTCACACCTTTACCATGATAAATAAGACTGCCAGACTCATCCGGCTACTCAATTTCTTCGGTCCATTCGTTAGAGCCACTAGCATTACTGGTCCCGGTGCAGAAAGTCCTAACAAAATTGGGTCTAACACTGAAAATGTAATTCTCGGCAAAATCTGAAATACAACTCTCAGAACAATTAACCAATCCACCAATCAGTAATTCAAAGGTAGGGTTTCTAGGATAATAACGAGTTTGAAACTGAAGATTTTTAGAAAGATGGCGAACATATTTAGCGCTGACAGTTCTCAGAATCATCTTCTTCTGTCAAACTGACTACCAAAATAAGGCACCGGCCGAGATTCTGGAACCACTGCAGCACAAGACCCGCCTCAATCTACTAGAACCATGAGCCGTAAAACTGATAATGAAGCAACTCAACTCAAATAAAAGCTCAAGGCACTCCATTTGCGTCACCAAAATCGTCGACCCGAGCTACAGCAAGCCTTTCCAACTTATCAAACGACGCATATCCTCATAAAACGACCCAGAACCCGACGAGCTATGTCAAAACTGAATTCGAGACCAACAAATTTAAGGCTTTGTTCCAAATTTCGAGAGAGTAGAAAGATAAGAATTTAGAAGGAAAGAAAAAGAAAGGAAAGCAAAGGATTTGAGATATTAGAGAAAAAATAGATGTTACTGAGTTTAGAAGAGATTAGGAAACATAAGAGTAAAAAGGTAAAATTACTTTAATAATTTTATATATGAAAATAGAAAATAAAAAATATAAAGAGTTAAAGGGTATAAAAGTAATTTGAAGGGATCCCTTCCCTTTCCACCTTCATTTAGTGCTTCTTGTAACTCCTTATTCGACCGAATGAAATCATGAAAAAATTCTTACTCAGCCGATGAAACTCAGAGCAAATTCTTAAGTCGGTCAAGTGGAGTGCATTAAATATTTACTCGGACGAGTCAATAAGTATGTGTTTTGGTTACTAGGCAGAGGGAGGTGCATTAAACAGACCTCACTCTGACCTAGTTGGAAATCTTCATACTTTTGCACAGTCGTGTGGGTGTGAGGGATTCGTCAAGACAGCTGACGACTCGATCGAGTAAAATTTCTACTTAACCGAGTAGAAGTTGACTACTCTTCAAATCCTCACTTTTTCCCTCATTTTACTTCGAATCGCTTTTGTTTAACTCCATGCGCCAATTTTGAGTTTTTTTCTAATTGAATATAAAAGACACAAAAACAGTAGTATGATGGTTCAGGGACGACTCAAATCACCAAGAAATTGAGTCTTAAAACGGATATATTATTCCCGAACACTGAAAACTTTTGTTTTAAAATGAAACTTGCTTGTTGAGTGTTTTGTTTTAGAGGAGTGTGTGAGATCCTTTTTGTATAGTAGTTTTTTCAAGTCCTAAATCAAGTAGAATTACTACTCCTTTATTTAGAAGGTCCTCTCTTCTGTTTCCAAGTGATTCTGGACAAATTCTTGATAGCAATATTCTTGAAAGATCCGGACTTGCATCATATTGAAATCAGAAACATAAAGTGGAGTCGGTTTAAGAATCATTATCTGCGCATCGACTTTGATTTCTCTGCTGGCGCAAATCCGAAGCGTTTTAGACTTTGACTCCAATTATGAAAGTGCATATCTTTGTTACCTCTTTTGCTATCAATTTGAACCATTACAATCATGAAAGTTATGACCCTCTAAATTTATTATGTCGGTGATGTCTCGTATTTAGAAACAATTTGTGCGTCACGTGCAAACCCAAAATCCACTACGCACTTATCAGTGCGTGCGGCCTGTGTTAGAACAGCTAATGATTTTTGTTCGTCTATCCGATTTTGTCTGTCGTTTGATCTAAAAAATTCTTTTTTAGCACATTTTCATATTACGACTTAAAATATCCCTGAAATACAAAAATTCGCTAAAGACCATTAAATTCGACTCGAAACAAAAGCGTTGTGTATAAAATAGACCGAATAAGTTTATCATTAATCTAAATAATAGTGTTAGCAACCATCATATCTCATACAATCATCACATTCGTTCCAACTTTCCCGTAGCATTTTCCTTTTCCACTCATTTTTCGTAAAACCAAACACCTTCCAACCTTGTTCGGAATGGAAAGTGAGTAGCATATTTGACGTATGTGAATGACAACTAATGTGAAATTGTGAACACAACACTAGATAACTACAAATAAGGATGGAATAGGACAGAGACGAGGACAGCCCATCCCAGTCAAAACGCCAAACATTTTTATTTTTTTTCCAAAAACGGGACTTCAGTCCCACTAGACACATTGGATCATTTGGCCAGGGGGACTACTAGTTGAGTGGATTGCAAGTTAACTCAAAGAAAAGATGAGAAAAGAGAGGTTGTCTTCCCCCTTTTCTTCCCTTGTTCTCATCTCATGCCAAGCAAGAATATGTTCTACCCAAAAATCAAATACATTATTTAATCAGATCTCAGAGACCAAAGAGTGTCGTTGGCTGGCTGTGTTTATTCACTAGCACATATTGATTAGACTGAAACACCAATGGCTGTCATATTATGCACAATGAAGTGAAATGGTAAGAAACTGTCTTCTTTATATCACCCCCTAATTCGCCGTCTCTCCATAACCATCCGGTCTGCTGCTTGTGTTTCTTATAATCCATGTGACTTGGTGCGGGCTTCAGCAAGCAAGCGCTGGAGTTGTGTGACTCAGTTGTATGAATGGCTACGCATTACAGCTGGACGAGTATGAAGTTGGCTCTCATTCTCTCCCTCCATTTGTCAGCCATTCTTCTTCATTGTGGTAAATGTCGGACTCATAACTCCACATTTATCCTTTTTGCATCTTTGATGCTATTTAGCTCTGAGAAAAAGAAAACATTATTAGTCCATTGTTTTTGGGTTCGTGCATGAGAGGAGGCTGAATACTTTTATGCTTGCAGATGCAGGAAGATCAATGCAAGAGGGTTCACCAACTGCGTTATTATTCCACAAACACAAAAAGGAGCTGAAGACAATGAGACATTATGGAATTGATTCACCATTCTCATTGCCACCATTTGATTCTCCGGCTCCAATTTCCGTGCCACAAGGCCAGACTACAACACCCTACTGCATCTATCCACCGTTCACTCCAACTAACCCTTGGTCTTCACCCCCGGCACCTTCCTTGTACACCCCACCCATTTTTCCAATCTTAAGCCCGCCTCCAGGTCCATCTGGCTCCTCATCAAATCCTTATCCACCACATACTGTTCCCAGGCCACCAAGTTACGTCCCTGGCCAGTCTCCCACTCCACCCGCCTATCTTCCAACCCCTTCTGGCAACCCCCCTAGTTTTGAACCTTCCCCTCCATCCTACACTCCAACCCCAGGTGGGACTGGCGGCAGTGGAGGAGGGATTGTGCCAAACCCACCTGTGTTTGTCCCAAGCCCACCAGTATTTCAACCGCCTGTCATTTTCCCACCACCTGCAGTGCCACCACCACCTCATCACGGAGAAAGCCTAGCGCTATGGTGTGTGGCAAAGCCATCAGTGCCCGATCCAATCATCCAAGAAGCTATGAACTATGCTTGTGGGTCCGGAGCTGAGTGCGACTCCATCCAGCCAAATGGGAGGTGCTTTCAGCCCAACACATTAGTCGCCCACGCTTCGTATGCTTTTAACAGTTACTGGCAAATGACCAAGGTAGCAGGAGGAACCTGTGAGTTCGGGGGCACAGCCATCCTCGTCACTGTCGACCCAAGTAAGCAAATACACTAAAACTCAGCATACCAGCTACGCAACTCTAATTACTCACTGCGCCCCTCTCTGTCCACTGCAGGCTATGATGGATGCCATTTCATTATTACTTAAAAAATACCCAAGAAGGCTTCAACATTTTTTTTTCAGGCAGTCAAGCCAATCAACCTTCAAAGCAAACACTGCTGCTGATATTGAATAACAGGGGAGCCTCTCTATTGGCTATAGGAAAACTGGATTTGTCCCTCCAACAAAAAAAACTAGCTTTTTATATGTTTTTTCCACTTTTTACTCACTGTCACAACATTTTGTAATCAGATAATTTTTAGGTGAGCTCTATTACTACTAGGAGATTCAGTTCCGTTATTAGCACGTTTTTACATTAAGACTAAAATAAGCATGAAATATGAAAACTAGCTAAAACCCATAAATAACAGTCGAACAGTAAAAAAAATTAGGTGAGTTAACTATAAATGAGATGGAATAATTTTATTTCATCATACTGTGACCCCCAACATAAATTAGCTGAACCCTCCACTCGAGCTTGAATACATGAGATTAAACCATTAAAGTGGCTACTCCTAGATCTTCCCGAAGAGATAGGAACTCCCAGGTAAATAATATGAAAATTTCCCTCCCGAAAGCCACCGGAAAGCAGGATAGCTGATCGCCTGGGACCATGCATGTGAAGATCACACTGAATGATACAAAAATGGAGCTTCTCGAAATGGCAGACTCTTCACCTTAATTAATAAAGGCCAATGATCAAACTAAAAAGATGGTCCAGGTGCCGAATCTCCAAATCAGAAAGCGCCAACATAACTTTACCATTAGCCAGAACTCTATCAAACCTCTTTTAAACTCTCCTCAGGCCTTGTTGGTTATTACACCAAGTAAACTAGTTTTCCGCATCCCCAAATCAACCAAGCCAGTATCTGAAATTGACTAAGAGAAATCCCTCATACTTCTATCATCCTGCATTCTTCCTCCCTTTTTCACTGACCAATGCATGATAAAATTGAAGTTCTCCATGAGTAACCAACGGTAGAAAATAGATGCATCAAACTGCCTAAGCTCATTCCACAAACGAGCCCTGGCTTGGCGAGAAAAAATAGCGTATGTGCAAGAGCAATGGAGGAGAATATCTGAGGCATAGACCTTAACCTAAAAAGTAATATGCTGCTCTGAGATACATGACAAACTGATATCCATCTCTGACCCCCACAATAATAGAACGAACTTCAGATAAATAATTCTGTTACCCCAGCCTCCGCCCCTGTTGAACTAACTTCGCTTTAGAAGCTTTACACATTGAGATACAACAAAAATGATGATCAACAACCATAACTTTGATAAAATCCACCGTATCTCTATGAAAGACCCCCCTCACATTCCATCAAAATGCAAAAATCATTAGGAAACAGTAGGCAGCTTCAAACCATAGGAGGCACTCTTCTACCTCCAAGATGAATCCCGCGCATGGTACAAGTGATAGGGCAATAATTTACCCTATTTTAAGTACTTATACTTGGTATATTTGAGTCGTATCCGATTGATTATGAGTAATTTATAATTGATTTTGTCTCTTGTAGGTTAAATATGAAGAAAAGTGGTTTAGAGGTATATCGTCGCATAAAGAAGATGCTGCTAACCTCTGAGAGGAAATGTCGAGGTTAATTTTTTATTCTTATTTTATTTGACCTTTTCCCTAATCAAATAATTCTGTTTTTTTTTTCATTTTAGGTATCAACTCATGAACATGTTTGCCTAACTTAGAAATATATCTCTTAATTTCATGAACATAACATTCATGTGATGAATACCTAAGTGCCCAACTCATGAACATATATCTTGATTTCATGAACATAATTATTCATGTTATAAATAGGTACCCAACTCATGATCATATCTATTAATCTCATGAACATAGTTATTCTTGTATTATTCATATGATGAACATAAGTATTTTAATAAAAATAAAAATTTAAAATTTTTGATCTTGTTTATTTAAATTTTTTTGAATTAAATAATATTTTTACTATTTTTTTAAAATTTTTATTATTTTATTAATTATTTTAATTTAAATTTTTTGAATCAAAATAACAATTCTTCATATTATGTATTTTTTTTTTTGAATTGTTTTTACTTAATGTTCATTTGGAGTTGGGTAGAATTGATTAAGTAGTGAATGCTAAACAAAACGACGCCATTTTGAAACGAAAACACTCATCTAGATGGATGCTTAAAACACTCATGAGTGATTAATCATTTGACTGTGTGTTTTTTTGTTTATTTAGGATTTAATATATAATTATTTTATTCAATTTACATATGTAATGAATCAGCAATTATACGGTCATATCAGTCAATCTAATCAGTGAAGCAAAAACCAGAGATCTTACCGGTTTAACCTTTCTATCCGCTTAATAACCATGCTAATATTACATACTTGACGAACCGAATTTCCATCTGGGCTGATCATGCAAATGCAGGGAGCAGCTTCAAATGCTGGTTAAATATTTAGTGTTATGACTAGATGGAGCGGCCTGTGGTCATCCCATTCATAATTCATCCTTCCTATCCTGTAGGAGAAAATCTGTAATATTTAGGTTAAAGTATATACCATAACAACTCAGTTGCCAGTGCTATAATTCTGTCATACCAGACATTCAAAATTATGCATCAATATATCCATTTATCTGAAACTTAAGCTGACAGTTCAACACCGCATGTCAGATAACAGACTTGGCATATGTTTCATAAACACATAAGTTACATACATATACCATAAAATAAATAAAATAAGATTACATGGTTAGTTCAACAGAGTACAAAGTTTCTTAATGGCCGCCGGGGTTCCTGTTCCATGAGAGGTATGATGGGTCTCCAAGACGTCTGCACCAAGAATTTTCAGTTATCAGCAGCCTGATATACCCGCTCTACTTTATGGGCATCATACAGGAAAACCAAGTAAACTGACTACTCAGATGACAGAGCAGGCTATGCTATCTTGGGCAACTAACTTCAGAAGCTTCTCATGATAATATGAGTGTTATCCATACAGAATCAATGATAAAAAAGATTATTTAAGTTATCTTCCAATGCGCACTTAAAAAAGCATTTCGGTTGGAATTAAAAAAAATAAAAAAATCTTCTCTAATGATAGTTATCTGCAAGAAACTTTACCTTGGCTTGATCAGATAGACAAAAGTGAACATCATGGCCAAAAAGAAGCACAGAGCGCCAACTGTAAGATAAGCAATGCCAAGAAAGTCATTTTTCCCACCAAGCCAGCTAGTCGTAGACAAAACCAGCCTCTTTTTTCCATTGAAGCTGTATGTGTTGTAGTTGTTCTCCAGTGTGACGTTTACACTGTCATTCACCTCAAGATCTACTTCGATCTTGCCATACAATTTCCTAAATGTAGGAAGGGCTGCTGTTCGCATCCATACAATAAGGTTTTCTTGTTGGCTTAACTGCTCAGAATATTAGCAAAACTCAAGTTACAAAGCGATTATTACTCTTGACAAAGAACAGATCTAAGACAATCTAACCTATATCTATATGCCATCAGCGACATACTTGACTAATTTTGTGGTTCAAACAATTCAAAAAAATAAAATAAATAAATAACAGAAAATAACACACTATCTCAATTTCAACAGTTTTGACAAAATTGCAACAAGAGGAAGGAGATTGCAACTAGGGGTCAGATTTCAGCAAATAAGAAAGAGTATAAAATTGCAATTTAAACGCACATGATGGTAAAGTAATACTTACAAAATCAACAAGAGGAAGGAGATTGACATTTGGAAAAGAACATCACAAGCAACCAGTAAATAATACACTGACTTCTTATCTTCAGAAAATAATAAGCGGAAACTTACTGGTGTTTCTGAGTCAAGCTTCGCACCACCTTGAATAGTCCCATTCTGAAAATTACTAGGGAAAACATTTTTTCCGAACTTGTGGTCCCGATCACTCTTCCATGAGATGCCCCTCTTGTTGATGGGCAAGTCCAAATTGTTTCTAGAGAAGACATAAGTATCATTGAACAAACTCCAAGCTATGAGACCACATGGTACAATTGGCTTTCCATCTGATGTTGTGCCTTCGGGGTCACAATCACTCGTGTCACTAAAGCTACTATTACTTTTCAATTGTTGATCGCTTCTGCTCTTGACATACCTACATTGCATGAAATGAAAACACGATTAGGCAAGATACCATCAGACTAAAACATGTTAAATGATTAACCTAATCTGTCAGTTTTTTAGTAATTTCTATTTGACTAGTAAAATAAAATTAGAGCTACTAGATGAGAGATCTAGCACTGCAACTAATTGGATAACATTATATTCAAAAGATTACTCTAATTGACACAACATGAATGGAACGTCCACATAAGTCCAGATAAAGGTGATCGTTTTTTTAAGTAGTGTTGGACCACATAAATTTCAGTTAGTATGTACTTCATTAACCAATGGCACTTGTGAATATCTTAGTGAAGGACATTCTCAGGGAACTCGTGAACTTGAATAATTACTTGAAAAGGTGTACGGTCGAGCTAGTGTGTCTCCAACTCAGGAAAGACTCACTCAGGGTAGTGTAGAACTTAGTACAGTAGTTTATAAAGAGTGTTCATTCCAAGGCTAGCAATTCAACACCATGTAAATTGAAGCCTTGTGCTCATGGAATGAGATCCTTCATGTGAAGAGTTACATGTAACGCATTAATTCCGGACAACAGTAATATACAAGGGGTGGCAACATCAACGGTGTTATTAGTGCCAAAGGGACATGGTATCTCAGCAAGTATAGAGCATATCCTTTGCATGGAGATCATATGCCACGGTAGCAACAAACCTCATTTTAGCCAATAAATGTTCATCACAATAAACTAAGAAGGAGAGGCACCTTAGTTTCTTTTTCATTGTTGCATTCAACAAAGATGACAGATGAGATGTCTGCCATCAAAAGTGAGTATCTGGATAGCATTGAACTACATATTGATGTAAATAGTACCTGCGGTGATTCTGGTAGAAGTTATCTAGTTGATAGTAGACATAAATGGGTGCTTTCATCTTCTTTTTAACCTGACAATAGAAAAGGTTGAATTTAAATATACATGTTCAATAGTCGGGTCAAGGACGGGCCAAATATTATCATTACAATTGGGTAACTACAAAGTTATCAAGAAGTTTACATGTATGATCCTGAAACAAGTTTTGCTCGCATTGCTTTGTATGAACTGGACTTTATTAGTCCTCATTTCGAGTGGAATGCACTCCGTTTCATATCGGTTGACAATTTCCACAACCTATGAGGCAGTTTTTTTAGTTGTTGATAAATCAAGTAGCATATAGTAGAGAGTTAGTATAAAAAGCCCATGTTACAAAAGCACTCACACCACGAGAAGCAAACAAGGACGCAACTCCAATGGGGATAAAGACGATGCTAACAAGCATGAACGCAGATATAACCTGGGGACAGAGACCAATAATGGATTGGTTTTAAAATAATTGAACTAGAATGGCATTAGTTTCTGTATGATACAAAAATTCAAAAGTAATATTAGTTACCCATCGTGGAGTGAGAATAGGCTTGCAGGCTGGGAGCTCCTGTTGTGTAAACTTGGAGTCTGCAGGAGAGCGAGAGAGAATGATTTTTAATGAACAATAAAGCGGACGCCACCTGCCTAATAGAAACTGCACAGTACATAGTGACCCGAAAGGTCTAGATGAAGAAGGTAAACTAATATGGAAGGTCAGAGATAAGTTGCGTATCCACTTCAAAATGACATGTGTGCGATCATACCAGCACAAACGTAGCATCGGAACTCCAACTTCAACACGACAATATACAACTCAGTCTAGTAGAAGCAGAACACTATTGAGCTTCTGTATAATGATGTGGAAAGGTGTACTAAACTGGTTGTAGCAAGGCGTGATGGTGTATGTTATAGCAGCAATAAAAATGAAACATTTGTAGAAAAATCTAGGCAGTGACAGGTAGAGATGAGTTGACTCAACTAGATGGAGCATCTCAAGAGATGTGCCTAAGTCTTTATTTAGGTAAGAATAGGATGTCCAAAGGGAAAACAGAGAAAGCAAAACTGAACTGCAAGGGTGAAGAAATTGGAGAAGAGGGGTTGAGCAAATGACAAGGAAACAGAAAAGTGATGAATTCCGTATGGGAAGGAAGGAGGATTTACTGAAAACACAAGAGAAGAAGGTTGTTTTAAAATAAAAAGAGCGCGTGATGAGAGGGAGAAGGAGAAGGGGAAGAAGGTTAAAGTCAACGATTGTAGAGGGAGAGACATACACTTGGGTCGCTTGGAATTCCTTTTATTGGCGGCTTCGGATCCGTTAAGTGCGGCACTGGAGGAAGGCGTAGCTGCAGCGGAACTCATAGTTTTTGGCAGCAGCTGAGGTCCGTCAAGGATCGGATCGGATCGGGAACGAGAAAGACGAGAAAATATACAGAGAGGTGGAGGTGGAGGTGGAGGGCGACTTAGAGAGAGAGAGAGAGAGGTGTCCTCCTGGTCGGCTTTAGCTTTGTTTTGGTTATTGAAATTAAAAAGAGAAGGGGGAGGAAGGAGGTGGAGGGAGAGACTTGGACAAGGACGACCGCGACTGGCAATCTTTGTTTGACTTTGAAAGTAGCAAGCAAGGAAGAACGAGTCATTTCCCTTCCCGACCCAAAACTGTAGCCTTCTAGAACATCTTCCATTTTCACTGCTTTACTTCTTGTTCTAATCGGCCGCCTAGTCGTTTGGGCATCTGATTAGTCTCTGAACGTTCTTGACACTATTTTATATGTTTTATTTTTAAAATAATATTAAATTTTGTATGTATAATTTTATAATTAATTATTAAATATATTAATTATTATTAATATATATATATATAGGGGAAGGGCCTGTTGAGAATCTCCTTACGTTGAGAACCGTTGTGTACAATTATGTACCAATCATTTTATTACCTTTTTTAAATTTATTTATTATCTGACACTCATTAAATGTAACATATTTGGAAAGTGTATTTATGTATTATATTTCATTAAGTATCATTAATGTTTTAATATTTTGTTCTATATTATACAATTTGATAATTGAATATTAATTTTTTAATCAATGTTCACCATCGTGTATTACGTATTTTGTAGGCTTTAGTGAATATTTTTGCAATTTTTGGTAGTGTACATTTTTTTCTGAATTTTTATGATATTTCTTTTTTTATTGTGTTAGTGAACATTGATGGTGAACATATTTCTCAAATTCGCAAATATCAAAAATTCAATAACTTTCAAAATTTAAAACCATGTTCACTATTCAAATATGTACAATAATGGTGAACATATAAAATTCACTAAAAATCAACAATTATAATGATGAATATTTGTTACTAAAAATAAGTGATTATGAGGAGAGAGATAAAATAAGTGATTATGAGTAGAGAGATAAAATAAGTGATTATGAGAAGAGACAAAAAATCAATCAAGAATAATTTGCTCCAATAAATATCATGATAATTAAAGATAATATGTTACTAAAAACAATTAACAGGTATATTAAATGAAGTTACAAAAATAAATTTATAATGATCAAAACACGGTAGTTTTACGCTGAAAATGATTGGCTCAGAATTGTCCACAAGGTTCTCAACTTAAAGAGGTTCTCAACTGATCCAACCTCTCTATATATATATGTATATATATAACTCCGAATGAATCCCTGCCTAACCAATTAGTCACTAGGCGTTACGTCCACCGCCTAATACCGCTTAGCGCCTTTTACACGCCAATTCCTAAATTCCATCTCTATTGCTTTTTCTTCTATTCAAATCAAACTCCAACTTAAATTTATTAACTCAATCTAAGTCAATATCAGATTTGTGCCTAATGCAAATTATTCTATCTAATTCAAATAACCTCTTTATAATTGCTCAGAAATCAAATAAAATATGTCACTAAATTATAATCACTCACTAAATTATGTAAATTTTCCTGGACTGTTATATTTCTAAAAGACCTTAACGTCTCACATAATCCATCATAATTTGCACTATGTATAAATTTCAGGTCATAAAAGCTGAATAAAATAACTACTAAAGGGACAACATGAAAACTCAATTTAAGTGTAAATGAACACTGGTATAAGATTTCCTATTTACTGACGCTTTTTTCCTATATTAATTGCACTATACTTAACTCAATTGATTGTGCATCCTGCTCAGCGCTGACGTGTCGAAACCACGCTATGAAAGCGTGTCTCTCTTCAGTACAACTACTTTTCAAAAGACGGTTTGCATTTAAAAACCAACCGCCTTTTGAAATTATGGCCGGATTGAAAGAAGACACAGTTTACAAATGCGGCTTGCTCTATTAATTTTCTCTTTCTTCTCAAACAACTCGTTGTTTACTCTATGCATCCCACCCATCACATTGCATCCTCATAGTCTTTCATCTTGACAATTTCCCTCATCCCCGCCTCCAAATTATAATCCCATCCATTGCCAATGCCATCGCTCAGCCCGTCATCAATTCTTTTATGTTCCAATCGTGCAAGAGTGTCGGGCTCCTCCCACCACTGCGCGTGGCTTAATTAAATAGTTTGCGGAGAAATTTTCATAAGAGATGTGTGCAAGGGAGATAAGCCGCACACATGACCTGGCAGGTCAGTTAGAGGCTTAGGAGCTTAGTTTGACCAGACTGCGTTTCCGAATTTTTTCTTTCCATGTTTATTTCCTTTCACTATGTATAAGCTCGTGAGCTGTGAGGATATGGTTGATTTTTTATTGTGGGGGTGAGAAATAATCACTCTCATGTTAATAGAGTTTTGAGTCTTTTTTTTATTTCTTATGCACTTTTATTTTTAGTTTTAGCCAAAATCTCACAACATCACATATCTGAAAAATCTGAAAATTTTCTCTAAATTTGAGTCTTATTAGACGGGAGCTACATGATTTGATGAAACCTCAAAATTGCGTTGAGACCAAGAATCAACACATACTACAGAAAAGTTAGTTTTCGTGCCATTGCAAAATCTCTGCAATTCTTTTTCAGCATTACAAGCAACATGAAACGAAGGAGCAACGGAATTGGATTCTTTATAACCTAAAATTTCTAGAATTTCAAGGTTCAATCCACACATAAATCTAGACACAACAGCCTCTACATCTTCTACTAAACCACTACACAGCATAGCTATTTGCAGCTATTGATAATACTCCTCTTCAGTTTTAGTGCTTTGTCCAAACTACTGCAATTTTTTTAACATATAGCTTGCATTATTCCTTTTAATGCATCCCAAGTTTCTGGTGTTATATTAGGATTCTTATGACAATACTCACTCCACCGAACAGAAGCAAAATCAATAAATTCATTAGTAGTAGCCCTAACCCTTTCACTTTCAGGAAAATCATGGCATGCAAATTTCTGATTAACATTTAATTCCCACGTAAGATAATAATCTGGGTCATATTTATCATTAAAAAGCGGCATAATGAATTTATTCCTTTCTAATAAATCATTATAATCATGTACCTCTTGTCTTGGTAGTGTATTTAACAGGTTGGTGCAGTTGCATTGATGCTTTCGAGCATCTCCATGCTTAGTGTTCACATCATATTTGTCTTTTTCACCATGGGTTCGTTGAGTTGTGCCTGTTCTTTTCAGAGGGGAACGACTCATCTCCTCAAGTCGGTTGCAGATTGCAATGAGAGTGGTTTTGATTTCTCCAACCGAGGTATCCAAGGATTCAAGCTTGCTTTTTGTACCCACCCGAACATTCTCCAAAGATCCTGTCATTGTTAATGGAAAAACATGAAAAACCACAAGAATATGACACTATGTGCTCAAATTGGGTTCTCTCAAGAAAAAAATAGTTCACTCAATAAAGTGGATTCTGACATATGTCTCTCAAGAATGTTGTTCTCTCAAGTGTCTCACTCTCAACTTCTTCAAACAAGTTCTTACTAAACTTTGCAGGTGGTGATGGCTACCAACAAATCAAAAAAACTTCTGAAAGTAGATGTATCGATGCCACGCACAAATACCGAGCAGTGGACTCATTATTCGCCATCCATGCTGCTACTGTGCTGTGATGAGAGCACTAACCTTCTCCTGGAACTCACTATGCCCCGTCTTGGTGCTCTGAATTTTTACAAGGGGTATTAACTTCGGGGAAGCTTATCGACTAAATGATAAAGAAAGAAAAAAACATTACTTTTACTAGTGATGGTGGAGCGAGTAATTTCCAGGAATTCATCCCAGTTAAATTGCTTCAGTTCCTGCTTTTCTACCTCTGACAGTTCAAAGTTGGGTTCCCTTCCACACGTGTGCAGCCCTGATGATGTATCAACCCAAAACACTAGTTATTAGTTATGCTGGAGTTTATACTATGGCTATTCACAAATGCTTATCAAAAGGCCTGATGTTCTGAAATAACAAAGAAAAATCGTTTTCGTATGTCAAGCTCGTCTAGCAGTGGTATACAACTGATGGAAAAGCAAAGCACTTGCTGCGAATATCTGAAAGTTGAAGCTCAATATATACCTGTCTGTCATACAAGTGAGCAGCTTCTTCTTGCGTACCGACAGTTCCCAAGTGGATCTGTTTCTTGTCAACTTTGATGGCAGCTTGCCATTTCATGTTCTTGAAATACACTTCTCATCAGGCATGTTTCCTGATCCTGGATTTGTTTCCTTTTATGCCGCTTTCTGCATTTGAATTCTGCTACATGTGAAGATAACAAGTCAGCAACACAGACATATGTGTGCTTGAGAATCATCACTTGTTACAAAACTTATTAGTTTGACAAACTAAGATACTCATGCACATTTTTGTAATAAAACGATATCTTGGCATGAGTGGATTGTAAAATGAAAGCTGCATTAACCATGATGTGGTATCAAGGATCAACTGTCGATCATGAAAGAGAAATGTTTATTTTTGTGTGCAAACCTGAAATTGGAGGAGCCGGCTGCTCTTTTGTAAGGCTGGAGGCTGAAAGATGATTCAAACTCGGTCTGAAATCATCCTATAAGAAAATCAGTTGGACCACTAAGCGCTTGTGGGTTCATTCTTGTCTAATTTTGGATGTCCAGTTCCAGTGGTAAACTACATATACATCTCAACCTAGCTTAATGATCAAATAGTATGGTAGACATACTCACCTTCATGGTTTGATCAACTCCCGGAGGTGTAGAATGCGCAATGATAGGCTTACTGAGGAGTGGAGGCGAGTCAAATTTCTTTTCATTACTTGATATGTCAGCAAGTGGATCTACGAAACAGCTTTGACCTACAGTAAAATAAACAGAAGATAAATAGTGGGCTTCTTTCAAAGTAGGCTAAGTTCTTTAGTAACTTTTCGAAGCCTAGTCCAGAATGATCAACCTACCATATTCAAAGAGGCGTGATTTATGAGTAACTAACTGAACTGAATCCACGTCAATTTAGAGAAGTCGAATTACTAATAAATAAGCCTCCAGCAGAGTGCACATTCTCATTTTAATGGGTAGCTAGCCATTTGATGCTTTGCAAGTTGCAATAAAGAAGCGCTAAAGGGATTACAAGGGGAGAGTCCCATGAGTTTGCGCCATGCTTTACGGACACTAACCATGGCTGGATTCCTGACTTGGTTTTGATCCGGAGAGACTCAGAAATGTTGCGACTCAGGACGCATTTGTCCTCATAGCAGTAACTGGAAACAATGAACCAGAATTGAAATGCAACTGACAATCTAAAGTTTAATCAATCACTGTAATTGGTACTATTTTTTTTTTACTTAATAAAAATCGCTAGCATGGCCACATTTGCAATCTGACTATTTTCAGAACCTGCGCCTGATGTTGTTCAAATAAGCTATGGCCTTTGGAGTCCTTGAAGAGGATGGTGACAGAATCAACCATTCAATCAAGTCCCCAAATCCAAAGCCAACTAAGGAAGCTACAAGTTGTGAGGAACCTCACAAGATTACTGTGTATAGACTAGACTATCCCCTTACCACCAGTTAGTGGAACAGTACCAGATCCAGAAGTCAACTCGCCGTCAACCTACCACCACCTTTCTCTCTCTACAAAACATAAGCCAGCAAACAAACAAACAAACAAACCAGAAAGAATCAACAAAAACCAAGAATACGCAAAATTCGAGAAAAACAATGCCGACAGCCCCGAAGATCGGGAGAGCAAGCGCTGAACAGAATCAAGAAACCAAGTACGCGCAGCCGCAGAGTCATCGTTCATACCTGAGATACGCAAACTGGTTTTCGGAGAGCTAGAAGAGTGGGCTGATCGGAGCGAGTTGAGGAGGACAGATCAGCTAGCGCGGTCGAGGAAGCAGCTGGGAGTGAAGTTCACGGCGCAGACGTGACGTGCATTCAGAGGTTGGACGGTGGCCGTCGAACAGCGAAAGGAGGAGAGAGGAGGGTTGGAGGTTGTGATAATGGCGGATGAAGAAGATGGCAAACAAGTAAAGGAGGTTGAAAATTTTGGATTGTTTTTGATCAACGTGCAGCTGAGGTTTTGTCTTTGTAGTTTGGCTATTACCCAGACTCACATGTCAATTGACATCTTTACCCTTTTAGATGTTTTCCTTTTTATTGATTTTAATCAGCGGTTATCGGATATAAAATGATATTTTATATAAATTTTAAAGTGATATGTCAAAAAAATAATTTTGTGGTTTTAAAATTTTTTTGGCATATTTTTAAGTATAATAAAACCTAAAAATAAAAATCTAAATTCTAGACCCTAAAATTTATAAATCCTAAACACTAAGTGTATGAAATCCCTAAATCACAAAATCCTAAAAATTTGAAAATTCTAAAATACTTAAAGTCTAACTCCCTAACACACTCGTAATCTAAAATGGAAAAAGAAAACTAGTAAAATTATATTTTTTTACTTAATTTCTTACCTAACGAATATGAGGTGTCATTTTATATCCGATTTTCCCTTTTAATTATTTGGTAAACTTTGAGTTTTTTTATCTGTTAATGACAGAAACTAGTTTTAAAACCAAAATTTCAGACTTTCATGTAGTTCTTCAATTCATAGTTCGAAATTACATTCTAGATTTTGTTTTAAAAAAAAAGCTTATAGTTTTATTTTTCAACCTCTTATGACAAACTCATATAATGAAAATTATTATTCTAAAAGAAATTATAAGATTTAATGTTACAAGAATTATATTTTTTTTTTATGTAATTAAGTTGCAAGTTCCATCGGATAGTCAATTTTCACACTCTTAAATAAATTAGAATCTTAAAAGTCAAAGCAAAATATTTTAGTGGAGGGCCATTCTTCAAAGTCTAATAACTTCAAATTCAATTCAAGATATCTTGAGTGAATTTACCAAGTGAATTATTAGAAATTGAAGTCTAAAATTGGATTCAGAAATTTATTTGATGACGAATTTTGTCTGCGGTGAAACCGATTGAAAGAAGTGAAGTGTCATCAATCCTATATATGTCGGAAAGAAGCTGATATTTCTTGAGAAAAGGGGTCATGTAAATATTGTTGCATGAATAGTGAGTAGTAATAAAATGGATGGCTTTGGGCAAGGGAGCAATATTATTGTAGGGCACACAAACCAGCCTAACTCTTTTCTTATGAACAAAAAGCCTTCGTCGAGTTGGTTGAGATTCTCTTCCAAAGTATAGTGTTTTGGTAAGAAAAAAAATGTACCTACTATATAGGGTAATGGTAATCTAGTTTTTGAAAATAATATATTTTAGAAGAAATTTAAACAAAAAATTATAGTTTCTAATAAAAATATATGTTACGTTCGAATCGTGGTTTGTCACCATTGATGGTGACCCATTGATTTGGGTATTGGTTTCCATCCCCAAATCATGAGTTCAAACTTTTAAAATTAGATATGTTGAGTGTATTTTCTTTCTCTCATTTGCATGAATACTTTAACAATCTTATTGTTTGCTATCTTCTTTGAGCAAATGATGCGAATTAGAACAACTGTCTCAATAGTAACATTCACTAATTGATCACCACAGAGACAAGTCAAAAAGTTAAACAATATTTTTTGTTCAAATATTATATATATTAATATTGAATTTTAAAATAAATAAAATGAAATAGATTTAATCCGGAAAACTATCATCTTCCTTTATTGTTTTTCGTCATTTTTATCATAATTTTTATTTTATTTTCTATTCTACCATATTTTTCAAAACTGTTGTTACAAATAAAGATTCAGGAAAATCGTTATTTGTAACAACGGTAATATAACACAATGAAATTTTTGGGGGCGTTTTGGCCACTGTATATATAATTTCCTACGTGCACAAACACTGGAAATACACATTATGGCTGAAAGTGGCCAGAGATGCACCAGAAATAGTAACCATATTCTAATCATTTTTTGACCAGTTCTGATCACTTGAGGATTATATTTTTTTCTTAATAAAAATGCCAAATCTTGCTTGTAACCTATCAAAAATTGATCAGAAACTATTTGAAAAAGCACAGGGCCACAACATTCCAGCAAAAACCCAACCGATCGTACTAGGAGGTTTCAGTGTGTCTATGTTATTAGGTTAGTCCTCAATTCAGGAGGTCACCTGAGAGGAGTAGATATTTCTCACATAGAAGGAGAAACGAGATGGATGAGAGAAGGAACCACAGTCAAATATGCTCGTCGGCGACTTGGATGAAAAAGCAAAATGTTAGCGACTTTTGTAAGAATTTGAGACATAATAACTTAATGTGTGAACTTTGGTGGTGTCATTTTACTGTTGTAAAGGTACTATAGTGAATTTCTCTAATGTTCTTTATCTGATGTTTAGAGCTATATATAAGAGTTTCTCTAGTTTTCATCATTGTCTTTTTACAATGTAATGTGATGAACGTTTTTGTCTTATTATGTTCAATTATTAGATAATGGTTAGAACTCGCAGGATTAATTCAGAGGTCATTTGACTCCGTTCATATATCTTTTTTGGATCAACTCGCTGTCAGGACTGTTCCGACCTCCATCAATAAAATATTTTGTTTAAAAAAAGCACCAACTGCTGCTGTTTCTCAACATTACTGGACTTTTTTCAATTCCAATTTGAAACCGGCGCTCATCCAATCGTCATCTGAAAGCGTGACTAGATTTAATCTAATCATCATTTAAAATGAAGGTTAACTCAAAATTCATTACAGAAAATTATCTTAAACCGACGTCGTTTAATAATTTCTGGATGAATTTGAAAAAACAATTTCCTCATGGACAAACACCAGCTCGAAACGCGGCGTGTTCTAAACCATCACCAGTCAACTCAGTTTCCAATTGGGCCACGGGCCAATTGCCCAAAGCCCGTTTTCACGTCCCAACTTTGTATATAACTGCAACCGGCTCCGCTTCCATGAACGATAAACATTAGGGTTCTGGAAATTCGAAGAAGCTTCGGTTATTATTCTCATCGCCATGATTTACGACGTCAATTCTCAGCTGTTCCGCTCCTTCCTCAGCCAGAAGGGAGGCGCCGCCGACAAGAGGTATCACGTCTCTTTTCTTTGTCAGATTGTTTTGATTTTTGTTGGATCTTTTTCGAAACGATGAAAAAATTGATGAATGAGATTGTATTTGTTGAATTGATTGGTAGTCTTGCGCGTCTGGAGTGTTAGAATTTGAGATTTACTGTTTATGCATAATTGTTGTTATATTTTGTAACCGGCAAGCGAGGAGAGATGGGTTGATTTGTATCTGATTGGTTTTAGTTTTTGAAATTAGATTTCCAATTGTGCGTGAAAGTTCGTGGTGGTCTGAAGTAGGAGAGTAAGCTTTGCTATCAAGTGTGAGGGTGGTTACTTGATTTGTAAAAGTCATTGCATTTCTGTATAGTCATTTTGAATATTAAAGATTTGTATTTGGAAGTTGCATTTGTGTAACAATGGATTTATCTGACCTTTTGATTGTGAGTAGGGGTTCTTTAAATTTGGCTTTTGCAGTTCATGTTCTAGTTTCAATTTTGCACAAATATCTTTTTTAGATCTTTAGTCTTGATCTAGAAAACTGAGTTTAATAAAATTCCTTTTGGCATGTTTATTAGCAGTCCGGATAGTAATAGTAACGGGATAAATAATCCTGGTTCTTATAGCCAAAATATATTTATTGGGATTGTTAATACTAATCGTCACCTTAATGTATCTCTTTAGACTGTTATTTAATTATCGTATATCACTTTTAATCCTGACTACTGTGCTTATGTTCTTCTTTATAATTATGTATATTTAACATTGAAAACTTGAATTTCAAAGATGGTCAGTTTTTTCATTCACTGCCTTCCCCAGGTCTGAGGTCCCTGGTTCCTACTGATCCTGTCTACTAGTATGTGACTTTGATAGTAAATGATTTTGCGCTTTTGTGGTTATGATTAATATGGTGATAACACATGTCATCAGAGCAGTATGATCCATAGAAACTGCTTCTGGATGTCGATGTTCTGGTCTAGCAATTTATATTTACACTTCCTTCGCCTCTAGTGATGGTGTCTTCATTCCTGCTAAATGTTGCGACTGAGACCTACTTGGTTTTGACAGGAAAACTGAAGAACAGAGGCCCAAGGAACAGAAACCAAAGGCCAACGAGAACAAGCCTGTTATGAATGAGTAGACATCTTCCTCCACTATGTCATGTTTGATACCATTCCAAACAGTTAGCAATAAGTGCTCTTGCAACTGATTCCTTTTCTGTTTGTTGTGAAAATTTTACTCTCAATTGGAAACTTGACTTTGATCTTAACGGCATCCAAATGCACATAAAGCCTGAAAGTAGGTTTGTATTATATCACATGTTATTTGTATCATGCCAATTCACTATCTTTATAAACTGCATTTTATAAAGTTTTCACTCACATTTTATGAAATTTCACTATCTTCATATTATAGCTTACCTTTTTTTATAAGTGTTGTCTAAAGTTCGATCCAATTCATTAAAGTAATTCTAAACTGCTGTCTTATGTCCATGATGCGCAATATAGGTGTGATATGATAGTATGTGAAGCTGCATAAACCTAGCTTTGCATTGAGATGGATATAGTTCACTTTCCATAAATTGCCGTCTTATCTCTTATGTACACTTTGCTTGTTGACTACTCACGGTTGGGGTTTGCACAATTACAGCCTCGGCTACTGCCTGAAGTTGTGAACAGTGACATTCGCCAATTCCACTTTTTAAACACATTTGCAAATGTTTGTCATTTGCTAGGGCTTGGAAGACTTGACTGTCAGGGTAAGTGGCTGGTTACTTACTGAATCCAAGAGGAGAAAATGTACCCATTCTTGCCACCAATTTCTCCATTAATCACTGTTAAAAGATAAAGATACAACACCAACTAAATAGTATCATGCATGTATGGGTCCTCACCAGTCGGTTGTAACTATAAAGAGAGGTTAGCAAAGAAAGTGCACCCTCATGATAGCCCCCCGGCAGTTGCCAATAAGTACCCCTAACATACTCGATGGGTCATCACTTTACCTTCACATGTGACCCAAATGAACATAATAACCTCAAATACAAAAAAGAAAGAAATTTCCTCCTCTCGAGCATAAAAATATGTCTCATTTCCAAGCTGGGAGACAAAACTATGATAGGAACTAGCCATAATAAACATCCACATAAGTGCTATCCATGTGATGATATCTGCAGAGAACCCACTGTGAAAGAAGAAGGATAATAAAATGAAATGGTGGTTAATAAATACAGTAGAAGAAATCATCATCAGTCATCAACATCCATCCAACCAGATCAAGATCATACATACTCTCACCCTCTCATCTCTGCTTTTCTCCATCTTTTACATCTTTAAAGTTGTCTCGTCTTTCTCCCATTTACCAGCTTATATTTAAGCACACTTTACTTCAGCCATCCATATCGGAATCAAAAAATGGCTTCCAAAAGCTCAGGGGACAACCCCAGCCTGCTGCTCTCGGCCGTCACTGAATTCCTACGCACCCATCCTCTCTACGTCTCCTACCTCATCTTCTTCTCCCCCTACATTCTCAAGCTCCTCTCTTTCCTCTCCCCCCTCCTACTCCTCCTCCTCCTCCTCTGCAGCACCAGCTTCCTCCTCCACGGTGATGAAAATGCTTCTTCCACTGGCAGTGTTCTGGAGGTGGAAGCGTACAATATCATATTTGAGAATTTTCATTACTCAGTGACTGATTCAGCTGAAGTCTGCAAGGAGACGGTGAAAGAAGGGGTGGCGCCCGAAATTGTGAAATCTTGCTGCTCATCTACTCTACTGCCAGATGTCGAGAAATCAACAGTTTGTGGTGAAGATGAGCTGAGCTCTTGTATGGACCCATCTCCCACTTCAGCTGGAGAATCAAGAAATGCAGAATCAAGCAACTGGGACGACACGGAGATCATCAAACACACAGTGTGCAGCAGCGCAGTCAACACGCCAGAGGAAAACGAAAGGGGAGACGATGAGGAAAAACCAGTCAAAGCAGCAGTTGGCGTGGGGTTCGATAAAGCAGAGGGACCGATGATGACGGCAGCGACTCAGAAAAGCGGATCCAATGCGGGAGTTGACGAGAGTCAGGATGAGTCAACGAATTCCACAGACCTCAACAAAACAGCTTCATTGAAAAGCAGCAGCGGGAGGAGCGCGGCGGGATCGATGCGGAGATCAGACAAGGAGTGGAGGCGGACGCTGGCCTGCAAGCTGTTCGAGGAGCGGCACAACAAGGGCGGGATGGACATGCTTTGGGAGACGTACGAGGTTGTCGGAGCGGGTCATGGCTGTAGCAGCAGAGCGAATGCGAGGGAGAGTGACGTGGATGAAGACGAGGATGATGACGACGCGGAGGAGGTGGGGAAGATGTGCTGTTTGCAGGCGCTGAAGATATCGTCTGGGAAAGTGAACCTGGGGATTGGCAGGAAAAACATGATGAAGCTTTCCAAGGCGCTGAGACGATTCGGGTGGCTACATAAGACCAGCAGCGACAAAAATGTGACTAGAAAATAGTAGTGTTTCTGGAATCATTGTAACTGTAACACTCTTAACTTCTTCATCTTCTTCTAGGTTGTTTATGGTATAGAATTGAATTTGATTTCACTTTTTGTACGAAAATTTTTATTATAAATATTATGATGATGAATTTCGTATCGAATTTTATTTTGATAATATATATTTATTATAATTTTATAATATTTATATTTTAGATTATTTACGTTCAAAAATTAATGCACGATATTTTAAGCGATAACTAAAAAAGGACAAAGGGAGTAAACCAAAAAATTGGTCGATATATTACAAAATTGTTGAATCAAACTTGGTTGAATCGGTTTATTATAATCAGTAATTTAATTAAAGTTTAATGGCATATTATTTAAACCTAAAATTTCATTTTAATAAAATGACACCACTAGGATTTGAACTCAACCATCAGGCTATCTATATTGTTCTTTTCATAATTGGAAGATTACATTATATTAATTGTAGTTATTACATTTAATTTGATCGAATCGTCGGTTCAATGTGAAAACCGAAAACCGGAGCCATGATCGGTTCGGCCTCCGGTACAATTCTGATAACTATGATTTCAATATATATTAAATACTGTCGTCTATCTTAAAAAGTAAAAAAATTAATTATTTCGTCATTATAATTCATATAAAAATAATCTAATATATTTTAAATGGAATTTCAAAATATATTAAATATATAACTATTAAATTTGTTCAATAATTAATATTAATATCTTCTTAATAACCTCAATTTATTCTTAAACAGCTATTATAAAAATATAAAGAAAGTACTCTAGAACTTGTCATTTATTCTCCCTGCAACTCTTCTATTTGTCATTTCTCTCCATTTCGTCGTTCTTCTCATTCCATTTGATATTTTTTTTACAAATTTTGAATTATTTATTGTGATTAGTGAGAATATTTGTGGATTGAAATTGAGTGAATTTCTTGAGGTCTTCATGGAGATGAAAGTTTATATTAGAAAGTGTTGGAATTGATTAGATTTCTAAATATAAAGATGAAAGAGATAATCAACTTATTTACAAATTGATTAATATTAAGAATCATATTGTTGGTAGGTTACTAAAGTACTGTTTTGCTAGAATTAGGACTCTCAAATGATTTAGTATTAGTACCCTATAAATAGGATGTCCTAGTGGTATGAATAATTTGAGAGACTCGGTGGGAGTCTTCCGGGAGAATTCATGAGAGATTCTTCTTGAGTGGTGTAGAGTTTTGTAAGTTTTTTATTAGAGAAAACCTATGGGAGAGTTGAGATGTTTGTATTCAAGAGTTTTGAGAGGTGAGTCAATTCTTGTAATACATATCTATAAATAGTGGAGATCGTGGACGTAGGCTATGTTTGAGGGCTGAACCACGTTAAAAATATTGTGTGTTTCTTTCGTCTTTATTCATATTATTGTGTGTTGGTGCGTGTTATTCGTGTGAGCGTCTCGTGTCGTCGTTCCGCTGCGCGTGCTGTGTGAGAGGAGGGGCCTCTCCGCCCTAACAGAAAATTTAATACCAAAGGATTTAAAAGAGGAATGAAAGACATCGACAATGAATTAGATTTATATTAAGTTTTAAAGATTTGATGATGTTGGTTTATGTCAATAAGATTGAGAGGTACACTCCGTACACGAGAGCGGTAAGCTGAGTTGGACCTTCGATTGAACCTTCTCAAAGTCTCGATTACATTTTTGAAGAGTCACCCCCCATTGCTTCATTGAGACCGCCGCGACTTCTATGATTCGATTTCTCAAAATCTCGATTACATTTTCTATGAGTCCCACAATGGTGCTCCATTGAGATCGCCGCAAATCCATCTTCCCACAATAATAGTTAAAACTAGCAAAAATGAATTTCCTCAAGCCCATTTGTTGATGATACTCACACAAGTCTCAATAATGCTTTGTTCATAAATGTAAGGATTATAAAAGCTGATGATGCTCCTACTACTGGATTGCCTTTCTTCAGACTGACATATTTTTATAGGTATGGTGTAGCAGAAGTGAGTATTAGTGACAGGAGTCAAACTTTTTTGGCCGTGCAGTGGCAATAGTGCTAGCCAGATATGGAGTACACCACAAGATGTCGATAGCCTACCATCCTCAAATAAATGGGCAAGCTGAGCTTTTAAATCAAGAGTTAAATCCATATTTGAGGAGACGGTGAACGTATGGTCTAAGGATGGAGCAATCGATTGGATGATGCATTATGGACTTATCAGACAACATACAAGACTCCTCTCAGGATGTCACCTTATCACATTGTTTATGGGAAGGTATGTCACCTACCTGAAGAGAGCGAGCATAAGGTGTACCAGAACATCAAGAAGTGCAAACTGGCTTATGATGAAGCAGAAGAGGAGCGCAAGTTACAACTTATAGAATTTGATGAATTGAGGCACGATGCATGTGACAGAGCCGAAGCTTAAGAGATGCACATCATTGTTTCCACGACAAAAATATTATGAAGACATCTTGCACTCTCGGAGAGATGGTACTGCTATTCTCATGTAGAATGAGACTCATGCAAGGAAAGCTACGATCCAGTTGGACAAGACCTTATGAAGATTTGTGAATATTTTCATAGAATGCAATTGATCTTAGAAATCCAAAGGATGGCAATATTTTCACCGTCAATGGTTAATAGTTGAAAAATTATCAAGAACATGCACCCGCCACATTTAAGAATGTGGAAGAATATAATCTGTATGGGGAAGATCATCCATCTCGATTGCAGCTAAGGCATCGTCGAGCCTAAGACGTTAAACAACGGCGCTTGTTGAGAGGCAACTCGATTAACTTGTTTGATTTGATTAGACTATTTGTTTATGAGTCTTATATTTTGATTATCCATTGAAACTATCCTTCACTAATTCTTTTACACTATGAAAAAGTCGTAGTGCAGGGAGTTTTACACAAAAATCGTCAAAATCTAAAGTTGTAGAGGAAATGACGTCCGCAAGTGGAGCACTATTGTGCCGCGGTCAATCAGGCAGTTAGCGGGACGTTAACAATAAGTCGAAATTAAGGAGGATATCTTGTTTGAAGATATGTCACCTACAAGATGTCACCTTGTAGTATCATTTACAGAAAGGTATGTCACGTACCAGTGGAGAGCGAGCATAAGGCATACCGGAACATCAAGAAGTGTAAACTAGCTTATGTTGAAGTAAAAGATGAGCTCAAGTTACAACTTACAGAATTTGATGAATTCTGACACAATGCGTATGACAGAGCTAAAGTTTATGAGATGCACACTCGTTTTTTCCATGACAAGAATATTGTGAAGAAATCGTTCGCTCCTGGGACATGGTACTGCTATTTTCATCCAGAATGAGACTCATCCAAGGAAAGTTGCAATCCAGATGGACAAGACCTTATGAAGTTTTGCGAGTATTTTCATACGGCGCAATTGAGCTTAGGAATCCCAAGTATGGCAATATTTTCACCGTCAATGGTCAACAGTTAAAGAATTATCAAGAACATGCACCCCCACATTTGAGAATGTAGAAGAATATAATCTGTATGAGGAAGATCAGCCACCTTGATTGCAATTAAGGGATCATCCAGCCTAAGACGTTAAATAAGAACGCTTGTTGAGAGGCAACTAGATTGGCCTGTTTGATTTGGTTATATTTTTTTTTATGAGTATTACATTTTTTATTATCCACTGACATTATCCTTGTATCAGTCTTTAACACTACAACAAAGTCATAGTGTGAGGTTTTTACACAGAAATTGTCAAAATCAAAAGTTGCAGCGGAGATGCCGCACACAAGTGAAGCAGTGCCCACGGTCAATGAGGTTAGTTCATGGGACGTTAACACCAACTCGAATGTAAGGAGGATATAACCGTGCACGTGACCTGGTCAGTCAATGCGCAACAAAGAAGCTCAATCGGACTAGACCGGCTTCCGAATTCTTTCTTTCCATGATATTTCTTTTTATTAGAATGTGTGCTTATTAATGATACAAACACAATTAATTTTAATGTGAGATGGAAAAATCATCACTTAATGTTGATAGAATCAATTTTAGTGTTAATAGAGTCATGAGTCTTATCATTATTTTTACGTTCTCTTTTTCTTTGAATCAAATCTCACAACATGATATAATCTATTTTTTTTTTTTGAAATATCCGAGCTGTCCTAGATATGTACTATTTCATTCTAGTGATTTGATTCCATGAAGATTTTCACAAACTTTTGCGGCAACGGCAAAAGTATTCGACTGGTCATTGCTGTGGCAACGACATGTAGAATAATCCATAAACTTAGATTTTGAAAGGCCTTTGCTTGTCCTATTCCCAAATGGCCTGGAAAAGAGTATGTTGAAATAATCCATACAATTTTTTTTCTTCATCATGTCATGAAAGAAACAAAAATCCGAGTTTGCCATCCTGCTCGTCTTTGAATGGGCGCAAACAATGCTTTCTGAGGTGGAGGAGCTGGAGAGCTTGCTTGATGCCTTTGGTTCTATGTTCTCTCTTGAGGACATATCATCAGCATGTCTGCAAGGCAACGTTATCAGTTGCTCGGCAGTCGAATGTTTTGATACAATCTCAGATCATAATTTTGTTCGATGTGTGGTGGCTCTACTTCTCATACTTCCATCTTCAGGGAATAGAAAAAGACCACTTGATATATCCGCTTTAACTTTCGAAAAGAGTGATGATGTTTTTAGTTCAGTTGCCAGAATTGTAAGCCTTCAATTTGATTAATATGCAATGATTTTCTTAGAGAGAACTAGTTAGTAACTTAGTACCTTCATCTGTCAATTTCTCTTCAGTCTTACACCTACGGAATTTAGATGCTATTTTATAAAGTTTCTTATCATCCTAGCTGAGTCGATTTGCAAACATGAATACTGGGACATTATATTTTTAATATGTTAAATTCACCATTTATTAATGGAGAAACGGAGACATCAAGCTGTTCCTTGAAAAGATCACAAAATTTAAAGTAAAAAATTCATCACTCTATTGCTCCCAGTGCCCATCTAGAGGATTGTTTAGGTTGATCTCAGGTTTGGGTATGGTTGCTGGCTCCAAGTAAGAATTAACAATGTTTTTTCCAAACAACATGGCTGGTTTGGGTTTGGGCTCCGAAATATCAACCCCGAAGACCATCACTGGTTTCGAAGAGGGTTCCACAGCATTATGCTCTGAAGTGGCCACTTGAGAAGATGCCCATTTCTCAGTGTCTGAATTTATCAGGATGGCTTCCTCATTCAGCACCATTTTTTGATCACATCGTGGTCTTTTACGTCCAGTTGCCTCTTCTTTGTCTCGTTCTGATTTTTTAAAATCTAAGAATCTCAAAATGAATCACACAAAATAAAAGTAATAAAAGTAGGCGTATTTCTGTAATCAAGCAGAAAAAATAGAAAAAAAATATCTCACTTGTTATTTGCTCATTTGCCTTGCATACCAGAGAATCAACCTCAGTGTTCTTCGGGTTTTCTAGCTGTTTTCTTGATTCCTCATGGTTGATTGAAGACATGCCTGACGAAAGATACTCACAAGAGCATTATTGTCTAACAAGTTATTCTGTGATGAAGGCTATTTGTATCAAATGAAATGGGGATTTGCATATTTATACCGAAAAAAGAATACAAAGAATTAATAAATATAATGGTAGAAGTAAAAGGTTGACAATAATACATAAATAGCACATATTTCAGATGATCCTTGCATGTTAATATTTCCCTTTTTATTCTTAACTCGGTACCTTCCATTTATATAGTAAATTAATATATTTCCGCAATGAAGATAGCTACTATTTCATATATTCAAAAGTACACAAGCAGCTTCTATATAATAAATACGCAACTTATTATGGCTAAAAATTCTTACTTTCAAATGTAAAAAATGGTAATAAACTAAAAAACGATTAACGAAAAAAACGAACAAGGTCCTACCATTTTAATCTATAAGCTTTTGAAATTGTAACTTTTATTATTGCATTCTTATGACAAGTTTAAAATTATTATTTTAAAGATGACATTTTTTTAATCTAAAATACCAAAAAAAGCCATGTATTCTTTTTATAAAATAACATTAAATCAAACTTCAAGTTTAGTATATAAAATATTGTAAAAATACTTCAATATTGTGTCTCATCCTAAGTAGTTTCTACAAATTTCGTCTGATTCAGTAAAAAGTTATCATTTTTATTTATGCGATATAAACTCTTATTGAACTAAATTACTTAGAATTCACTGAAAAACACGTACTGCAAATTTATTTCAACAGTTATATATTATGTACTTAATTGACAGAATTGTTGAATTTGAAATGCAAAATCTAACAAAATTTGCATAAGAACAAACAATCCTAGAAAGAGTATATATCTTTGAAATGTTTATAACATCTATGTATAATTTATCACCATTAACTGAAGGATTAATCCCACCTGCAATTCATTGTCAAGAGCTGCTTAAAAATGGGTTGTCACTATAAGTCCCACAAATGTTCATATAAAGAGAAGTTAGCTAAAATTTTTAGGGCTAACACTTAGATTTTTCTAAACAAGGATGATTGATAATAGAAGGCTATTATGTATAGGGACCGAAGAGGCAAAGCACCCGATTAAGTTTTATGATGTAAATGAACACTCTTATGGCCTTGCAATAGCTCAGCTTGATTATATTAATCTCATAGTCTTATGTCATCAACCCATCTTTCCTTATGAATCCTTTCCCTCTCCATTTTTTTTTTTTTTTAATGTGAACCATTTACTTACATCTGTGTTAATCTATCTGCCCCTTATAAATAATTATCAACATTTACTTAGGTCATAAGTTCCTTTTATTTTTATAAAATTTGTGCCCCTTTAACGTATGTACATTATATCTTGAGGGCATAGAGCTAATTCCCAAAATATCACTGTATAAAATCCACAGTTAACTCTTATCAATACATAACCACAAAAAAAAAATACTTTAAAACACAAACAGTATGGAATCGAAGGAGAGGGCTGGGGGCATCAAGAAGCGGCTCTAGGACAGTAATGCCAAAGATTACTATTGAATTAATAATCTATCAGAAAATTCAGGTGAATACATATTTTATTTTAGGGTTCTTTCATTGATTAGCGGATTGTCTTTCTTGGAATTTCGAAGTGGTCTGGTTTGAGGATTGTTTTTTCGTCAATTAACCATTGGTTAGCAGATCGTCATCATTGATGTTCGAGATACGGTATTTGACTAAGAGGATTGTTTTTTCGTCAATTTCCTTCCCCCTTTGATATTTCTGCTACCACCTGATGAGATTTCGAATTGTATTTTCTAATTTTGTGAGTACAAATGATGGAATATAATTGATACAATTATTACAAATCTTCCTAATAAATTCCCTATATGTTGTGTGGCCACGGTCATCTTCTAAGGATAACAGGTGAAACACGCGATCTTTATTTTTGGGTTTTTGATATGACCATGCATGGGATTCGGGATTATAAGATTGCTGTGACGACGTCATTTGATCATCGTTGTGGGCTATTCAGGTGGGGTTCGAAAGATGATACCGGGTGGAGGCTGGTTGCCGGACCGGAGTCCTCGGCCACTTGTAAAAGAGTGATGATGTTATTAATATAGATACCACAAATGTAAGCCCTCAGTTTGATTAATATTCAATGATATCTTTAGAGAGAACTAGCACCCTCATCTGTCTATTTCTGTACAAGTCTACATCGACGAAATGGTGACGACGCTACTTAAGGTAAATTTTTTCTCATCCTAAGTTGATTTCGGTCGAAATTATGATACTTTAAAAACCAAACATTCCTAGTTCATGAAGAAGTTGATGTTACGGACAGCTCCTTGATCTTGGAAGCTGCTTCAGCCGCAACATCACGACAGAACAAGGAGTAGACAAACTAAACCCAAATGTCAAACATTACAATTTGTCAATCATGCCAGGGAGCAGGGGACACCAGCAGATCGATAATGTACAAAGAATCTTTGATCTTCTGAACAAGAATTCATTCGATGTCTCAAGAGCTAAATGATATGTCATATGATTTATGGCTAGCTGTTTGAACCTTTCAGGTCTATTCCGTGGAGAAACTTCCAAGCGGCAACTTTAAACATCTTAAAAGGGAATAAACCACATATCAATGTTGTGAATCGAGGATGAACTACACATGGAAGAGATAAGCTTGCGAATAATGTTCTTTTATGGTTATGTCAACGATAGCTGTCATTTAAGATAGATACTCAAAACAAAAATATCATTGTGTTTGCTTCACTTCTATTGTGCACATCTTGTAAGGTGTCCGGTAGATATGAAGGCCTTCGTGCAGTGCAGTGGTATTCTAGTATCGAATTAATAATTTATCAGAAAGTTTAACATAAGGCACAAATGGTTGTAATTTAGCGAATTTAAGTGATGTAGACTCATATCAGATCAACTGAATGCATGTGCACAATTCATTTTCAATGAGTGGGTTAGGTAGTATTAGATGTTGATTATTTGGTTTGATTTGATTTAATAAAAAAAATTAAATTAAATTTTTTTTTAATTGGATTGAAAATTTTATTACTGAATTGAACAGTTAATTTTAGAAAAAAACAAACAGAATCAAACAATATGTTTTGATTCACTAATAAAGATATATAAATAATAAAATAGAAGTAATAATTTATACTACACATTCAATGAAATATATTTATAATTTGTAGTGAAATGATTTGATTTGGTTTGAAAGAAATTTAAAACCAAATCGACCACTAATTTTAGCAATTATTACTCCAAACCATGCATGCTAGCTGTGGAGTCTTTTTAAGGTAACTAAGGCATGAAATAATCAGACGTTTTCAAAATAGTAGCTGTAGAGTCTTTTAATGGCAATGCTAGTCGAAAATCGACATTCTAGTGTTTGATCTTTAATTTGTGTATATATGCAGTCATGGGGTTAGATGACGGGCGAGTGGCGCAATGGCTGATGGCGGTGGAGGAGATGGGAGAGCGATCAGAGCTGGAGCCGTGGCCGTGGCGGAGGATCGGCTTGGAGATGGGTTTGTGGTGGGGTGTCCCGGGTGCAAGGTGGACGCAAAGAAGGCGGCCAGCGCTCGGATTCCTTATCTGAGTTTCGGGTTCGTATGGGCTGTGGTTTTGGCTGCTTGTAAGTCATTCATTGCATATTCTGAGCTTCGGTGAGTCAGAGGATTCGATTATCTGCTTGATTTGATATCTGCGATCTGCAGCATTGCCGGTAGCTTCCCAGTTTCCCTTCCTTTATTACATGGTGAAGGACTTCCACGTCGCCGATACAGAGGAACACATCGGCTACTACGCTGGCGTCATAGGTGACTTTTTAAAAAAAAAATTGTGAATTTTATTTATTAGATCAAAACATAAGCAAGCAATGAATTTCTAAGGTTATTCTTCTCCTTTGGTAAATCAATTGCTCATTTGTCAAACTTGTTCTGGCTTTTGTAGGCTCAGCGTACATGGTTGGGAGAGCGCTGAGTTCGATTCCGTGGGGCGTGGCAGCGGACCATTACGGCCGAAAACCTGTCATCGTTTTGGGGACTATCGCAGTGTTAGTAACATTTCACAAAATGGATAAAGAGGATTCCAAACATGATTTGATGATGATAAACTGACCACCTCTGTGCGTAGAATCTCATCTCTTCAAATCAAACCCAACTCTTGCAGGGTTATTTTCAACACACTATTCGGGTTCAGCAACGGATTTTGGATGGCCGTTACTTCCCGGTTCCTACTCGGGTTCCTCTGCGGTGTTTTTGGTCCAGCAAAGGTCACAAAATTTCAGTCCAAGTTCCCCCAGGCAGCATGTTTTTTCTGGGACTTAACTGACTGACATTTTTTACGTAGGCATATGTCATGGAAGTTTGTCGAACAGAACACCAAGCTTTGGGGATGTCAGTTGTAAGACACACAAATCACATAATCTTTCATATATGTTTGAATCATAAACGCTTCTTTCATCACAGGTCAGCACGTCGTGGAGCCTTGGCTTGGTGTTCGGACCTGCCATCGGAGGATTCCTCGCGCAGGTTTGCGCTCCTTCTCTAGTGCCCTGCATTATTACCAACTCTTAAGACGTACTGTATTTTGCTGCAGCCAGCTGAGAAATTTCCGAGCTTAGTTCCAACGGGGTCGCTTCTCGGAAGGTACCACTACCACTACTAACTAATTCTGATGAACATTTCTGAGCCGAAAATCTGAATCCAGCTTCATCGCTCATTTTTCATTCTGAGTCACAACGTATTGCGCTCTCAGGTTTCCTTACGCGCTGCCTTGCCTCGTGATATCAGTCACTGCCCTTGTCACCGCCATTGCTTGCTGCTGGCTTCCCGTGAGCGCGCGATAACTTGTTGCCACGCTTTAGTCTCTCTACCGACATTTACATGTTCTTTTTTGCGTGTCAGGAGTCCTTGCACAATCACGCCATAGATACAAAATCAGAACAGGAAATGACAAGAACTCAGATTGCAGCGCTAGACGACCAGCCTTCTACTCGTCCCGACACGCCCCCCAGGCAAGGATGCTTCAGCTCCCAACTAAGTCTTCTCAAGAACTGGC
>NQLW01000036.1:468698-503570 GCA_002312845.1 Kalanchoe fedtschenkoi | reverse complement strand
AGGTTTTTTTTTTTTTTTTTTTTTGCAATGTTTTACGGTTCCATATTTTATTTACCGGCATTCGTAATTTTTTCCGTCCCGCTTGCAGGTATTTTCTCTGTGGGCTGTTAGTCCGAGACCCTTGGGAGGACTGAGCTTCTCGACTTCGAATGTCGGCCTGGTCCTCTCCATTGCAGGTACATTTTCAGATCAGAGAAATGATTCAGTTAAAATCTAACATCCAAATGACACTGAAAAATATCAGGCGCCGGTCTCTTCGTGTTCCAACTGTTCTTGTACCCTTTCGTGGAGCGAATACTCGGGCCCCTCTCCATCGCTCGCATAGGAGCCGTATGTCTTCACTCCATCGCTGACCTTAAAAAATACATCAGCGCTATATTGCGATCTGTCTGATTTATTTGCTGATCAGATTTTAAGTCTCCCACTGATCGCAACTTTCCCAGCAATCTCTACATTGCGTGGCGTCCAGCTCATGTCGCTCCTCACCTCCGCATCCACCCTGAAGATCATATTCAACGTAAGTTCCCACGTCAGTTTTCCTACATATTTTCTTCAAGTTGGCGCAAAATTACAAAGACCGATGATTTTTATTCGCCAGGTATGTATTACCACTGGATTAATGATCCTGCAGAACCGCGCAGTGGTACACCCAAATTTCATCTTTTCCTTTTAATCATCTTTTCAGTGAGCTGAGCTCAGTAAGGTTTCAAATGCGTTCGCCTAATTAATTCCTGCTTGCCCCCAGAGCCAAAATCAAAGAGGGGCTGCGAATGGCGTTGCAATGGCTGCTCAGTCATCTTTCAAAGCCTTCGGACCCGCCATCGGTGGAGCTCTGTGAGCATAGATCTCTTCCTTTTTTACTGACAAAAAATCATCTCCTCCTAGCAAGATCGTTACACTCGTGAATCCAAAAACGCATTGTAGCCGCAGTTTGTAAATATTTGTTTCTTTTTGCTGCACAGATTGGCATGGGCTCAGTCGCGTCGACACGCTTCTTTCCTTCCAGGTATCACCAACGCAACACTTGTCGCTCTTTGCTGCATTTCGGTCATTCGCATGTCACAGAAAAGTTTTTTTCTTCTCATTTTGCGCTTGCAGGGTCTCAAATGTTGTTCTTCCTCCTTGGCTTGATACAGTCAGTGGCACTCGCCATGTCCTTCAAGCCCTTTCTGGCTCTTCCACCTAAGGAGGATTCTCACGACGTCGCTTAGGTTGACGGTAGATTCAAATTCAGTTAGCTTCTCAAGTCATACTTTAAAACTTAGCGGGAGGAGATGCGTTGCTCGTGCGGTGTCGTTTCCTGTTCAGCTCGAACATGCTTTCAGTCTTTTTTTCCATGTCAGAGTGTAATGATTTGGTTCGATTTGGTTTTAAATAAGAAGTCAAACCAAACTGATATCTATCTATTTAAGTTTTCTTTTTATATAAATTGAACCGAATCAACTTGTTTAAAAAAATTGAATTGAATCAAATTAAATAGTTCGGTTCGGCCACTTAATATACAATTCAAATGCTAAGAGATCTTAAAAGAACCAACTTATTTATGCAAACAATTTATTCTAATATGATAATAGATCAACAAATACTAAAATTTACAAAAAATCTTCATATCTCTTAAATATAAAAAAAACTTAATTGATTCAGTTGATCTCTACTTTTTTTCGTCACGAGAAATTATTTTTCTACTTCAACTGCATCACACTTACCTACACAGTCCAACGATAACCTATTTAACTAATGCATTTTTAACTCAAAACTATACTAAACAGCTCCAAAAGATATTGCGCACAACACCCCTTGGTTGTGCGCACAGTCTTGTGCGCTCGGACTCCTGACTAGCATAAAAATTTCTGCACACCCCACACATGAATTTGACATGTTTACTATAACTTATGTTATTTTATTTGATGTATTTTCTGATATATTGGAAACACTTATATATATGATATATATTTTTTATCTGTTAGTTTTAATATATTTTGTGTTTTAATTATTTAAATAAAATTTTAATTGAAAAAATTAATATAGATAATTACTGGTTTTATTTGTAATTTATTATAATTATAAATTCATTTATAATTATAATAAATTATGAAATTAAATCAGTGATTTAAAAAAGCTTATCACCACGCTTTAAAGAATGAAGTGTGGTTATTGATATATAAACATATTACCACATTTCATCAATTCTTTGTAGCATGGTAATAGTTTGATACTAGTCCCCATACTTCGTTCTTCAAAGTGTGGTACTAGGTTGATATAAATTTCCACGCTTCATTTTTTGAAGCGTGGTAATTGATATCAACTTATTTTCACGCTTTATTTGTTGAAGCATGGTAGTTTGTATCAACCTATTACCTAGCTATTACCACGCTTCATTCTTCGAAGCTTGGTAATAGGTTGATACCAATTACCACGATTTATACTTTAATATTTAGGACGATCACTTTCACCACATTTCACAAATATATTTGGCCATAACCAAACGTGGTAATACGTATTAACATGTGGTAGTGCTTGTTGACAGCAAGAAGATGTATACGTGAGATCAACAAGCTTAAGGCGGAGTTATTGTCGAAAGAGTTCGCAATAAAGGATCCGGAAGTTGTGAACCAAATTCTCAGTATGAGAATTTCAGTACCCAGAAGAGAATCGAACTGTCATAAGAAGAGTATGTGAAGAAAATATTAAGCAGGTTCAACATATGGAATACGAAGTCCGTGTGGACTCCATTAGTTAGCCACTTTAAGCTCTCAAAGGAACAATTTGCAAAGACGGAGAAGTAGCGAAATCACATGGCTAAGATGCCTTAAGCATTAGAAATAGATAGCTTTATTTATGCGATGGTGTATACGCGCTCAGATATTACCCAAGCGGCATGAGAAACTAGTAGGTACATGAGTAATCAAGACAAACATCATTTGGAGGCGATGAAGTGGATGTTGCGTTATTTAACAAGGTACGACCAACATGGATTTGTGTTTATGAATAATGATTTGGGGTTACAAGGTTATGTGAATGTTAATATGGCCGGTGATGTGGATGGATGGAACAGTACCACAAGGTATGTCTATACGTTGGGTGATACAACTATTTGTTGGGTCTCGAAGTTGTTGTTGAAAATTGCCCCCTTGACTGCGGAAGCAGAGTACGTGGTGGTTACTGAAGCATGCAAATAGATGATATTATTGTAGTCTTTTATGAAAGAGTTGAATCATGAGGAGAAGGAGTCAGTGCTTTGCTGCGTAGTCAGAGTGCCACTCACTTAGCGATAAACTCAGATTATCATGCTAGAAAGAAGCATATAGATGAGAGATTCCACTTCATTGGATCCAACATGTTGAAGTTGGAGAAGATTCTCAGAAGCAAGAATCTAGCGGGCATATTGACAAGGTCTTTGCCGATGCACAAACTGAAGTTTTGTTCAGCTTCAGCTGGACTTCTATAAACGTGTTAAGAAGACGGGGCCACTATATGGAGGTGTTGTGGTGCTGGTTGATGATCATTTAGTCTCCAAGTAGGATATTATTGTGTTTGTGGAGCCTAAACTTGATTTTATGGGCCCTTTTATGATGATTTCTATTCTTATTTTGTTCTATTAACCTTGCTTCTTAGAAGGAAACATGGTAATAAATTTAAGTGTGATAAATTGAAACATTGTTAAAATCAAAATTTGCAGTAGTGATAGGATCAAGGCCAGGAAGCTGTGCCCAAACATCCACTTCGCCTGTGAATGAAGTGAAATCTTGATTCGGCAGCCATTCTTTAAGCATCAGGGGTCTGTTGTCGAAAAATCATGGGTCACCCAGTAGAATCTAGTCCTCCTCCCACTTGGATTTGATGAGTCTTTGAAATCTTACCACATTTCGGGAGAGACCAAGGACCTTCCTGATCAGCGTTTCTTCCCATGAATTTATGTCTGTGGTTCAAGCTCCAGCCGGCTATTCGCTCTTAGGCTCTGTTCCTTAGTTTGGAGGGGAAGGAAGGGAAAGGGAAGGGAAGGAGAGGAGAGGAACAAAGAGGAAAGGGAAGGAGTGAAATGAGTGTTCCTGAGTTTAGAGAGGATTTGAAGGGGATGAAGGAAAAATATAATATAATTACTAAATTGTCCTTATATTTAGATAAATTAAGAGACACATAAGGGTAAAATTGTCATTTTTCCCATTTTATTTCCACATCCCCTCCCTCCCCTCCAATTTGGGAGGAAACGAAATGAGGGTTTGTTTCCTTCCCCTTCCAAATCCCTCCTTAAAAAAACTCAGGAACACCCTTTTTCCTTCTTTTTCCTTCCCTCTCCCCCTAAAATCGACTCAGGAACACTACCTTAAGGTTGGATTGTCTGTCAATCGTGTACCAGCTTCCAACCGTCGATTCATCACAATTTGAGCCCAGGTTCTGGTTTCCTCCATAGTTCACGAAGGGGCCTGGCCTAAGAACAATAGTCGACTGTATTCAGCCGACAAGGCCAACTGACGGGGGAGATCGGTGGTTGCCGTTACTGGAGGCTCGCTCCACAACTACAACTTTTTGCTCTTGTATGGAGAGCTTTTTCTCTATCTAAAAGCCTTATGACCATTCTCGATTTTTCATGTTTTTTATTTAATGAATATTTATAAAAATTCAGTAATTTAAATTGTATAATTTTTATTTGATGTTTTTGAATCAAAATTATATTTATTTATTTATTCGAATTTTTTTACTCCCTCTGTCCTCTTTTACATGTCACTTAACCGAATTTTTTTGTCCACTTTTACTTGTCACTTAACAATTTTCAATGCGTATTTAATGTCAACAACTACCTTAAAATATCAAACATTAATCACTTCATTATCATATTCAATAAAAAATACATTCTCCACCAGTAATCATCTACCAATTTTGCTTTTTGCATGAATTTTTTTATAAAAACATCAACCACCCATTCATTAAATTTGTTCAACCGCTAGCATTAACTTCACCTTAATCTACTCAAATTAACCTTAAACGACATGTAATTGAGGACGGAGGGAGTATATTACTTTCAATTTTGGAATGAGTTGTATAATCAGCAAAGAAAAATTCATCTCAAGCATTTGCGGCACTTCTCTTCCTAGAAATAATAAAAATCATCTCCTCCTGGATAGAGGTAGAGGCAGTGGACATGACCCTGCATTTGTGTTCTCCTCACCACACGTCGTCTCTCCATCTTCTGCTAGTTTCTTCGCCTTCCTCCTTTCCATACTCTCAAGCGTCCCCAATTCCAGTTAGAATCAGAGCCTCCTTCAACTCCAAATATCCAGCTTGGCACGAGTACGACGATGCTGTCAAGCAGAAAGACCTGGCTCGAGCCCTGCAATTTCTTAGGAACACTCAGCTGGATCGCGACTCTTCTCCCGCTAGACTCGCTGGGATTGGCTGGGACAGGGATTGGGACATATTGGATACTTGTTTGAATGCCGATGATATGAAGCTTGTTGGGAACGCTTATGCCTTCCTCAAGGAAAAGGGTCTTTTGCCCAGTTTTGGAAAATGCAGGAACATCGGTACCTCAACTGTTTATTATTTTTTTCATGTTTTTTGTTGTTGTTGTTGTAGTTGCTGGAGTAACTTATTGCCCTTGACTTAATATGCTATCTGATCAGACAGAGTCTTGTTGTGATGATAAATTTAGTCAAGCTTCATGTTTGTTATTGTGGCTGGTGTAAAGTTTATCAGGTTCAGGAACCTAATTGGGAATGGTGAATTTTGAGCTACGGACAGACACATTTGGTGTTGGTTTCTCCTTCCTGTTCAATGATTTTTTTTCTTTTGGGTTACGAGCTTGTTGAGCTTCTCCGCTAGTAGTTTGTTTTTATATACTTCTAACTTTTCACTCATCATTTTTGCCTCCTCATACGGGGTTTGTCATCCACCTATTGCTTTTTGTGGAAAAAAATAGCTTTTATTTTTAAAATCTTCTGATGCGCAAACTTACTTAAATAAACTCGGGCTACCATAAGCTAAACGAGTTCGTTAAGAGATCACACAAGCACCTTCATACCATTTCATACTCGTCTCTCTTTAACAATGTGGCATTCCCCTTGTGGTTTGAACCCGTAATTCTCATCCCAGTATGTGGATCAGGCGAGAGGAATAGCTCTCCAGATTGTGTCCTTGTTTTTATTTTAGTATTGAGCAAAGAATGACCTCATGTCCCTTGTTTATCTGACAAGTTTGGCTGTAACTTTTCAATAGTTTTAGTTTTTTACTCTAGGAAATCCATAGCCACGATATTGAAGACTTAGTTTCTGTACATATACAAGGTTTCAGAATGAAGGGAAAAGAAAACCTCAGCGATCATTGATAACATTTTCTACTTGTTGAAAAGCATTTAGTCTCTGGCTAGTCTATCAGTAGGGAATCAGCTTTCTCTTTCTTTTCCTCTAGAATCGCACCTGCAATTTCTTAAACTCTTGTCCTAAAGTGAGCGCTATATTATCAGGCATTCTAGTCTATGGGGCCTTAAAGTCAAATTTTGTCAGAGGTCAGAAGACTTTTTAGTGAAGGCTTAAAAATGCTAATGCATATTCGTTGCCTTTTTTACCGTTATTGCATGGTCTTTTCTTTTTGGATGGAATGTAGTTTGAATTCCAAAATAATATAACTGCTCCCAGCTGTCTGTTAGTAATATGATTGATTTACATCTTCAAACTTAAGCCAGAATTCAGATTTCTTGCCATGTCGATGTTAGTTCTGGTTAGCAAGAGCCATTTCTGTAGGCTATATCTGTTTCATGAAAATAAAATGTTAGAGCTGCAACATTAAATATCCAGGTTCTCACTTTTCATCTACTTATTCTCCATTAGTGGAGCGTTACAGGTTAAAGTTGTTGAAACTTATGATCTTTGGCAGAGAGATTTTTATTTACACATAAAAGTTGCTATTCATGTCCGGGGAGTTAAGACTGGTTTGATTATAATGATGTGGTTTTTCTCAGTTTGTGCTTTACGTATTCTATTCATCTTGTATAATGATGTTACACTGTACCTAGCATAGCACATATGTGTTTCTTGAAATAATTTTGATTTTATCAATATTTACTTCCTCAAGTTTTGGAGGGACCAAGAGATGTCGTACCTTCGGCTGTAAAGGCGTCGACTGGTCTTGATGGTACGTGCATTTTGATGAGTTTTGTTACCTACAATGTGCATTGAGTTGGTAACTGTTTGTTTTAAGTTCAGTCCCTAACTCCATTTATCATGTGAAAACTAAAAACAAGTTTTTTTCCTTACTTGAAGTGTTGCAGGGTTTTAGCCTTTATATACAGAGTAGATGTAAGGCTCAATTTCATTTCTGTTGTTTTGTGCAGTGTCTAAGCTTTCTCCAAAAAAGTGGGGTCTGACAGGCAGCTCCAGCGCTGTCTTAGTTGCTTTTCTGGCTGGGACATCTTTTCTCATCTCTCAAGGTATTGATATCAGAACAAACCTTGCGGCCATACTGGGATTAGCCTTCATGGATTCAGTTTTCCTTGGAGGGACCTGTTTAGCTCTGATTTCGAGTTATTGGCCTCCTTTCAGACGCCGCATTCTTGTTCATGAAGCTGGACATCTTTTAACAGGTTATTCAGTTGAATCTCATGTTTAAAGCTGATATGAGAATCAGAAACATGGTCATCTAAGATTGGTCTTATGCCTCTCAATGGCTTTTCAGCTTATCTAATGGGCTGCCCGATTCGCGGGGTGATTTTGGACCCAATTGTCGCAATGCAAATGGGCATCCAAGGGCAGGTGTGCATTTTATTACTAGTTTTGTTTTTAACTAAATCCTTGACGTATCTTATTAGCTGACTCTCGTGTAATCAAAGTGCTTTTTGAACCAAGTACAGTGGAAAACCCTAAGTAAAGTACTGCAATGTGTCTTAAAAATCCTAAGTTGCATCTTCTTCCCTATCAAAACTCAGTTCATAACTGTGACTTCTCCAAGCTGCAGTTCGAAAGCATGTTCAAACTTAATGAGTATGGCGATCACACATGCGAACTGCAGTTCCGAACTGCGGTTGCTTTGATTGGAGATCACATTTGTGAACTACAGGTTTGTAGAAGTTGGATATTTTATAAAACAAATAAAAAATTGGGTAGATTGGAAAAATGAAAAGAAGTTAAGATTGAAAAAAAAAATCAAACAAGAATATCCAATTCGATATCCTAGTTTGAGTCATTAGCTAGATCATATAAATTCACTGGTTTCCTTTTGGTAGTTTGAGATCTCGTTCTAGTCTAGCAGAAGATTCATGTGCCAGAGGCTTGAATGGTGTCTTGAATGATACACATACAAAGGCAATTGCCAGCTCACACACCTGGGGATTGATTAATTAATTACTGGCTCTAGTTTTTCATATTCCTTCATTATTAAATGTATGCTTCCTAGTGCTGTTATTTGAACTTCCTGGCTCTAATTTGCAGCTGCCTCATTTGTTGGTAATGTGAGAGATTCAGGATGGCTCGTCTTTCGAAATAATTACAGTTTCAGAATTACTCATAAGTGTAAAATTTTAACTAATTATTCACTTGTTCTGCAGGCGGGAACTCAGTTCTGGGATGAAAAACTAGAAAGTGAACTTGCTCAAGGCCGACTTAGTGGCACTGCCTTCGATAGGTAGATTACTAGCTGTGAGTGCTTGTTTGCGAACTGTGAAGTAGCCAAACATTCATTTCCAGATGCTAATGTGCGCATAGCTCATCTGATACCGTATCACACCAGTGAAGTTCAATACTATTCGTGTCTCACTATCTAAGCGGGTCACTTTTTTTATCAGGTACTCTATGGTGCTTTTTGCTGGCATTGCGGCTGAAGCTCTCATATATGGTGAGGCTGAGGGCGGAGAAAATGATGAGAACCTCTTCCGGAGCATTTGTCTACTTCTGGAGCCACCATTGTCCCTGACACAGGTAAATTTTTGTGCTAATCATTTTGCTTCACAGGAGTAAATTTTCTCCTCGAGTGTTTCAATAGCTGCCCATCCACTCCACATCTCAGATCTCACTATGGTTTGAGCAGATGTCAAATCAGGCACGATGGTCAGTTGTTCAATCTTATAACCTGCTCAAATGGCATAAAAATGCCCATCGAGCAGCAGTGAAGGCTTTGGAAACTGGAGCTAGTCTCAGCATTGTTATCAGGCAGATCGAAGAAGCCCTGTGCCCAGATGAATGATTTGCACGCATTCCTAGTTTAGTCAGGTATGTCAGTAACATCCGCATGTTCCCCAGATTATGTACTTAACCAATGACATATAGTGCTATACTCCTGTTATACTTTTGCAGAATAAAGAAGTTAAATAGGGGATGCATGTGGTGAAGGGTGTAAGTAATACGTATATGTCAATTTGTTCTTGCTCACATAGATTTATTCAGTTCAGTCTTTCGGCACTGGACTTTATGATGGGTGGATAACATATATGTTGCAGGAAGTGCGTACCAACCCCAGAATAGTAGCTATAGACGTCTGTAAAAAATTGGCGAAAGAAAGTTTGCGTTGTTTAATATCCAAATGGTAAATGGATGTCAAGACCTTTCATGATATATATTAGTGTTTGGGGAAAGTAAAATGCTATTAAGTCTATGTATGTAAGACATTTTAAATATAAAGACTTTGATAAGAGTTGCTTCAAGTCCCTACACGACTGGGCAGGCAGAGAGCTGATTTTCAGGATTCAGATTAGGTCTCCGTCATACTGGACAAAAGGGCTTTCGCTTGAGCCATATGACAGCACATTTTTCATGCAATGTGTTTACACAGGTAGAAAAGACAGCATGAGTCTTCCAAGGCGGAATCCCTTGGTCTGATAACACGCCCATTGAATGGAAGTGATGGTGACCTCATTATAGGGGTAGGTTTTGTAGCCCAAGCAGACAATGGCGTTTTCTTTTATTTTGGAACTGTTAGATTTATTGAAAAAGAACAACACTAATCCAACCAGCCACAGGCCACAACAGCAGCTCACCTGCTAGCTTATCAGAGGGCAGGTCACTTCCAAAACAAGACATTTTAGACGATAGCCGAAAAACTCAAAAGGGGTCTGAACTATCACAATTTATCCAATTGCAGAGAGAACTAATATGATTTTCAAAAAAGTGCAATGAAAATAAAATTGGACTGATTTTCTAAATTAAAATTTATCATTACATTGCAAACTTAATATTATTATGAGACTTAGATTTGTGTGCGAAAATTATGTCATTTGGTTATCAAAAGACGTTGTTTTCTTTATGTGCGCAAAATGATATAATTTATTTTGATAACTAAATAATGTAATTTTCGCACATAAATTTAAATCTTATTATAATATTAGGTTATGAATGTAATGGTAAATTTTATTTAAGAAAATCAGTCCAATTTTTTTTCCCATCGCACCCTTTTTAGAAATCGTGGTAGTTATGATCGCAATTAAGTAAATGGCTTGGTGTCATCCCCGTGCTCTGCTCTTCTTTTGTTTATTATTGCTCCGGTCCAGAGTGTTTGGATTTTTTTAATAAAATTAGGAATCGTCCCATTTTTTTAAAAGAAAGTTCCTAAAGTTCCTAGAAGATTGATCAAATATGAGTTTTATTTCTAAACAAAACTAACAATATCAAAATATTGAGGATTCTAACTTTATACTTAAGGCTTGGAGGTCGTAAAAATCACGTGTTGTTGACATTTGATGGATGGTTTAAAGATCTCTAGTCTAGCCTTTTGAAATGTAACGGACCTTCTTCCGAAATGATTTTTGACAATTGGGGTATTTTCTCTTTTCAGAGATGAGCCTTCATTACCTCTAATTAATATGAAGGTTAGAAATCTAACTTTTATATTATGCTAAATTTTTAGCAGAAACTACTAAGTTTAATTTGATCACACCATTCCAAACCAGTCAAACAAAATTATCCCGTCGACTACTTATGTTGGCATGGGCTAGTCTAAGGGCGTATGGCACAAGGCTTTTTTTAAGTTCCTAGACCAAGTCTTGGTCCATAACGAAAGCAAAGACTAGAGACGGATTTTTCAAAAGATAAATCTTTTTGAAGTTTAATATTTTTGTGTAGGAGGGTCCTCTTAAATTTGTTTTTAAATGACTTGAATGAAAAACTCGAATATGAAGAAAAACCAAAGATTTGTTAAGTTTTTGTGCGAAAGCGGATTTTGGCCTTTGACCTTTCTCCATCCATATCTCATAAATGGCCTTCGACCTCTTTTTCTTTATAAGGTGTAGGGAAATTTTCTTCCCCCTATTGATTTTTTTTTGAGATATGAACATTGGAATTATAAAATCACTCCGCAATTAAAATTTTTGCAATATTTGAAAAATTATTCAAATAAGAGATTTTAAAATAAGTTATTCAGAAGAAAAACTTTGGATCACCTTAAAATATGAGGTTCACTTAGACTTTTAAAATTTTATGACCATTGCATATTACGTTGAAAATAATTGATCATTTAAAACTGTTGTTTCTGAAATTGCTAACTTTATAAAGAAGTAACAAATTTAACCGGTATCTAACCGTAAAAATGATTGTCTCTATTAAAAAAATATTAATCGTTATGTTACCCGGTAAAAAATCAAACATTTAAATTAGAGGTGGGTTTACCGGTTGGTAGGAGAATTTAAGGAGGAGTCTAGTATCGATAGAATTTTCGACTAGGTTACCGGTTGGTTTTATCCAACTGGTTAACTTCTCCCAGCTGGTTAACTTCTCCCAGCTGGTTTACCCGCTGGTTTTCGGGCTAAATTTTAATTAGGTTAGGATGTCGTTAATTAGGTTAAGGTTTATTAGGGTTAGGATTAGAATTAGGATTTAAATTAATGTTTAGAATTTTAGGAAGGTTTGTGATTTCTTAGATTTAGAGTTTTAATGGAATTAAGGTTAATGTGTCTGGTAAGGTTTATGGCTTAGGTGTGATAAGTAAAGAGATTGGAAATTTTAAGGTTTAATTATAGTGTTTTAATGATAGATTTTTAGGGTTATATTGTGTAGGGTTTAGTTTGATTTTAATGATTTTTAGGATTGTACATGTAACTAGGCCATATATGTTTAGGGTTACAAAATCTAATTAAACTATATCAATCATTATTTTTCAAACATGTACATTTTCACTAAACTACTCCTCATCTGAATCTTTTTCGTCAAACTCTAACATTATCTGATCTCGATCTTCCTCATTAATATTGCCACTTTCACTGTATTGCGGATCTCCATCATTATTATCTTCTAGATCATTTTGCACCAACTCACTAGTACTTGGATCTCCCAGCTCTATATCTTCTGTTTCTACCTCAACAAATGGAATTTCATGTCCCAATGCTAGAGGTTCATCTTAAATGGCTTCTTGAATTTCATTTGAGTCGATTTGTAAAGTGAGTTTTTACCTTACAAACAGCTAACATATTCTTTCTCCTCAGTACATTATTGGAGTCAGTAATCGACATGTTGTATACCAATATTTGTTCTAATATATAAGGTTCGTAATCTAGGTCACACAACCTTTTTTTATCCACTAATGTTAATCCATTTTCAAGCAAATTCACCATTCGATTCAAATCAAACCATCGACACTTGAAGAGGATGACTGACGTCAATGGTTCTTTGGAATAAGTCAACTCTAATATGTCGATAAGATTTTCGTACCATGTTGTTTCATTCCTATTATCATATTTTCCTAAAACGGACACACCACTACCCTCTTTAAACTTCGTTGAAGAATTCTCAAGACGAAATCTATATCTGTTAACTTCGTATTTTTGGAAAGGGCAAGCTTTCAAGTGTGGTCCTTGAACGACCACTTTCAACCACCACAGAGACGTACTGGATTCTTGCACTTGAATTCAATTTCTAAACCACATTGGTACATTCTCAGTCATTTAATTTTTCCAAATGATGATTAGTGAGATGATCACAGCATGTAGCCTTACAGTAATCTACACTCCACCTGCACACATGTCAATGAATAAAAACACTAAATTCACATGTACAGGAATATGTGCGGACGTGAGGTATGACTACAGAAGGTGTTACATACTTTATAAGAGTTTATATTTCAAGAATATTTATGAGCATGAAATATTCAACAGCATTACGCTCTTTCAGGTTATCAAAATAAATTATATCGTGTTACGCACATAAAAAACGACGTCTTTTGATAATCAAATAACGCAATTTTCACACGCAAATCTAAGTCTTATAATAATATTAGTATAGAAGTTAATGGTAAATTTTATTTTAGAAAATCAGTCCATTTTTTTCATTGCACAATTTTTGAAAATCATGGTAGTTCTGACTGTCATTGGGTAAGTGTCGATAGTTCAAAACTCCTTTTGAATTTTTCTCCTTTGAAATTTTTAATATTTAGCAACAATACCTTAAAACGCAAAAATATAAAAAAATTAATGCATTTTATTTTATTGGGTGAGGCCACACAAGAGAGAAAAAAATAGTAATATAGTAATATTAAAGCACCCACACACAAAGGGAGATGAAAAAAAACACCCAACATACTCAATCATCAGAATTTAAACTCCTATCAGTCACCACAGCATCAGCTTCATGTATGAGATGAGAGCTTATATCAAATAACCCCACAAATATAAATATAAGGGAAGTAAAATAACCCAGCATTTAATTTGGAATAGATAAACCCATCGGTTATTTGAAAAACCCCTGCTAAAATCATCGGCATTGCATTTTCCAATCGCAGTCGCCGTACTCGTCTCCACTCTCTCCTCATATTACATCACATCATATCATATGCTCTCATGGAGTCGACAGCCTCCTTCACCACCAACCCGATTTTCATCCATTCCTCTCCCAACATTCTTCTTCCATTCAAAAACCTTCCTCCAAAGTCCAAATTTTTCCGCCAGCGTCGACGACGGCCCCTTCTCATAGTTTCTGCCTCCCAAACCCCCAATCCAGATGACTTTCCGCCGCCGAATTTGTCTACCTCCTTACGCCGCGGATACGAGCGTGTTCTTACGAAATTCACCGAGTCCTTGAAGCGGGAAACTGGGTTTGATCTCCGAAATGCATATGCAAAGGCGGATGAGGCTTGGAGGAAGGCTGATGTTAAGTTGGAGCAATTTAGACGCCACTTGGTTCCTGCCTTCATCGACTGGAATCAAATGAAACGGTGGAAGGTGAGTTCGTCTTTGAATTTTCTTTAACTTGCATTTCTTTACAAGCTTCACTTCAGTTTTTATCTTTTCTGTCCAAGCCAACTGCCATATGCCATTTGAGAGCTATTTTGTCATTCTGGTTGCTTTAGAATTGAAGCTTCTTCAGTTTTGTAGGTTTCATGTGCAATTTTAAGTGTTAGAATATAAGCTGCCACAACAGTGAAGTATGTGATACACTGGTGACATTACTTGAAGAATTCATGATGAACTTAGGCATAACTTTGTTAGAACAAGGTCTGGACTTGTCGTATGGAGTTGATCATGAAAATATCGCACCTTTAGCATGTAACTGTTTATGAAAAAGTCATATCTTGGTCCATTTAACATTTGAGAATTGTCTTCCTTCAAATAGCTTTGCTAGGTCACAATGAGATGGAATTGAGATCCAGAATGAGCCGTCTTACTAATTTTATTATAACCCGTGACATCTTCAACTTGAAGCAGAGAGTTCTACTGATTTGGCATTACAACAGGAATTCTTTTTAATAGATCACTTACTGGGTTTATTAGAAATGGTCATCACTTTCATAAAGATAAAATTTACTTGCGGGTATCTGGCATTGCTCTCCAAGGACAGCACTGAAATTTTAAGATTTGCCCTAAACATAATAGTCTTTATTTCACACCTTAGAGAAGCTGTCAGCACCATATGCAATAAGTGGCTCGTGAATCTTCCAACATCAAAAGTGAATCAAATATAAAGGGCCATGATAAAAAATAAGGGAAATTTTTTAAAGGGGTCTGAATTACCATCACTTTCTCAATTATGGTCTAAATTATCCGAGTTGTCGAAAGAGGTGAGAAAAATAAATTTAGACTAATTTTGTAAAATAAAATTTATTGTTGCACTCATAAACTGATATTATTATAAGAATTTGGTTTGTGAGCGGAAACTACATCGTTTGGTAATCAAATTAACTAATATCGATGTCTTTTCATGCTCAATCAACCCTAATCGTCAACAAATTTAACAAGATCAAATGTATTTAATGAATTAAACAAGTTGATCTTAAGCATCATTGTAAGATAGTCCATTTTTTTCTTGTACCCTTTTCGACAACTAGCGTTATTCGGGTCGTAATTGAGAAAGTAGTGGTAGTTCAGAGCCTCTTTTAGTTATTTTTTTCTAAAAAATAATACTGTAATGTTTATAAATATTGCTCCCATGTTTCCCAAATTCTGGCAAGGTAGGAATAGTACAATTTAGTTGTTAAAATTAATTGGTTAGATTATATCATTACAATATTTAAATTTGGCTGAACTTATTAGTAGTATGGACACCATCTTGCTTCTGGAATCCTTGATAGTCTGAAGTGTATTTTTTTTCCGGGGAGTTCAAAAGATATATGAAAACCATTTTAATACTGTCCTGCTGATGGTGAGTATGATAATGAAATTTTCGGTTTTCATGTGTGGATGGTGCTTAATTACTAGATCTAATATGTGTGTGGAGTACGAATCTTTAGGGAAAATTGGAGTAATGCAATCTAAATTACGGGCTGTCTTACATCGGCCTTTACAAATGTGAGTCTTTGAGATGTGTTTTCTTTTCATTACCTTACTTCAGACTTTATCATTAGGGCTGCGGCAAGTCTGCCACTTTAATAAAGCCAGGTTTTCAGGTTTGTGATTAAATTTGATAAGCTTGTGCTTTGTCAAGGATACTTGGTTCTTTTCTTCTTCTATGGATTATATATGAAGTACAAGTCCTACATTTTGATCTTGCTCCTTGGGTTGTGTATATTTTTTAGAAGAAAGTAAAGTAAACATCAAGTAAACATGGTTTGTCTCTGTCTTTCCTATTTCTGGGCTTGAAATCTATTTTGGTGATAATTATCGGTGCGGATTCAGCTTTACGCATCACTCGTTGTCAGTTCGAAAAAACAAGTGATGCCATGTTGAGAAACAGATTGATTAGATTGGAGCGTGCCCTTCGCACATTATATTGACATTAGTTACTATTGTCTTACATTCGTTGTCTATTTTGAGTTTGAACACAAGTCAACAGAAAAAAAATATCACAAATGATATATTTATATGCAACCTCCATTTATAGGACTCTTGGCCAGCAAATATCGCCTCCAGGAATCATCAGATGACTTTCCATATTTGAAACTTCTCAAATCACACTCTTAAAAAACCTTTAGTTTAAATTATTTGTCAAATATAAATGGCAAGTTTTAAAGTGAAGCTCGTTATTTAACCATTTTAGAGTTTGGGTACAGCTGAAAATTGATTAGACTAAAAAGAAAATCACAATGGATATATACTATATTCCAGTTCAGGGAAAGCAATGTTTTGTGTGCAAGTAGTAGTTACATGCGCATTCATATAACTTCCTCATTGTTTCAGTTCTTTGGGCTGCAATGGCATTTCTTTTGTTGACAGGATGTTAAAAACTGGGAACCAAATCGCATTGGGATTTCAATTTTATATGCCTTTGTGGTGATGGTTTCGTGTCAAAGAATTTTTATGGCATTTCGAGCTCCTCGTTTAGAGAAGAACAAGAGAGAGTTGACTGAAGCATTTATGGAGGCACTGATACCTGAACCAACTGCCAGTAATGTCCGGAAGTAAGCATCTGTTACACTGAATTTTACTGTAATCTGGAGCATTCAATCTTATTACTGCTTTCTTTCTTTATAATAAAATGATGATATAAAATCAAAGAAAATGTCTGTCTCCCAAGATTTGCTGCTCTTTTGATGTTTGCTACAAGCCTTCCCATTCTTCTTTGTCCCCAAGGATGGCCAGACAATAGTTTTGACTTTAAAAGTTTAATGAAGGCAAAATTTGGATGCTTAGACAATCTTATAAGCCAATCTTGTCATACGAATAATGGCCAATCTTTTACTCACATTAGAATGAACTTGAAAAGTGTCATTTCTCATGTAGGCTTATATAAGTTTTTCATTCTTGAATAAATAGGTATTTCTTCTATTCTGAATCTACCGCAATGATAGTCAGATCTTCCAGTTTTTGAAGTCATGGCTTAATGTCCAGTTATGTATAACTGTAATGCTTTATTATCCAATGAATATGTAAACCATCTGATGCATCACTTCTGAATAGTCAGTGTCTAGACGACCCAGTCAGATCTGATCTGTCAGAAATCAAACTTCAGGTTAATGATACATATATATACTATTATTAAGAATTATATAGTAGTCTCACTTTGGATGTAGGTTCAGAAAGAGTGTCTGGAGGAAATCAATGCCCAAAGGCCTAAAAATGAAAAAGTTCATAGAAGGTCCTAATGGTTCAGTTGTTCGTGATATTTCTTATGTCGGGGAAGATGCATGGGATGATGATCCAGAACCTCCGCAGGAGAAGATGGTACAAATCATCAGTAGTGATGTAACATTGAGAGCAGATGAAAAGAAAGAATTGATGGAAGGATTGGGTATTTCAGGTACTAATATGGCTAAACAAATACATTGCCACGAGTTGTTTTCATTTTGCTGGATACTACAATATTTTAGTCAATCAGCTTGTTCTTGTAGTCCCTTTGACTCTTTTTTTTTTTTTTAGTTTTTTAAGTGGAATATGAACTAGAAAACTTACTGGCATTCTATTAAATTTGGTGATGAGATTGTTCATCGCCAGGTGATTTGCTAAACTATTCTAATTTAAAAGTTAGTTAACATTGCTGCCAGATGCTTGTATGTGTTTGTGTCATTTTTATTCATTCTGAGTCTAGTGGTGATAATAAGGGTTCATTGAGTTAATTTATTATCTAGCAAAGTTAATTTTCCAGTGCAAAAATCACTAGATGTATCACTGTATGCATCTCCTTGTGATTTATGAAGTAACAGTCATGAGATATTTTCTTAAACGTAGTTTGTTACTCTCACAGGTCCGTTTCAAGTGTCCTTGTGCATGTCTTCATCATCCACAAGTCATTGCATGATATTTATATCTACATACTTTTTTGTTTGTAACCTGTGCATCTAATCTAACACTTCTTTGACCATTTTAGTGCTTTGTTTTAGTATTCGGGTCAAGGTCGGATTTGGAAATCTGATATTTTTGACTGCTAATCTCAGTGGAATTATCTGACATAAATCACTGGCAGAAATGAGTCGAGCGAGTTGCACATGGCGCGAGAGACTTAAAATATGGAATGAGCTTCTCGCAAAAGACAAATTGACTGAACAACTGGAATCATCAAATGCCAAGTATGCGGTCGAATTTGACATGAAAGAGGTTGAAAACAGTCTTCTTCGAGATGTGATTAATAAGGTGACAGATAACAATGGTGCTCGAGCACTATGGATCGCTAAGAGATGGTGGCGTTACCGCCCTAAGCTTCCTTACACGTATTTCCTGCAAAAGCTTGATTGCTCAGAGGTGAATGTCTCTCAATTTAAAATGTTCTCTTTTTTATTGTTCCATGTTTTAGAGTTCTTTCTCGTAGAATGTATTAGTAAATGTCACACTTGCAGTATTGGAAAATGTAGGATAATTTAGTAAATATATGCTAATGTCACCACGTTATGTATTCTTTAACATAATCGAATAAATGGTGGGACTTTATGTTTAACACGTGTGGGGGCATCTGGCCAGCTGATTCAAGGCATTTTATTTGTCATTTTGAAGCCATCCCAAGACCTTCAATACCTGGTATCTGTCATTGTTACTTGCAAATAGTTCTTTTCAACCGCTCCCTGTTGTATATGCGAGGACAATCACAGATGGCAGTTTCAAAATTAGGAAACATGCCTCTTTTAGGATTTCTACTTCAACTTAGCAGGCTTCTTTTCCGAATTATATACTTCTAGATTTTCTTGCTCTGTGCACTGTGCAGTTGACTGGTGTTTTTTGTTGTTAGGTTGCAGCTGTTGTATTCACAGAAGACCTAAAAAGGTTGTACGTAACTATGAAGGATGGTTTTCCCGTAGAATACGTAGTAAGTATCACATTTGGTGTCAAACCAGATACATTATCATGCTTCAGTGGACAAACTTATGGACTTCACTAAAAAATAATCAATTTTGTAGGTTGACATTCCTCTCGATCCTTTCTTGTTTGAAATGATTTCAAGTGCTGGGGTTGAAGTAGATCTTCTTCAGCAGCGGCAAATTCATTACTTTCTGAAAGTTTTGATTGTTTTCATACCGGGATTAATTCTTTTATGGTTTATCAGGGAAGCTTTGATGCTTCTTCATATTACGTCAAAGCGCTTTCTGTATAAAAAATATAATCAGCTTTTTGATATGGCTTATGCTGAAAATTTTATACTGGTAAGCTCAGTTTCTCTAAACCATCTCTCATATCTTTCTATCTGTTTTGTATCTGATCGTGTTTGATAGTCATTCAGCCTATTGGAACTGGTAGTGAAACAAAATCAATGCAAAAAGAGGTAATCATGGGAGGTGATGTTTGGGATCTTCTAGATGAATTGATGATATATATGGGCAACCCAATGCAGTACTATGAAAAGGAGGTGACTTTTGTGCGGGTAATCTTCTTTCACCTGGAAGAAATAAAATTATTCTTTTGTTTATAAAACTATTGTACAAAGCTCAAAAGGGGCTTGTAATAAACAATAGTTCGTTATGTTCCTTCTCAGGGTGTGCTTCTCTCTGGGCCCCCAGGGACAGGGAAAACACTTTTTGCCCGGACACTTGCGAAGGAAAGTGGAATGCCTTTTGTATTTGCTTCTGGGGCTGAGTTCACGGACAGTGAGAAAAGTGGTGCAGCTAGGATAAATGAAATGTTTTCCATCGCTCGCCGAAATGTGAGCACATTCTCTTATAACTGTGAACTATTTTTCATGTATGGGGGCTATGTAAAATTACCTTTACAGGTTGATATGTCTGGATTGTGACAATATGATCTCCAATAGATTTTGCATGAGCTGAACTAGGTCATTGAGGCACTTACTGTAATATTGTTATATCAAATTCGTGCAAACTTCAAGCACAGCCATTTCAAAGCATGTAACATCTGATTTAGATGCCTGGAATATACTATATGTAGATAAATAATGGTCAATCTTGCATTTAGGAAGCATATAATCTTCTCCGAACCATCAATACTTGGCTCTTGTTCTCCCTAACTGTTTAGGAAGCATATAAATAATCCTTATTGACATCCTGGAATTGAAAATGAAGATTTATTTGTGAAAACTTAGTTACACGTTGCATAACTTCGTATTTTCTGTTTTACTCCCTCTGTCCTCTTTTACATGTCACTTAACCGAATTTTTTTTTTCCACTTTTACTTATCTCTTAACAATTTTTAATGCGTATTTAATATCAACAACTACCTAAAAGTGTCAAACATTAATCACTTCATTATCATAATAAATAAAAAATCAATTCCTCACAAGTAATAATCTACCAATTTTACTTTTTGCACGATCTTTTTAAAAAAAAATATGAACCACCTACTTATTAAATTTGTTCAACCGCTAGCATTAACTTCACTTTAATCTACTTGAGTTAACCTTAAACGACGTATATAAGAGGACGGAGGGAGTAATGAACAAACTTAGTAATGTTGATGATACTAACAAATAACATATGTTTTTCAACTTCAAGGAACAAATACATAGTGACTAAATACTGAGATCCAGGTAGAAAATCTTTTGATTGTATTGAAATGATTAAAACTATAAAGTGCCTTTGCATTTTAGCATAATCTTGTGAAGCGCTGCTTTTACTTTTACATCCCAGTGCAGTATGCTGTTTCTTGCTCATGATTTCTGCATCTCAATCAATCTTTGTATATTTAGCTCTGTTTGGTTTAGGGAAAGTAGTGGGAAGCGAAAATGAGAAGGAAAGTTGGAGAAGTCCATGGCTTGGTTTAGATGAAAATTTTGAGAAAAAAAGTTGTGTGGAAAGTTTAGGTTCATAATAACTAGTACTAGTGTTTTCCTTAGAATTTTCGGTGGAAGTAAACAAGTGGAAAGTGAAATGAAATCTATGAAGTGTATTAATTCCTTCTCATTTCCATACCCCACAACTTTTGCTAAGCTAAACAGAGCCTTAATACTGAGTATGGTATTCTGAGGGTGTGTATTCTGTGTTTCAGAGAGAGATTTGATAATATTCTTTTCATTTCTTCACCCCTTTAACTTAATTTGCTGCTGAATAAAGTTGTCAACCAAATCTATAATACTAAGTGTGAATGTTATGTTCATGGTCTTTATTTTGTTCTAGGCTCCATCTTTTGTGTTTGTGGATGAAATTGATGCGATAGCTGGACGGCATGCCATACAAGATCCACGGAGACGTTCAACATTCAACGCTTTGATTGCTCAGCTTGATGGCGAGTAAGTTAAATCAGTATGATTTCGTTTTTATTTACATGTGAGAGACTAGCTTTGATTTTGCAGATGTGAATGTTTTTAAATATGTTTGAACCTATTTTTTCTGATGTGAAAGAGATGGAACATTGTTTGTACTATCTCATGAAATTAACCAGAATAATATGGTTTGACACCCAATAAATCTGTCTTGACAGTGGTTCTTAATGTATTAAACAGCTGACCACATGTTTTTAGGAGGACTAACACAATTACTTCCCAAGTATTGCAAGACGAAAAACTTGCGAAGTTTGTGAAATTCCAAAAAGCTAAACAATTTGCTAAATGTACTCATTGTCCCTCATAAACCGGAATCAAAACATGCAAGTTTTGAATGACATAAGCATATTGTCTGTTTGTGGTTCGAACGCCACTGTTTCTTTGATTGGTATGACTATCGATCACCTGACTCTATTATGTACACATGACTCACTTGATGCGTATGTCTTCATCCTTTGGGGATGTTGAATGCGCAACTGAAAAACAATGATGCATAATATTTTACTAGTAGTTTTGTACCTACATATGTAAACATCTAGACATGCACAATGTTGTAGCCACTTGAGATACATCATTAAGATGTATAGGTTTTCTTTTTAGTTTTGTAGTGGTAAATTAAGAACTAATATTGAATTATTATTTGATTGAGAGTCATGTTGTTTTTCCAATGATTTTTATACATGTTTATTTAAATCTTCTTTTCCCAGGTTTTCCCTAATTTCAATGTGCTGGCAAAGAACGACAACAATTTTTTGGCACTTATAATTCAATGTTAAATTTGTTTATAACTAATATACAAATTTCTATTTTGGATATTTGGTTTATCTTAATAAATTCTTGTGGAGATGTGGTTTATCCCACATCAACTTTACATGCTTTCAGGCGCTCCTAATATATAGTTGGGCTCTGCAATTCATTGTCAATTGGTTTTGAGTGTAGATCCAACTATACTAGCATGTTATCAGAGCTGATTTTCGCCTCACCCTTATAATATGTCTGTGACAGATATTTGTCTCCGCATGAGGTCCCACATGACTTATCTTACATCGTTCTTTACATGCTCTCAGACGATCCTAATATATAATCGAGCTTTCTAACTCATTGTCAATTGATTTTGAGTGTCGATCCAACTATATTAACATGGTATCAGAGAAGGTTTTAGCCGCACCTGTTGAATTTGCCCGTAACGGCTATCTACATCCGCAAGAGGTCCCACTTGCTGCCCTTAACAAAGGGTTTTGCAAGTGAGGGTGCTTATTGAACAGTGGCTTTTGTCCCACATCGCCCAATGAGGCTTAAGTATTGGTCCTAATATATAGTTGGACTCTCCCACTCATTGTCAATTTGTTATGAATATAGATCCCACTTTGTTAACATTGTATCAAAGTGAGTTTTCGCCTCACCCTTAGTATATGCGTGTGACTGTTATATCCAATAACAGTTCTGAATCCAAATGCTTATACATTTAAATGATGGGCGTCCCATCAATAGTACACATTGGTTGAGTATAAGGATTTTGTAAAAAGGGGACGGTTGATAAGTGAGATTGAAGAATAAGAGTTGAAAAGGAAGACAATCAGAGCAAGCGAAGAGTGACTGAGACAAAGATTATAAATTACGGTTAATTCATTACTTGTCTTCTTCTTGATTTAAATACAGAATATAAAGAAACTAAACTTCTTAAATTACATTACGCTCTTAATATCTAATTGAGACCCATAAGTAATCCATATGTGATTCATCTTCCTTCAAAGAACCTTGTCCTCAAGGTTCAGTCTTCTAGCATATTTCTATATTCTCTCTTTGTTTTTTACTTTCTTGATAATAAACTCATATTTATTTATAAATAATTTGGTATCTGATGTGTATGTCGCTTCCCTCTGTCAAACGTATCGTCAGATTCAAGGTCGGGTGGTAATAGAGGAGGCATGTCTAACTCAAGCTGTAAAAATTTAGCAAACTTAGATCCTTGGAAGAAGGGTTGTCTCCCATTCAGACTCCACCAGACTGCAACTTGTGAGGAAAAACGACATAGGCATTTTGACAAACAATTGGCGTGATAGAATTTTTTAGGATTTTGAAGTCTTTAATAGGAGGTAGCAAATATGAATCATCATATTCTGGATAATTAACTCAACCAAAGGAGAAATGTTGAGTTGATTACCTTGAACATCTGACTTTGTCACCAAAGTCTGCACCAGTTTCTTTTTAACCCACATGTCCACATCTTCAGTTGCTTTCCCTTTAACCTCAGCAAAAAAATGGTCCAGATTTTCTGTAGTGATATACGAGGTGTCATCTCCGCAGCTTGCTGCATTCTGGAGTCGTGGACGTTATGTTGGTAACTGCCTGAGGAGCGGTCTCCGGAGCTTGTATTTGTCGCGCATTGTCGGTGACAGACATTTGAAGGTTGTTCACCACGGCAGGTGGAGTAGCAAGTTGCGCAACATGGGGTCCCAGTGGCGAGGTTGCGATGAAAATTTTGATCATGACCAATAGCGCGAGAATGTCGTCAAGCTGCTTCTAAATTAGGCTTTCCATCAGATCGAGGTCTGAGTTCCGTTGTAGTCTAGTTGGTCAGGATAATTGGCTTGGATACCAAATTGTTATGTTTAAGGATTTTGTAGAAAGGGAACGGTTGATAAGTGAGGCTGACAAATAAGAGTTGAAAGGGAAGACGATTAGAGCAGGAGAAGAGAGGCCAAGACATATGAGAAATTAGGATTAATTCATTACTTGTTTCTTGATTTGAATACAAAATATAAAAAAATCAAACTTCTAAAATTACATTACGCTCCTACTATTTCGCTAATATCTAATAAAAACATATGTAATCTGTATGTGACAACATATGTAAACATCTAGACATGCACAATGTTGCATCCACTTGAGATATATCACTAAGATGTATAGGTTTTCATTTTAGTTTTGTAGTGGTAAATTAAGAAGGAATATTGATTTTTTAGAATCATGTTGTTTTGAATTATTTTTGTACATGTTTATTTAAATCTTCTTTTTTCCAAGCATGTGCTGGCAAAAAACTGCTTACCTGTGTTTTTAGCACTTGCAATCAGTGTTAAATTTGTTCACAGCTATTATACAAATTCTTATTTTGGGTACTTGGTTTATCTTAATGAGTTCTGAATCTAAATGCTTATACATTTAAATGACGGGTGCCCAATCAATAGTACACATCACCATTATTTGGTTGACTATTCATTAGATCATTAGGGGATGAGTCATGGGAGTTGTCGTACAAGACCTTCAAAAAATAGTTATTATCAGTCTCAATCTCTTGTACATAGCGCTTCATTGATTCCCTTATTGCTTGTATCTCTAGGAAAAGGTCCCATTGTACGAATTTACAAGTTCATTAGAGTTCTATATTATGATTCAGCGACATTTGGCAAAGGTCTTCATTACTTATCTGGATAATTCCATTTGTTATTGATGAAGATAAAAGATGAGCAATTTTGATGTTTGGATATTGTGCTCCAAATGAAATCGGACATATCAATATGATAACAGTCTCATACATGCTAACTTTAATGTTGACTTACCATCTGTTTTATGTCCATAATCAACTAGTTATGCAATATTGGTGATGGGTTTTTCGCATTTGGAGTACTCTGAGGTCTTAGCAGTATTTGTAATGATGTTTTGCTTTATCATACTGTTTTTCTAAATATTGTTTGTACAGTTGGCTGATTTGTTTGCATTACATGAAGATGTTAGACGGGCATAGGCTTTCCCATTTCTCAACTACTTGATTTATTGGATTATGTTGTTAACTTAATGTGTGATCTTTTCGAGTATGACTAAACTAAACTAAGATGGAGATGAATCATTTGAGACGCTTAAGACACAAAGCGAATTATGGATATTTAACACTACTTATAGTTAACAAAAACCTCACTCTTATTTTCCATTTTTAGTTTAAATGGGTAAACCGCCATACTGTTAGAATCCACATCAAGTTAGCTGAATACTTATCAGATAAGTGGGCTCCCTCACTCATTGTTGATTTATATCGAGTGCGGTTCCAACTATTCTAACATGACAATAGAGCCGGATGATCCCCACATCGTGTCTCCGTTTGTAAGCCAAATCAGGGCACGAGATGTATAGTATCGACCGATCCATGGTCAAGATGTAGGCAAGTAAGGGTAGTGTTAGAATCTATCGGTCATGAGTGGTTTAATTGAGTACTCATTAGTTTAAGCTTAATATCACTCTATATAAAACATATTATCTTAAACTGCCACTTTCACTGCAGGAAACAGAAAACTGGTGTTGATAGGTTCTCTTTAAGACAAGCTGTGATATTCATCTGCGCCACTAATAGGCCGGATGAGCTTGACATTGAGTTTGTACGTCCCGGACGAATTGATCGGCGCTTATACATTGGTCTACCTGATGCTGAGCAGCGGGTTCAAATTTTTGGTGTTCACAGTGCAGGAAAGCATCTTGCAGAAGACGTAGATTTCCGAAAGGTTATAACTATTACTTTTTGTGTGATTCAGCAGATACTTGTATTTCATTAAATTGTAAAAATATATAAGGGAGCTTAACTAGTGGCAATTGTTTACATTCCAAACTGGTCTACATCTAACCAAGGTTTCACTTATTGATACTCCTAAATGTATCTCCGCTTGCTTATTGACTTCACACTTTTATTTCATGTACAGCTTGTGTTTCGCACAGTTGGGTATTCTGGGGCAGATATCCGCAACTTAGTCAATGAAGCTGGCATAATGTCTGTAAGTTCTTTGATCGGCTGAATTCCCTTTGAGAGTGCCCTAGCCAATTTGATTAAGTTCAAGCTTCAAGTTTGTTCGCTGCATTGTATGGAGTTGAAGCTGCTCTCTGATTTTGTGATATTGTTGTGGCAGGTAAGGAAAGGACACACCATGATTTACCAGCAAGATATTGTTGATGTCCTGGATAAACAATTACTCGAGGGTATGGGTGTGCTTCTCACTGAGGAAGAACAACAAAAATGTGAAGCAAGTGTAAGTTAATTTATCTGAATGTTTTCATCATTTATCAAAAATCTTTCATTATATAGAATCTGTCTTGATCGGGCAACTCTTTATTTTCATCATCTGAATAGAAGGATTATTTGTTGTTTTTATTGCCTTTTTGGATTATTGTTCCTTTCGGAATGACAAACTGGTTGATCGGCAATGCATTTACATTTCCAGGTTTCTTTTGAGAAGAAGAGATACTTAGCTGTACATGAAGCAGGCCACATATTGCTAGCTCATTTATTTCCTCGATTTGACTGGCATGCATTTTCACAGCTTTTGCCTGGAGGCAAGGTATAGCTGAACTTCAACATATTAATGATTTCAGCAAGTTTCTTTTAAGTGTCAATGGTTTAGCTGAATGAGATGCAATCTCCATAATGACTGGTTACGCTGGCATCTGCAGGAAACTGCAATTTCTGTTTTCTATCCTCGGGAAGACATGGTTGATCAAGGATATACGACCTTTGGCTATATGCAAATGCAAATGGTAGTAGCTCATGGTGGACGTTGCGCTGAGCGAGTTATTTTTGGAGATGACATCAGTGACGGAGGAAGAGATGATCTTGAAAAGATCACCAAGGTAAATTTTGTTAAAATTCTTATTCTGACATTGTGTTTGATTATTTAATTGGATCCCAATTAAAAAAATACTGATCTTATCTTTTAGCCAAGTATTAATTAAAAAAGAACCTTGCTAGGGTGTTCTCAGGCTAGTACCGCTTCACTTTCCTGTCATTTTTCTTTGTTTTTGTTAAGCTTATTCATCGAAGAGACACAACTTGAAATCTGAAATTTTTTTGACTTCACAGCTGTAATTTTTCTTGAATGAATTTTGTTAAGTTTCCACAATTAGTGATGAGTACATGAATGATAGTAAATTGACATTTGAGTTCCCCAGTTATTGGAAAAAATTTTGAGCGTGTGTAATTTTTCATGCAGATTTTAATTAAATATTACTTTGAGGTAGCACGATTTGAATATAAATAAATTCAGTTCCATTTTGATGATTGCATTTCTTTTTCAGAATCTAAGTTCTTGATTTTTTGTAATTTTTCTCCAGATAGCTAGAGAAATGGTTATCAGCCCCAGAAATTCCAGGTTAGGGTTGACTGCGCTGACAAAACGAGTTGGACTTGCAGATCCACCTGATAATCCAGAAGGTGGATTGATCAAATATCGAGTACGTGAAATATTTTGTGTTGTATCTTACATCCTTGGTATTTGAAACTAAAGCACATTATAATTTATTTTAAAACCACAAATAAGGATGGCTGTATTCCTTCATTTACACAGTGGGATAATCCTCATGTAGTACCTGCTGAAATGACACTTGAAGTATCAGAGCTTTTTTCGCGTGAAATTGCACGGGTAATTTTCAGTTTTTGATTTTTCATTACTCTGTTGTCGTTGCAGCTGTTATCTTCAAGATATATTATATCATTTCTTTATTATGTCTGAGTTTTACTTTTATTCTCAGTTTGGTGCCTGGTGTCTTGTGCATAAATTTAATTCATTTAATTGTTGTAATGGCCAATTGCGTGTTGGGTAGTGGTCTGCAAATAATGTAAGAGACTGTTATAAGTAATCATGCTGACATATAGTAACCATAATAATGAGTTCGAACCTGTATTTTCTTTCCTGGTTTGGCTGTTACTGTATTTATGCGATAATTTGTCTCAGTATATTGAGGAAACGGAAGAGCTTGCAATAAAAGGACTGAATGACAACCGACACATACTGGACATGATTATCGAAAGATTGTTGGAGAAATCAAGGATCACTGGATTGGTAAGTTGGAGCAAATTAACCTTGCATGCTTCAAGTTGTTTAGCCTTCATTTCAATCCAGCAACCAGCTATATAATGAAGCGCATGATTTAATATTACTCATCTAACTCAAGCCCACTGGTAGCTTGAATTTTTCTTTATGTTACATGAATGTACTTGTACATGAGTCTTTGCAGATTACCAACATAGAACTATCCTACATTTTGTCAATGCAATCAGTGATCTCGAAATGCAAAGGATAACCTTAATTGTTTTCTGGTCTCTCAAGAGAAGCTTTTCTTACCATGAATAGCTATGCTCTATGTTAACATGCGCCTTTCTGCTTCAAGTTTTGAGGCAAATTTTAATGGATGGAACGATCAGATGATCAAACCCTAACATCTTGTTATATGGCAGGAGGTTGAGGAGAAAATGAAGGGGATGTCACCTCTGATGTTTGAGGACTTTGTGAAGCCATTCCAGATAAACGCTGATGAGGTAACCCAACCTTTCTTCCAGTCAAAACTCCTTGTTGAATGGTTTTTACCAAAAACCCCTGATATTTTTTATATTGTTCCTTGACCCTCTCAAATTTTCAGGAAGGGCCATTGCCTTGCAATGATCGGGTTAGATATCAACCTTTAGATATATATCCAGCCCCACTTCACAGATGCTAACAATAAAAGATGAAGAGACAATTTACTACCGAGAAGTAAGAACTTTAAGTTATGCAACACTAGATTTTGATGGTGAATTCTTTTGTTGACCTCCTCTTAGGCATATATTCCATGCATTGTGATTTTGATTAGACTCTGGTGTTTTTGTTTAACCATTCACTAAGCATTTACAGCTTTCCTTGTTCTCCTTTATAAGGTCAGTTGGAATTTTCTAATGAGTTGTATGTAACAATGTGAAGAATGCTATAGAATCACAAAAAATTTTGGTAGATGCAGAGATGACATTCGTGAAGCAGCTTTATCATTAGAAAGAAAGAACAGAGAGGGTTGAGTAATAAGTGGACTCCAATTTTCTTTTACATGTATGTGTCTTCAACTCGATGAGGTCTTTCAAATTTTAAAATATTGTGACAACTATTGGTTCAATGTCGAATGCCTGTTTCTGAGGTTGATTATCTTGATTTATTTATTAGGGTTTCAAAATACCAAGACTTTTGGGATTAGAATGAAGAACTATTCTCTTGTATTGATTTTCTTGATTCAAGTTTGAGCAGGATATGAGATTTGTATTAGATACTAGCCCTTGCTCTCTTTGGAATACAGACCCCTCGATCATAAGACTTAGGGAGATATGGATTATATTTGATGTGGAAAATGTGATTCTAACTCAGCCTACAACAAATATGATACAATCAAGTTCAATATATATAAAAAAATATTTTTTTCTATCAAGTTCATTGTATCTGATCAAATTCAATATATCGGAAAAGGTTGTTCTATTAAATTCAATGTATCCGATCAAGTTCAATGTATCCGACAATTGAAAATACAAAGATGATATAATGTTTTCCTATATATTTTTCATGAAACTTTCCATGATAATGGAAAATGCAATAGAATTTTTATTATTTTTCTTGACATTTGATAGAAGTTTGTGTGATCCCGATCTTTTGATGAGATAGGGTTTCGGTTTGGGAGGAGGAGACGTTGGCGATCTGACTACAACTGTTCAGGACGTTGCGTCTTAGCAATCGTTACACCTACTCCAGAAGTGCTATCAATCTTGCAGAAGCAAACTCAACCTGATCACGAAGGTCCTTGTACTTGTAAGTAATCGAAGAATGAGTAAGAGCAAGATGAATATACAATTGAAATTACAAATCTGAATGAAGAATAAATCTGAAATAAAATAAAAGTTGAAATTCTGAAGACAAGTAAATGGACAATCTAGTCAACACATGCGAATACAGGGAAAAAGAAGCAATGGTTAATTTTAATCTAAACAAAATCCAACTAAAAATGAATTCTGCAACTATCTATTTATAAGGAAGAAAGCTAGATTTCTCATAAGCTAATTCAGATTTCTATCACCGATAAGATTTGTACTGGTATTAAAAGATTTAGGCACACCATTCCAATCATGTTATTAGTATAACTTAAACCCAAAGCCTAAATCCAATTATTACTTTAATTTAAGCTCAAATTTGCATTTTAAGCCCACAATTTTTTTTTTGTTGATTCTTGACATACCAGATGGAATTTTGGACACGTGGCTGGATTCATCTGAAAGAAAACTTAAAGATCTTTCCCAATTTGACATGTGGCAGGACTGCTCCGGGCCCGAATAAATCTTGGGGACACTTGATGTAGCCTGTAGGTCCCATGACGTGGTGATATCCTCATCATCCTCCCCTTTTTGCATTTGAGTCGGCCTCAACTCTTTCCCTAGTAAGGGTTAACATTTAAGGAATTGGATCTGGTGCTGCGTTGCCAATTGCTGTCAGCACCAGTGCACCATTATAAAAATTCTAAAAATTCATATATACATCAAGACTATTACACTTAGAAGTTTACTAATTTATGTGCACAACTGTACAGCCTCAAAACTCATATATGCATGAATTTGAAAGTACGGCTGAGGTAGTGAAAAGTATTCCACTCATTAAAATAATGCATTATAATTTTAAACATCCAAATATTAATTAAAATAAATATGTGCACCATTACAATTAAAAAAACAGATGTCCATATGTGCACCATCAAAACTCAATCCGTAAGTGGTGCACCTTGGAGGTTAGTAAAACTCATATTTTTTTCTATAAAAATAATTATTGGTACTACAGCATCTTCTCCATATTCCAATCTCAATCCCTGTAAAAAAAGACGTTAACAAATCGTTTCAAAAAAAACTTGCTAATTGAGAACACCAAAACTCTTTAGTTTTGCCATGTGCACCAAAAACTTTTACCATGTGCACCATAATTTGACACCCCTGCTCCATAATTACATCATTTAAATGATACCAATTCTTCAAGAAGACCTCATCGTGATGCAGCAAGAGCAAAGGAGCCTCAGAGCCCCCATCCTCATCCTCAGTCAAAAACTCACAAATAAGACTCACTCTATACTTCTTCTCCACTGTGCCATCATCCCCCGCCTCGAAAAAGTATTTTAGAATCGAGTTGCTGGCAAGCAAGTTGAGGAGGTGGTTGAGGAAGACCTGCACGTCAAGGTTACCTACTACCTCGATCTTCTCTGTAATTATTAAAGACGGTAGGAACGCGTCAGATGCGGCACACGAGAAGACTTTAAGGACGTTAAACTTGATTGCCAACTTGAACGTCGTGGGAAGGGCCACAGTGTTAGCCACCCGGATCACTTGCCTGCTTAATTTAAGGATGGATCTAGATTAGTGGAGAAGTCAGTGGAAGGTGAAGTGATTTATGAGAGAGAATATACAAATTAATAAAAAAGATTCTCTAGAATATGAGAGATAAAACTCAAATCAAATGAATAAACGAGATATTGATCGCAATAATTAAAGAAGTTAAAAAATTAAATTTAATTTAAAAAGAAAATTAATTTTAATTTTGATCGCTGGATGAATAAATATCAACTGATGACATTATATATCTATATATATACAGAGGGTGGATCAGTTGAGAACCTCCTTAAATTGAGAACCGTTGTGGACAAACATGGACCAATCATTATTTACATGAAACAACAATGTATTAATTATATGGTTTCCTTTTTTGAGTTTATTTATTATTCTTTATTAATTATATGAGATTCATTTTTTATTTAGGGATAAAACCCAAAAGGGGCCCTGAACTACCACCACTTACCGAATTGCGGTCAGAACTACCACGATTTCCAAAAAGGGTGCGATGAAAAAAAAATTTGTCTGATTTTCTAAAATAAAATTTACCATTACATTCATAACCTAATATAATTATAAGACTTAAATTTGTGTGAAAAAATTACGTCGTTTGGTTATCAAAATAAATTATATCATTTTGCGCACATAAAGAAAACAACGTCTTTTGATAACCAAATGACGTAATTTTCGCACACAAATTTAAGTCTTATAATAATATTAGGTTTCGAATGTAATGGTAAATTTTAATTTAGAAAATCAGTCCAATTTTTTTTTCATCGCACCCTTTTTGGAAATCATGGTAGTTCTGACCGCAATTGGGTAAACGATGATAGTTCAGGGCCCCTTTTGGGTTTTTCCCCTTTTATTTATTATGAAACAGATTTACTTGCCATTTTGAGATTTCATTTTGTATTTTAATTTACCGGATTTTTTTTGTCTAGATTCTCTTTCTAATTTATAGATTTTTTAGGAATATGAATAGTGAACGTTTTTCAGACTATATTTTTTTTTTATAATTTTTTTGAGCAGTGAACCTCCATGTGGTGAACATATTACTACAGTGAACCTAAGTGATGAACATATTGAATAGTGATTTAAGCAGTGAACCTTATGTTCACTATCAATATTCCTAAAAAATCTATAAATCAGAAAAAAAATCTAGACAATAAAATCCAATAAATTAAATACAAAACGAACTCTGAAAATGGCAAGTATATCTGTTTCATAATAAATAAAAAATGAATCTCATATAATTAATAAAGAATAATAAATAAACTCAAAAAAGGAAACTGTATAATTAATACATGGTTGTTTCATATAAATAATGATTGGTCCAGAATTGTCTACAATGGTTCTCAACTTAAGGAGGTTTTCAACGGATCCCTCCCCCATATATATATATATATATATATATATATATATATAGAGGATGGATCAAATGTAAACAGATTTTTCATTGTAAATAGTGGACTAATCTCATCCATCCATATTGAAAGATCCTACGCTATTTAGATTGTTGTTTTTATTTGTATTACCATTTGAACTCATTATGATGAAAATTTCTTCGTGGAGAATATTGGCAGAAGAGAGAGAAAGCAAGGAGCCTGAGCACGAAGGACCCGTGGGCGGTGACCCACTGAGTGGCCGGAGATCCCTTCGCGACTGATAGCCTTCACTCCACCGCATCCTTCTCTCCACACCAGATCGATTCCGCTCAGATCTAGTCTATCGCAAGTCAAAATTTAAGTCGACCAGAGCCATACGCCGCCTGAATCACCTACCGCTTTCCCTCACTGTCGTTCCCTGCTGGTCGTTGCCCGCATCGCCGTCTCCTCTGAATCACATCACACTAGCCACGCCATGCTCTCCATGACTCATCGCTCGTCCTCTCAATTCACTTCGCCAACAATCCGTTTCATCCCTCGTTTAGTCCAATTTTAGGGTTTGAGCTTTCCGTTCGCAATTTTGAAAAGCCTAAGATTCCATGTAACGGAGAAAGTGAGTTTTTCATCAATAATAAGAAATTACTGTACTTGGATTGTGGGGTTGTGTCAAAAAAAACCCGATTTCGCATTTCAAAGCAACTTGGTGAGGTGTCACCCATGGGACAACAACCATGGAGTTGTTTGACTGGAAGCTACTACTGCACTGGTTGAAACCCTCTGCAAGATACAGGTGATTTTCATGCCCAATAATTAGGTTTGTAATGAGTTGCACTAGTTGATATTTGATATGTGTAAAATTAGATTTTTGGACTGTTGATTGATTGTTGTATGAATTTGTCTCTATAACGTGTTGGTCTTAGTGCACGGAACCGGAATTCGGAAAGAATTTCTTGTTCCAATCTTCACTTTACAGGTGCCTTTCACTGTCCAGGTTCGTTTTGCTTCTCTATTTTCTCTATCTTTCTCTAGTACATTGTCTACTGATTTTTTGTGTTTCAGTTGTTGTGTTGTAGCCTTATCTGAAGTCATATTACTGCTATCATCATTTTATTTTTTGAGTTTATTAAAAAATGAGTTTTGAGACAGCAACAGGATGATGCTGGCAACAGACAGGAGCTGGTCCTTGCCTTGTTCATCTTTGGTGACTCCTTGATTGATAATGGGAATTATAATAATCAGTTGGCTTCCCTTGCCAAGGCTATCTACTATCCTTATGGCATTGATTTCCAAGACGTTTCTCTAACAGAAACACCATGTTTGAGACAATTGTTGATAAAGTTTTGAAGTTTACTAGCACAGGAAAGACAAAAAATGATATTCTTCTATTTACTAGTTTAGCTATATACATGGTTTACCTTGAGACCGATTTTCTCAAAAGAAGGATCACTCTCATGAATGTTGATAAGATATTTTTTAGTTAAATAAATGACAATTTCTTTGCTATCACCATCCCTGCAAAGTCTGTTTTGCTCATTGCCAGTACTTGGACGGCTGAAATTGTAGCCATTTTAGTTGATGCTATGAAAGGTGCTTCTGACCATGAACTTCAAGTTGAAAGCTGCTAACAGTTTTATGTATTTTGCAGCAGCTTATTTACAGAAACTGTAGCAATTTAGTTGATGCTATGAAATTGTTCACTGAATTACTTTTTAGCACTGGTGAATAGTTTGTTCACCAGATATGATTTTTAGGTGCAAGAGCTATATGTTTAGATTGATTTGATTCATTTTTTAGATGTGATTTTATTTTTTTCCCTCAAATTCTATATATGTGATTTTATATGTTATTTACTAATGGTGAACCTCATATGCAC
>NQLW01000036.1:451512-466974 GCA_002312845.1 Kalanchoe fedtschenkoi | reverse complement strand
GGACTAATGAGAGGAGAAGCTCATTTGTCGGATTCATACACTCATATTTTGGTATCATTGTGTTGATCTAATTTAAATTTTGCAGCCAGAGAATTAATTTGGCAAATAAATGAAAAAGTTGTTTTAAGCTATTCTTGACGTGGGTCATCCATAAACGAAATGTGGCTGGACAAATTGCTTCTGTAAAAGTTAAAAAACTATTTATAGAACAGTTTGATGTCAGAGTATATGCTTGCTGTTGCTAAATAAATAGATATCATCTTATCACATGTCAAAAACTTATGACTGGCTCTTTATATTTTTCTCCTCCCTTACCAGTGACACTACTTGCTCCATCCAAATAAACATTGTCCTCAAGGTTAAAATAAGGGATGTCCTTGATGAATTAGTATGCAAATTTCTATTTAATGTCCTGGTGAGGCTGGGGGTGACACCAGGGCCGTTCCAGGCATTCAGAGTACCTTTGGCGAGACCAAAAAATGGACCCTTTGAATATTATATAAATGTCGATAAACTTATAAATATACATATTTTTTCACATTTAATCTCACTAAAAACACTTTCTCACCTTCATTGGTTCATTGCTGCATGGAGGACATGATTTTTCTGATTTGACTATACTGCTCAACTTCCTTGACAACCAGTGGTTCTCACTTTTGGTTGTCAATTACGTTGACTACAACCGGGTCATGCTTTTAACCACTTTCTATTCTTTCCTTCGATGACTAAAAGCTTCATCACAGAGGGTGGTGGAGCCTAGGTTCTTCTATTATACATATAATTTGCTCATTAATCTAACATATTAATCATAAGACAAGACATGCTAACATATAAAATAAAGAGACTACATGACAATAAGTAGTAAGACAATAACTTTATAAATAAAACATATAAGGAGTAAGAATACTAGTCTAGAATCCATAGATCATAAATTGGACGCTTCTACTTGCTCATGGGTTTTGTGAAAGCCATGACCAATTCTTCTATAAAGCTACTAAGAAACTACCACAAAATATAGAGAGATGCTCTTTCCAGGACGCGTAGATTCTTAGAAATTGGAGAGGACTATTCAGTCATGGCTTTATTGGAAATCGGGAATTCTTCTACAAAAAGAACAAGAACTATGAAGAAATTGTAGAGAGAAATGCTATCCTTGCTTGCTTCCTTTGTGCTTGAATGTGTCTTGTATGTGTAGTGGAAGGCTCCTTTTATAGTTGTAGAATAGGAAAAATAAAGGAATAAAATGTCATTCAAGGGAGAAAGATTTCATCGATGAATCCTGCATTTAATGCTTACTGAAATGCCTTGCTCGGACCAAGTAGATCATGGAAGATTTATTTACTCGGCTGAATGAAGTTACTCAGATCGAGTGAAACCAAGGCAAACCACGATTTTATGTTTTATAAAATCATCAATTTGAAATTACAATATTGTTTCACAAAAAGTCAGTTTACAACTGCAAATTTCCGAATAAAAATTAAAACATATAACAGAATAAAAATGAAACTAAAAGATGGAAAGATGCCAATTTGGAAAAAAAATGTTTTTAAACACAGTATAGTAGAGATGAAAGTCCGACTGCATAAATTTTAAAGTTGTATTGAAAATTGAACTTTTACTAGTAAACTCAGATAATAACAAAAATCTGAAATATTTAATTTTAAAAATGGCCATAATTTTTAATAGGGTAATGAACGTTATGCTTTTTTCAAAAATAGTGTTTTACAAAGAGGCTTTATTGGGAAACAAAACCAAGCAATAATGCAACAATTGACTTAAAGCCTACTATGCCACTTTTTTAATATGTTGTCGCAATTGCACATATCTTACTTTACTTCGCAAACCCCTAGTTCAAAAACCAGGGCTCTAAACTCAATTAGGAAACACACACCAAACCCATTACTTTTCAATGCCTAAATTATTATTTTTTTTATAATTTTTTATCAATTTAAATGTGCCTCAATTCGAACTAAGTTTCCAACAATTTAACCAAACCAAGGTCATTAATTAGCTCACCCCTACTAGGGCGAGAATTAACAAGTTTCTGTAAGCCTCTTTTTCGGAATCAATACAAATTTAAAATTAATAATAATAACCAGAAATAACAATACACCCCAAAAGTCAAAACTATTTAAAGAGAGAGTTGCAGTGATCTATTAATTGTGCAGATTGGTCATCATCTATCTGAAGAAAATGCGGACGATGTTTAATCTACATTTTGATTCCACAATCCTAAAACCTGTCAGCTGTCAGCACTAGTGGTTGAGCATATGATTTGTACCTTGCCGAATAAGGTCCCCTTCCAACCGCTTCCTCCAACTGAAAATGCAGAAACAAGTTTGACAAGATTAATGCCAGATATCCTTTCCAGAGTTTAAACCGGCATCAAAAGAATACAGTTCTCCAGATTCCAAAAAAAACAAATTGAAGCCAAACCAAATGGTACATAAAGTTGACACAAAATCAGCTGAAATAAATCCAAATAAACTGATTTGGGTTGGATTAGTTTATTTAGGTTGGATTTTGAATTCAAAGTTTCAGTTGGATTTGTCTTATTGGGAGGCCAACTTGCCACCAGGGTTGTGGCTGAGAGGTAAGCGGGTCAGAGATTCTCTTATTGAAATCCTTATTCTCCATATTTTGAGTTCAAACTCTAGTGGCACCACATAAAGAAAATAAAAAAATATTGGGAACTCAACCCAAATTCAAAATCGTGTTTTTTATATAAAGTTGACCGCAATTGAACCCAAACTAATACTTTTGAATATGGATTGGGTTGTTTTGAATTTGGGTTGGATCAAATAATTGTAAATATAGATTAACTACATTCCAACTCAAATTGAACTAGTTGACCCAAACTTACACCCCTAACATAAACTACACTGAAAAACTCATGCCAAAACATAATAGTTCTCGTGTAAGATTTTAGCACCATTGAAGTTCTAATTTCAAAATGAATAAACCCTAATCTATCTTTAACAGGGTTTTTAGTAAGCACCTTCTTTTCTATGGTGGTGAGAGATGGATCAAGAGCAACTGATGACTGTAACGACGTAAGGATGGCCTTGCAGCAGTCATATTTAGAATCCATACCTGAAAGGCGCACATAAAGGATTGAATCAAATGCTTTAAAAAATCTTTAAACTATCCTTGAATCCACTCAAACAACTCGTTAATCCATGGAAGCACCCACGAGGAGTTGCATGAAATCCGGCCTAGGCATAAGGACAATACACTGGAAGGATTGAGAAAATGTCGATGATAAAGATAATACATACAGCACAGAACCATATGAACAAGAATGCTATCAACAAGGGGAAACCTAGTTTAGTTGTCTCAGTGTGAGGATCAGTCACCAAATTGACTATCTCTTGCTTAGTACAAATGGCTATCAGACACCAAGGTCGAGCCACCAATGCCGTCAGCATCTTATACGCCTGCAAAAAAAGAATTTATTATTAAAGCAAACTGATCAGCTAAATATAAACTTTTCATGGGAGAGTCGTTTCTGAACAGGATGACAAGCTATACCCTGCAGAAACTTAACACACTGACATCAAAACGGAAATTGAACTTTGTCTTGCTCATCTCTGTCACGATAAATTAAATGTTACACTGAAGCACTTAATGGCTAAAGAGAATGATCATCTGAGGAAAGGAAGACAGAGAATCACTGCAATCATCTTAGGTCAAGCTTCTCTCTTGATGTATAACTTGATCCCGATATCATGTTTCCTAATGGGAAAGCCTACTACTCGGATTCACGTTTCCTAGAAAGACATTAAAACAGAACTAATCAGACCTATGAGGTCTTTAAAATTAGTATTTCCTGCATTCACCTAGTTGTCAGGCCCCGGCGACGGCCGAAGGCCCAAGGGGGTCAGAGGCCCACACACTTAGGCTAAATGTAGTATCTTAATCCAATTGAATAAACTAACCAAATTTCAAAAATTTAGTATGAATTTATCCCCACCCAGATTTGAACCCTAGTCACCCATTACCCTCTTAACCATCAGACAGTAACATTTTTTTCTGTTCTACTCACCAAATAGACAATATATATAATATAATTAATTTTGTTCAAACTTACATCATAAAAACTGAGATGTTATGTTGAGCTTTACATGGAAATGATGATAAATAAATTCATTTACATCTATCTTTGCTGAATATGCTTATTTACATTAGTATCAGTGTAATTAAATCAGTTATAAAATCTATAACTATAAAATTTTTACGTTTACATATATACTGTTGAAGGAAGCCTTTTTTTTTTTCAAATTGCTCAAGGCCCTCAGCATGATTGGCCTTAGTCATTTGAGGTACAACTTTAAATCGAGATAGTAAGTGTTCTATTGATCTTTTCTTGGCCGAAACATTGCTGATTATGTTAGTTTGTTTCAACCTTTAAAAAAGGAATGACAAAAAATTCAGTTACAGAATGAGTTTACATGAAAAAATACATTATTTCAAGAAAAACTATTATCTTGATATGACATATCACCTTTACCTTCGAATTTAGAATCTATATTGTTCTTATTGCCTTTTGAAACTTTGTCAGACAACTCAACACTAAAGCACCAACATATTTTATATCTTTTTAGTAAATACCCTAGATATGAACCAGGTAACTCACTCCAATCATTTATCTGATTTATCTGATTCATAAGACAGCAAAAAAATAGTATTATCATGAGTTTGATATAATAATGATGAGCTTATAAATTCTTTTGAAAAGTAAAATAAAAAAGGCTTATATAAGTCTCTTTATTGTAATAAATTAAGATATATTAATGATGGGGCCATTTTTTCGTCCCGTCCTAGGTCCCTCGAAATGTTAGGAACAGGCCTGCTTGTCCCTCGAAAAAAAAAAGAAAATTTTATGAAGCAGAAAAAATATCTTGTCTCCACCTAGGAACAACACAGGTTTCACATAGAAAATAATTTGGCAAGTATAAACAGTGAAATCCTTTCCATTTCTGAACATTCATGAACTGAAACAGAATCTTACCGCAATGCGAACTTCTGAATCTTGCTGCAAAACAGCCCAAAATAGACCCTGCAAAGACCATCACGTTTAGGTGAATTCTCAAGGTGTGAAGAAACAGCATTGCATCTATTTTATCGGAATAAAATATATCAACTACAGAGGCTAACCCAAATACAAGAATGAAAAAGAACAGCAAGGACAATGTACTCACCATAACAACATAGCATCAAATGATTAAATTTAAATCTAGAAAAGGGAAAATTTTACTTACAGAAGGGGTAAGCTTGGAACTCATGGATGCATTTTCATACATCAGTCTGCGAAGATTTTCTTCACCACTATCATTCAGTAAAATCTTGTTTCCAGACCTAGTAACTCCAGCAATATTCCCAAGAGCTTCAAGAGCAGCCTGAGAAAATAATAACAGTTACTTAAAATTCACAGCAGTACTTATGAAAATAATAACTCCAGCAATAATAACGGAAAGTTGTCCCAGCTTATCCATAACATTAGAAGCCCCCTCCGTGATTGTCTCATTTTACTTCATGAAACTCCCTGTATATATACTAGTGGCGAGTTTACCCATTTCAACCGTAAATTTTCTTGGATTAATATCCATGGAAGAATGTCCAAAACATAAGAAGTCCATGCATGATGCCTCAAATTACTTCATTAAACTTCTTGAATATATTTAGTGCCTTAGTGGGTGACTTATCCCACTTTCTTGAACACATATAATAATTCCCATTATCTTGGATTCATATCCATTGATGTATGCAAGTGTCATATTCAAGATATGAAAAAGCACGGATGATCCTCGTCCACGGGCAAAGGCTAGATCTTATTTCTGTTTGATGGAGAATACAAGAGAACTAAAAAAGCCTTGGTGACACTCTAATCTACTTCTCCCATAAACTCAAACTGGGTTTATATAGGTCCTAATAAACCTAAAAACAATTACGACATCTAATCTTGTTGAGGCTACAATGTCTAAATGATTAGAAAATCTAGAATGAAGAAAGTTTTCTTAACTCATTGCCATATTAACGATGCAAGACATAATTCAACAATAAAGAACCATTTATTGAACAACCGTTTACCATTTAAGTTAAAATTTGTAATTGAACTACTACTCATCCTTATATTTCATGTCATTAATCCTTAATTAACATACTTCTTTTAGACAACTTAAGATCCAAGCTTAGGAACAAATGCTTCACAAGCAATATAACGAGCCAAATGATAGTCACTTTAAGCTTAAGTTCACTTATTTGAATGCATATATTCCATTCTTCTTAGATGCCACACAAGAAGAGACTGACATAAGTGTTTTGGGCAATTTACTTAACCATTAAATACATCGAAATTATTGAACAAAATGTATGACATTATTAGGTCTTCTTAGACAAGTCCACATGCCACTTTTAAAAAATTTATTATTAAACAAAATGTAAGACATTATTAGACTAGTTTAGACAAGTCGACATGCCATTTTATAGCAACATCTTAAAATTTCAGATATATCATAATAAAATTCAGCAGCACCAACTCCACTTAGTTTCATTGTAAAAAGAGTTATGACTAAAGTTTTCTTACTTAGAGTTACCTAGATAATCATAAGGCATAAAACTCTTCCTTGAGTCATATATAGGCTTTTACTTAAGTAGATAAAACTATGATCTACTTCAATTACTCAAATCTGTCTACAGCCTTAAAACTGGATATCATTTTTCTTCTAGACTGCGATAAAACAATCATAAAAGAGCTTAAATAGAACATAAAACTTCATAATATGAGAACAACCAACACATAAAGCAAACTCAGAGGAACATATAGATCTAAACTAAATAACTTTCTTGTGGAAAAGCTTGCTGTCCGAAATCGAGGAAAAGTATTTTTGATAGATAGATGTTAGCGCTTTTTTTAAAGAGATAAACTTAAACATTTTTCTTTCTCTTCATCCATGTAGGATATTTTCAAAAGGGATAAAATGTTATTGCTAAGTTTAGCTTTTAACTAACTTATTACAATTAACAATTAGAATTGACTTAAAATATAAAAATTCAGGTTCTTACAGAAAAGAAGATGTCAAAGGCAATGCTGAAGCCAAATATTGAAGAACACACAATACAAAATTTAGTGAAAGAGTCACCAGTTGTCTTCCATGCGCCTGCCTATCAAATGCTGCACTAATTACATGTCTTGAAGCAGATTGTGCGTTTGAGAGGATCAGTTCAGCTCCTCTAATCGCTATGTCACAAAACCAGCATACACATCACGTAAAATGACTATTTAAAGAATATAAGGAGTAGATGAAAGGCAACACAAGTGACTAATTCTTAACGCAAAAATACAACTTCAATGAGAAGTACGGAGGCACAATAATTCATCATGATAATGCAAATGTAAAGCGTTAGAAGGATCTCTGAACTCACTTGACCCAATTTGACCTAATGCCTCAAGGGCGGACTCAAACTCATCATTATACTGGCACTCCAAGAAAGCAAACCGGCCTTCAATAACTTTGATTACATCTTTAATACCTGAAATTAGATGGAACATTGACAAACTGTAAACTGTATCATTTTTAAAATTTGATGTACAACTACATGCTTTCAACAAAAGAAAGTACATTGTCTCTGCATTTAAATAAAACTATCAAACTATATATTTAGCGTCCCTTCTGAAACATACCGTGTGTGTTGGAAAGTTCTTTTGCAAACCCCCTTAATTTTATAAGAAATTGCGAACCCAAACTTGACCATTAACTGAATCTGAATTTTCACTAGCGGCTTAGGTTGACTGATCCACGTTCATAAATATTGGGACCCACAGGCATTTATGAACCTCAACCGCAAAAATCCCGTTTAATCTCAAGAGTTGATGAATGTTCAAGAAATGATTTCAAAGCTCTAATTTTTTATAAGGATGTGCAAATAAACTTACATATACACATGTTTTAACCGAGGGGGGTGGTGTTGGAAAATTCTTTTGCAAACCCCTTAATTTTATAAGAAATTGCGAACCCAACCTTGACCATTAACTGAATCTGAATTTTCACTAGCGGCTTAGGTTGGCGGATCCATGTTCATAAATATTGGGACCCAAATGCATTTATGAACCTCAACCGCCAAAATCTCATTTAATCTCAAGAGTTGATGATTGTTCAAGAAATGGTTCAGACTAGATTCAAAGCTCTAATTTTATCTAAGGGTTTGCAAATAAACTTACATATGTGTAGCTCTAATTTTATCTAAGGGTTTGCAAATAAACTTACATATACACATATGTTTTAACCGAGAACCCCTAAACCTAGCAACACCTAAGAACTCAATCAAGACCCTGTATGTAATTCGAGATAATAAAAAAATTAAATGCACAAAAGTTTAAATTAGAATAGATCCAAAAGTTCAAAATGCCCGAAAGCCCAAATTTCTAATAAAACTCATTAAAGATTTTAGACATATTAAGTTCGAACCCCAAATCTAAAGTCAAATCAATTGTTGAGTTGAACTTTCTAAACCTTGTCGTAAGTTCTCAATTCAACCACCTCTAGGAATTCAACCACAATCGTTGGGCCTTTTAGGTCTTCAAGCCTTTGGCCTGGTTGAAGTTTTTTACAAACTTATAATAAATTTAAACAAATTAGATGGAGAACAATGACTGAGTTCTTAGATCTGGCCATATTAACAGCCTTTTATTCATATATAGAAGTTCAAATGATAGCCCCCAATCTTTGGCAGTAACTCACTCTTTGACGTCATCGGGGGAATAAGATCAAAAGGTTCAAATTTACTTATCATAATTTTAAACCTAATTTGTGGACATTTTGAACTTGAACGTGTTATCCCATGGAGTCATTCTTGAATGAATATGGACCACCATACAAATCATGAACCAATCAAAAGGAAGATGTCATATGCCGTGTTGAAAAGTCAAAATGTCACAGCGCAAAGTCTGATTAGCGGCAAGTTTTTTTTAAAAAAAATTTTAATGCGCCAAGTGACTGGTTAAAATGTCACTTGACGTTTACCCATTGATTGTGTCGATGGTCCACGTGGTGGACCATATCTACCGAAGAATCCCCGTCTCATGAACCTTTCTTCCCACTCTCGCACGTACTTATAAGCATAATAATTTGAACCTTCCAGATTTATAGGATTATCGCCATATTCAAAAGTTGTCAATTTTAAACTCACCATAGAAACAATAAATACAAAATATATTATAAGCTTTTATAATCTATCATTAGATGAGATCAAATTTTCTATCTTTGTCAAAGATTAATAGCATTGAAGTTTATATACGTAACACAATTATTCACCAAAACTTTGGATTTTAGTTTCGTACATTGAGAATTCCAAAAAATTAAAGCATTATAAAATCAAAATCAACGATAGTGAGCATTTCAACAGCGGTGTGCATTTTACATGGGCAAGTGCACATATAATCACAATTCAAAAGACCATTGCTATTAACATTCGATTCAGAGAATGCACAAACGAAACAAAATAAATATAGTACTAATACATATGAGACTAAAAATTTGCACAAACAAATAGCATTGAACATTACGCATTTAAATTCTTGTTTCCATTTTTATTGCAATGCACATTTCATAGAGGAACATGATGGTGAACTTTAAGTGAAAAAAAATGAGTTATGACGAATGAAAACTTAATCAATTTTTATAAAAGTTTATTAATTTTAACATATTTTGTGGGATAAGACAACAAATAAGGACATAACACGCCAAGCTACGCGCCCCATACATCCTCGGGGCAAAAAAAATCTGGTCATAGTGTTGAGGAGCCTTAGTGTCATTCCAGCCCTGGGGATGTTCCCGTCTTTTTTTATGCTACTCTTGAGAAGAGAAGCCTGACTTAGTAAAAAATCCCACATCTCTGCCTGCTGCAACTGTGACGTTCCATGCCATGCAGCTCAGGATCTCGTTTAGCCTGCCTATGTCTTTGAATCTTAGAGTTGCGATGTTGGCTGAATCGCTGCTTGGGGCCTTGCCTAGTGTCATAAAGGCCTTGTTTGTGGAGCAGCCCGGGGCCTTGTTTGTTGAGCTGCCATGAGCCTTATTATCCGGGATCTCGCAGCCTAAAGCCTTGAAATCTAGAGTCTTGATGTCTGCTGCAACGCTGCCTGAAGCCTCGCCTAGTGTTTTTGGTGTCGCGGGGACCTTACATGCGGAGCATTGAAGCCTTGCTTGTCGCGCTGTCCGGGCTCTTATCCGGAGTTTCTCCCGGGGCATTATCCAGGTCCTTATCGGGGCCTCCTCTGCCTTGAGATCTCAACCTCCACAGATGCTAAAGACTTCATACATATGGTGTATCACAAGAAACCAAGGGGTCGGCCTAAACAATCAAAGCTAATTAAGCACTCACCCTCAACGAAAGATGAAATCAAAGGCAACCAAACAGTCAACCTAAATACAAGAGATGACGTTCCAAAATGATGCTACCACCTCTAATATCTTCACCATACTCTTCCATAATTAATATCGTAATATGGAATATTAGGGTCTAAATTTCTAACTCAAGCAAAAATAGATATTGCATTTTGTTACTACAAATCATATTCACTGCTTTGGTATAGTGGAGTCTAAACTTTCAAGGCGTGCACTTGATTCATTCACCAAAATATTTATTTCTTGAGGTAACTAGAATTTCATTCATAATTTTGATACTGATGACGATGGTCGGATCCTCATTGGTTTGAATTCAAGATTTATTTAGTCTTTTACTGTCTTATCAACTTCTGCTCTGCTCTGCTCATTCACTGTTCCATATCCATGACGAATCATGTTTTTATGGCTTCTTTAGGCTATGCTTTTAATCAGGCCTCTCTTAGCACCGCGTTACGGATTGACTTGAAAAATGCAGTTTCCCATTGTTCTGTTCTATCCCATAGTTGGTTATGGGGGTTTCAGCTGCATCTTTCTAAGAAGCTCAACGGAAATCTTATTACTCATACCGACATTGATGAATTATCAAGCCTTGTGGACCATAATACTTTAATGGATATCCCTTTCACTCATTACCTTGACATGGTCTAGCAAGAGAAATGGTTCTTCCAGAATATTTTCTAAGCTGAATAGGTTCTCATGTAACAGTGCTAAGCTCACATTGTTCTTTCTTAGTCATGCCATCTTCCTAGCCCCATGTATCTTTGACCACTCACCACTATCCAGGTATTCTGAAGATTAATGTTATTTGCTCTAATCCTTAAACCTAGATTTAAGTTCAGCAATTCGTGGACTCCTGCTCCTAATTCTCTACTTGTGGTTTCAGACTGTTTAAGTATTTTAGGTCCGTGTCTTGATTTGTATCACGTCATCTCCAAATTGAAGCATCTCAAGAAGGAACTTGTTCGCCATTTTGGGAAGACCACCAGTGGTTTCTCTGAAAGAGTCAAGCATGCTAGAGAAGCCTTATCTCATATTCAAAGTTGTCTCCAAGATGACCCGCTCAATCTCTGATCTCATGATATTCTCAGAAGAATATCTCACCTAGATACTGCCTCAAGATTGGCATTCAGAAAACTTTGGACTTCCTTCTTCAATTGATGAAGTATTATGAATTTTCTCCTAGTTTCCTCAAACAGATGGCTAGTTGTATCATAGGTACAAACTTCTCTATTGTCTTCAAGGGTAGCATTCAAGATTATTTTTGAGGACAAGCTGGTATCAGGTAGGGTTGCCCTCTATCTCCAAAATGCTGAGAATTCTTTTTTCCAATCTTGCCTTCAAAGCTCAACCAAGTAAGCCAGACTAAATTGGAATCATCTTAGTTATGTTGATGATCTCTTTATCTTTTTCCATGGTGATTCTCAGTCTATCAGTCTAGTGAAAGAAGCTATGAATGCTTTCAATGACGTTTCGAACCTCACGGTTAATTGCTCCAAATCCAAGACTTTCTTTGAGGGACTCCCACCAGCAATTGCAGGGCACTTATCTAATTTAATTCGCATCTCTTTAGGTCAGCTGCCAATCAAATATTTGGGAGTTTGCCTAGATTCCAAGTCCAAACTGCACTATTATTCTAGATTCTATCAATTCTCCAACGAAATCATGGGAGAATATGCATTAATTTTCTACTGGAAGAGTGGTCCTTCCCAGATCAGTCCTCAATTCTCTCCAAGTTTATCGGTATAGAGTTTGTGGGCTATCCAAGGTTACTCTTAGAATTATTGATCGCATTTGTAGGAAGTTTTTATGGCAAGCTAAGTCTAAATGTACAGCTAGATGGACGCAATTTTGTCTCCTAGCATCTAGTGATAGTCTCATTGTCAAGGCAGCAGCTCACATTAATTCATCCATTTTTCTCTCACAAACTTGGGAACTCCATCTTAAGTCTGATTCTCTATGGATTAAGTGGTTGCATTCTATATCATCAAATCAAGATTTTGGTGGATTCTTTCCTGTAAAGTATACTTTCCGTTGACGATGAAGCAGATGATCAAATCTAGAGACTTAGTCTTGGATTGTTGCTAAGTGACTAATGGTGCTCTTACAGGGAACATTCAAGGTATCCCTTTCTCATCGAAATCAGTTTACTCCCGTCTGACCAGGGGTCATGCAAAGCCCCGAAGATTTCACCTTGTACAGAATAATCTCTCATATCTAAAACATATCTTCACCTTCTGGCTAGCTTTATAAGTCAAACTTCCTTCAAAGACTAGGCTGCTGAGGCTCTCTGTCTTCTAAATACTGATTTATGTTCACTTTGTGATACATATCAAGAATCTTTAGCTCACTTGTTCTTTCAGTGTTATCATATTCAAGTACTCATCATATCAGCTCTCAGACTATGTTCCCTTCAGTTCAAAGGTAAAATGAACACAAGAAATCACCCATTGTTTATCTTTATACATTTCTCACTCCAAATCCTTGATATTGAATTTCGTTGTCCAAAGTACATGGAAAACCGATTTTGATGTACTTTTTGAAAAATCAAATCCAATTTATGAACATTCGAGAATTCAAAGGTCAGATCATGGATCAATTAAAAAGCACTTATTAAAGCTTTGATGTTGAAAATATCAATTGTACCATGTGTTCAAAATTCACAATATAGTTTCTAAGAGTCCAATGTTCAACAAAATAAATGGTTTAGAAAGTTCAAGGTTCACTTGCTGAAAATTCAAAAAAGAGTGTTCAAACTGAATAAATCTCTACCTCTAACAAACTTTTCTTGCTGAACGCGAGTAAAACACGAGTAACAGGGTGGCCAGACAAGGATTCAATGATTCATAAAAGAAAATTGCTGAACGCGAGTTAGGAAATTTATTTCTTGCTAAATATTATACAGGGATACTTTAATCAAACTTTATGGTAAGAGAGCATAATAAACAAACTATTGTTATTAAAACTGGACCGGGAATCGGTTCTGGTTTTGGTCCGATTTGCATGTACTTACTGCCCTACACACTAAAAGGATTTTAACCGGACCAGACCGACCGGTTCAAAGGAAAATAACTCGAACTTGTCAATTTTCTTAAAAACCGGTTCATGACAACAATAATAAAATTATTTGATTTTTAAAAACCTATTAACTAATTCTTAGGTAAATCTGATAAATTAATCAAAAATATGTCATCATAAGGGTTTGAACTCAAAATGAATTGAGTATTAGGCAAGAGAATCTTACCACTAGACCACCTTCCTTACTTGTTATTAAATACAATATTTTAATTATTAAGCATAATTTACAAAAATTGCATTGAATTGAACCGGCAGTCGAACCGGTCCGAACAGCCAGTGCAATCAGAAAATAGGGAATTGGAGCCCTGACCGAGCGGTATCCGGTCCGGTTTCGATAACTATGAAACAAACCCACCTACAATATTTTGGATGAGATTAACTTTTATTCCCGGAATTATAAATAATTGATCTTATTGTGAACCGAACAATATATTTATGTATTAATTATACTATCCTATTTCTAATAACACCTGCCAAGCATAATCTTAGTGTTTCGTCATGTGCTCCATTTACTTACAATTTTATGATAATAAGTAAATTAATGAAATAAAAATAATTGAGTGTGAAGATGTAGGTGTTTCATGATTTAAAATATTAGATCAATTGTGCAATAACTAGTGTAGCAAAAGCCACCTTTCGGTTTTTTTATATATGATCAATGTTTAGTCGACAACATCATGAAAAGTTTGTTTCTTTACTAGACTGTCTCAGTGTCTTGTTAGGCTTATGGAAATTAAACTATATGTAACTTCTTATCACCATTTTTGTGAGTATTATTGTCTCTAAAACATATTTTACGCACAATATTCAATGTGTAGCAAATTAGAAAAATATTCGCACATTTTATAAAAGGAATTAGTTGATCTTCTACATATCTAATAAAACATAACTTAAGTCACCGGGGGAGGTGGACAAATGACAATATGATCCATCGGTCATACCTAAGAGCTTAGGTTAAATCCGCACACTGGTTGTTGGATGCGTGTGTATTTTCTTAAAATTTTTTTCCTGTTGGGTTTTGAGTCTCAAAATCCAGAAGGGAGCATTCTAGATGCTTCTCTATTTTTTATTTTTTATTTAGTAATAAGTATAATTATTATTATCTCTCGATAATAAACTAATTAATAAAATTTCTATCCATAATGTCTATGTCTATATTAACAAAATAATAATTTTACTTCATTTATTTATTCACTGATATTTTATATTTATCTTTTAGCAGTAATTATATTTTTATCTAAATGCATATATTATCACTCCTCCAATAAAGTACATTAAAAAGTTACATTCAATGTAAATGGAATTGAGGTGGTTTTAGAAAAAAAATCGAACATATGAAACGGTCTTAGGCAAGTATAATTATCGTACAATGCAAATTATTATCATCTAAATTTTAATTTAATAATTTTTTATCAATATCAATGTTCAACATTCTTTGTAAAGATATTTTTATGTGAACTATGTCTACAAATAAGGATACTGACTACTATTATCATTATCACTCTATTCACTACCTAAATATGTCTCTCTTTTTATTTAGTAATAAATATTACTATTATCATTATCACTCTATTCACTACCTAAATATGTATTTTTAGTCAAAATATGCCTTTAGCAGATACTGACTGGAAAACTTCTGACCGCACTCCAGTGATTTTGTACAACAAGGTTGGAAAAGTCTCGTAAAATGCCAAAACAAATAACCAAATTCCGATAATTGATCGAAAATTTGCTAAAACTTTTGGTCATGTGTCGGCTACTTTTCGGCCAACTTAATCTGTAGATAATAAATTTTCGATACATGGTCAGAAGTCGATAAAAAAAAACCATAAATGAAATTTTGACTAGTACAGAAAACACATTTATCAGCGCTTGCATTAGTAGACACGTAAAGATTAGGCGACGCCTACTGATAAAAAGTATCATCTAAAATGTTAGCACCAAAAGTTGTACCAGTTTTATTTACTTATGATGGTCCTTA
>NQLW01000036.1:428887-441512 GCA_002312845.1 Kalanchoe fedtschenkoi | reverse complement strand
TTAAATAGAATTTTAATCAAATTTTCTCGTGCCTATCAACAAAGCTATTAATCTTTTATTTTTTTATTTATATAGGAAAAATAGTATACCATTATTATAACCGATGTAACCGGTAAATCAGGAAACTGATTATTGACATATTTGATATTGAGTCCGGTTTTTTCTAATTTTGATGATGACTATTTTTAGAATGCAAAAAGTATTAGAGTTGTGCTGAATATATGATGATACGTAGTTATACATTAAAGGTGTATTCGGTTTAGGGCAAGTTTGAGAGAAAAAAAATTTGGTGGAAAATGAATTCATTATGGAATTCATCATATTTTTCTTTAATCGGCTAGAGGTGAAAATTTCTTAGAAAAATAGTAAAATACTCTTTGTTTTATTAAAATTTTTCATCTAATTTTTCATATAATTTTCCAAATAACTTTCACTTTCTTACTTTATCTAAAACAAACTAAGGATTCCATCCCATTTTCTTCCATTTGTTCTTTTCATCAATTTTTTTTCTAAACCAAACACACCCTAATTGTCATAAAAAAATAAACTATTATTTAGTTCAATTTTGGTCAAACTACAAAGAGAAGTTAAGGACTACTAAATATTTTATGACTCTTCTTCAAAAAGTTTTAACAATGTAGACCTAAGAACTGCCTTCTCTCTAGAAAACCAAAATCCAATTAGAGGTGGAGGAGGAGGGTCGGGGCAGGCCCTTCTCCTCGCACAACCACTGCCCGCACCCGCACCCCCACAGCCACCACAATTTAGGTCTCATGGCCACTCCTCGTTTAGGCCTCACGGCCACGATCCGTTATGGCCTCTTGGCCTTCCACTTTCGGCCCCTGCCCCTCCCCCACCGCTGAGATCTACTGCGAGCCAGTGTTTGGTGAGGCTCGTTCCCTGTCTTGCGCTCAGTCACCCCGGCCAAGAGAGGCTTGAATTCACGTCCGCGGCTGCCATAGCTGGCCGCGTGTCCCAGGGCCGTCTCTCCCTCGACTAGCTAGCTGCAGATCTGGCATTCTACAGCCCAACCCCACTCCCACCATGGGCCGACTCCCCTCCCCGTCGCCACCCCATTCAACCGCAGTCACACAAATCCAGATGTCGGTTGTGCTCAAGCCAACAGTCCGCCCCATCCCACAGCCCCGTCACGCCAGATCCCGCCATCCAAGCTCTCATTGTCTGGTCGTCGTGGCAGCTGGAGCATTAGATCACCGTAGGCTCGTAAGACGGCCCGCTGAGGCGTAAGGCCATAAAATCCGTCGAAGATTCTCCTCCCCCGTGGCATATGGCCTCGTTCAATCGCCGGTACGGACATCTCAAATTCTCCCCCGCCGGTACAGATACCATATACAAAACCTTATCAAACTCGGAAACACTCAGTTTTACTTTCCCTCTCCTCTCATCTCCAAATCCAAACTCGGACACAAAACCATAGATCGATCACACTATATTGCACTTTCAAATACACTCCGACTGAGGCGGTTGCATCCGGGACAATAAGCAACATCTTGTCAAAACGTTTGCTCTCATAGAATCAAAATCATTCATATTTTTATTCCGGTATAAATAATTAGCAGATAATAAGATTATTAATAATAATCTTTTTCAAAAACGTAATAATAATAATAATATAATTATAACAATAAATGATACTTGTTTCATCCCAAACTAGAAAAAAGAGAAGGGAAGCTATAGCCTGAATTGAAGTTCGAGTCCTACACCACCTGCGAATGTCAGCAAAACATAAGGCTTAGCAAGCATATGTCATTCCAAATTATCAAAAAAAAAACAAAAAAAAACTGAAATCTTATTAGCTTGAGACACAATAAAATTAAGAAATTCGTACACGGTGGGAGTTAGAAGTGAGAGTCTTACCTCATTCTTCAAATCTCAAATTAGGATTTGGAATGTGGAAAGGTCGGACCAAACTCTCAATATACAAAAATCTGGAGTCAGCGATTTCCTTTGTCCAAATATATGGAAAATTGATTCTCTAATAAATTTTCACCTTGAGATCAAAAATAAATCAGGGTCCTCCGAATGTAACACCAAAAAGTACCCCTCCATCTTTGGGAATGTACAAGGGCCGGCCAGAAGAAGACCGGGACCGGAATATGCGGTGGTCATACAACAAGGAGAACCTCTTGGTCCATGAGGTTTCATGACCCACACCCACTAATCATTCTTATATTTTCGATCATTTTTTAAGTACACTGCAATAACAAGTAATTTTCCATCCACAATACTTAGATCTTCTACACAACTGATCGTAGATGTGTGGTATGCCTCCCTTTTGAGAAGGGTGTGGATTCTGCACAATTAGCTCTTCAAGCTTTTCTGTTTCCAAGTTTAAATGTAAGATGTAATATTCAGAACCTCGTCTACACATAAGCCAATGCAACGACCCATGAAGGAGCACCCAGACTTCGGACCAAAAAAACCTATTACCGGAAGCTGAAACCTTCGCAATTTGTTGCTTCCAATAGTAAGAAGATCCGCCCGTACAAATGATTCATGATCTGTGATAGGGCAATAATTTACCCTATTTTAGGTACTTATACTTAAGATATTTGAGTCGTTTCCAAGCGATTATGAGTAATTTATAGTTGATTTTGTCTCTTGTAGGTTAAATATGAAGAATATTGGCTTTGGAAGAGGAAAAAAATGAAAATAGTGCAAACTGGGTTGAAATCGGATAAAAAGCCAAGTCCAGGGGTCAAATTGTCAAAAGAAGAAGTTCAGGGGTGAATCTGTAAATATGCAGAGTACAAACTCGATCCAGACCGTGCTTCACAAACAAGCACGATCCAGACCGTGTCAGATGTCGGCGCTCAATCCAGACCGTGCTGAATGTCGGTGCACGATCCGGACCGTGCACCCTAAGTTGGAAACTCGAACCAGACCGTGCCGACACGTGGCGAGCCCAGAAAAAGCAGTTTTTAAATCTTTTTGAGTACCCTTTTGGCAATAGAATTCCTACATAGAACAGCCTATGGTAACATATCAACTATATATATAAGTCTAGGGCTCAAACCCTAAGAAGCCTGGCACCACACCACATCTTCATGCCAGAAGGGCCAGAGGGACGAATTTCGTTCAGAGTTGGAGCTTCAAGAGACTAAGCTTTACTCTACCATTCTTGTTTTACTTTCATAATTATTTTATGATTGTTATTTCAATTATGCGTAGTGAGTAGTCGTCTCTGTCCTAGGATCCTACGGATCCTAGGTTGTGTGTAAATTCAACTTTTCATGTTTATTAATTAAGTATATTTTTCATTCATGTTGTTCATGTGTCTTTGAATTACATATATGCATGTCATGTGTATGGTTGGTTGTCTTATTGATCTTACACTCCTTGTCTTAGGAATTGTCATGCGTAATAATTCAGAGTTAAATTATGCATGCTAGAAGAATTAAATTTAGGATTAAATTTACTATCCTCTTGGCTAGAATATTTCAACTCACAAAGACCAGAATCGGGTTGGGTTGGATATTCTGCTTAGTTGTAGTCAATATCCCTAGTCAACCGAAGACCAGAATCGGGAGCTTGTCTAGGAATATTGAGTAGTTTGTTTATCCTGTGACTTGGCTGCATGTTTAGGAGATATTAGTACTATAACCCTTTGACTAGTACTTGTGAGCTACGAAGACCAGAATCGGGGAACAACACAGTACGAAATCAATTGTAGTCAATAATTTGCTGTGGGAAACACCCAGAAGTCGGACTCACAGTAAATTATTGAGTTATTGTGCCGAATTATCAAAACTGCATGATTTGGATGATTAATTTGTGCCTGAATCACATGATTAGTTTTACATGCAACCTAGGTGAAGTAAATCCTAGGATGCTTATCTTCTCTGTTCGATTCTATCTTTGTGTCATTACTTTCAATTTTGTTAGTTATTAATTAGTTTCCATCAATTTCACTCATTCGTCTAGAATTAAATAGATATTAATTAGGTTATTTGCGCCTAGCAAGCCTTGTGCTCCTCTTGGTTCGACTCGGTACTTACCGAAATTATTTGACTGCAACTGACCCCTAAAACGTTCATTGACATCTATATAGGGTCAAAAATACGCCTGTCAATCTGCGTATTTCACCAGCCTCACAATTTTGTAAACATCAACTAATGAATCATATCTAAAACCAAAGCCTCATATACAACCGGTAAATTTAAACTCTGGGATCTCAACATACACATCTCCAGCTGCAACATCATCTTCGGACATGAATATGAAAGCCCCGATGACTGGATTCCTCATAAAAGTTTGAAGCTTTAATGTCCTTCTGCATAGTAATTGAAGCATAAAAGGCCATTGCAAGACCCTATAAAAATAGGACCATGATCCGAATCACAACACCGGGAATAATGAGGTGGAAGGAACAAAGAGGACAAAGAATGTGAAGAAGAGGGAGCGAGCAACACTACCTTCTTCTTACTCACAAAGCCTCGACTATTATTGATATATCGACAATTAATGGAGAAGCCTCGAGGATGCAGTGAAGCCAAAAGACAGAGCTTGTCGTTTGTTTGTAAGCCTCTGCGCAGATACATCTCGATGAATCTTCAGCTTCAAATCAAAGATTACCAACACTTGCACACGCTATTGAACCTCGTCGCACTCCTTACTAACAGCCGTGAAAGAATATCGACGATGATGTCACCCGAAAGGCTATGAGTTAGTGTCTCACCCTGCAACATCTTGTCCATAAAAAATATGACAGTCTTGTAAAGAATCTTTTACCAACTTCCTTGATGCCAATACATACCAGAATCAGAATAAAAAAATACAAAAATTAGAATTTTAGCGGAACCTGAGTTCATAATTTAGAATGATAAAAATATTTTTTATTAATAAGTTCCATGCAAAGTTTTTTCTGTTTTTGTAAGTCCTTGCGCACCTGTCAGTCCAAATCTCCCAACAGCCAAGGCCGAACGCTAGAATCCTGGCCTGCCCCATAAGGGTCCCCGGACTTTGGTCTACCATCCACATCTTAGCCAGGTCGCTAATGGAGCCCGAGATGGGAAGCCTTACCATGCCAGCCATCTCACTCCAGATGGCCTGGGCAAAATCACCGTCCCTGAAGACGTGGTCCGTGGACTCACCACTAGGGTTTGCACAGTAGGTGCACTTTGAGGCTAGCTGATGACCTTTCCTCTGGAGGGCATCGTCGAGCGGGAACGCCTTATGCCTGATTTTCCAAATGAGGATGCTGATCTTCTTCGGCATGCTCTTGGTCCATGCTTTGCTCCATAACTGGCTGGTGCGAGTCTGAGTGTCGGTCCTCAACCTGAACTCTCTAGCTGTGACTTCCCCGGTGGTGGACTTGGTCCAGATGATCTTATCCGCAGAATCAGAGAGCGTGATGCTGAGCAACTGGCTCCTGTCCAAAGGGGGGAGGGCTCACTGATTTGCTGCCTGAGGGTTTCATCCTGAATAACCTGCCTGACAGTGAGGGTGCTCGGAAAGCCTCCAATGGTGTCAAGCGGGGGTGTGCACCATCTGGAGTTCCAAAAGCTGCAATCCCCCCGCCCGATCTTAATTATGGTGTGCTGCTGAATTTCATGGATTAGCGGCCTCAGATACCTCCACATGGCGGAGAGCCTAGAATTTCTCCCTTCGTACCTTTGCTTGACGAAGCACGCCCATAGGGACTCACCCTTGCAATAGGCCCATGCTAGCTTTGCGTGGAGGCTCCTTATCACGTGATCCATGCTTCTCAAACCCAAACCTCCCACCCCGTACGGAGTGCAAATGGTAGCATAGTTGACCTAGTGGTATCGTTTAGCTTCTCGAACATCCCAGAGGAAGTTGGCGATGAGACTCTCCACTCTTTTGAGGACTCCTTTAGGCACTGCATAAGAAGCAAGCGTGTGAATAGGAATGGAAAATAGTATTGATTGGGCCAGGGTGAGCTTTCCTCCGGTGGAGAGAAGCCTCTTTTTTCAACCGGCCAGCCTGCTCCCGACTTTGTCGATCAGCGGGTCGAAATTGGCGATTTTGTTGCAACCATCAGTGAGAGGAGCTCCAAGATAAACGACTGGCAGGGTCCCAGCTTGGCACCCCTACAAGGACTTAATTCGCTCCTTCTCCACCGCTTTCATGTGCTTCCCGAATAAGATTCTTGTCTTGGTGGGGTTGAACTTTTGCCCTGAAGACCTGCAAAAGGAGAAGACAACATCCATCAAGTTAGTGAAGGAGGCCTCGGCCCCGTTGCTGAAGATCAACATGTCATCAGCGAAGAGCATGTGCGTCGGCCCCTGGGCCTCCTTCGGACTCTTAAATCTCTCGATCCTCCCCACATGCGTCGCTGCGTTGATTGCTCTTGAGAAGGGCTCCATTGAGAGGATAAAAAGAGTAGGAGAAAGAGGGTCTCCTTGACGCAGCCCTCTAGTTGGCTGCACTCTCCCGATCCTCTTACCGTTCCAGTTGAAGCTAAGACTGCCCCCGGAGATGGCGTTGAGGATGAGGCTGATGGCGTTTTCTTTGAGACCGAGCCTTCTCAAGACTTGAAGGATATAGTCCCATCTGATCCTATCAAACGCCTTCGAAAGGTCCACTTTGATCATGATGTTGCCTCCTAGGGTCTTTTCATTGAGGCACATCACTAACTCATTGGCCAAAGCAATGGACTCTCGGGGGCTTCTCCCGACAACGAAACCTGCTTGCTCCGGGGAGAGGATACTGGGCAAGAGAGGGGCCAATCTATTGTTAAGAATCTTGGTGATGATTTTGTGGCAGTAGTTGCTGAGGGAGATTGGTCTGAAGTTGTCCAGTCCGGCTGGGTTTTTCTTCTTCGGTATCAGCGTGACCAAAGCTTGGGAGATGCCCCCCACGGAAGAACCAACTAACCCCCTCGATCACGTCCTCCCTGATAATGTCCCAGGTGTCGATGAAGAAGCTCCAGTGAACCCATCCGGACCCGGGGCGCCTAGGGTATTCATACTTTGATGGCCCCTAAAATCCCCCCTCCACCGGATGACTCGAAATGGCGTCACTTTGCTCGTCCGAGATAGCTCTAGAGATGTTGTCGTAGAAATCAAGCTCCGGGGTGGTGTAGCCACGACAAAAGATCCCCTTGAAGTGATCCTTAATTTTAGCTTCGACTTCCGACTTCTCCATCGTACCTGATCCGTCGGTTTCATGATCTGAAGCCTGTTCTGATGCCTTCTATCTCTCATGGCTGCATGGAAGTAGGCTGTATTTTCATCCCCGTCTTCGGTCCATTTGACTCTGGCCTTCTCCCTTAACAGAGTGTCCTTGTCTTGGAGAGTCTTCTCCAGGCCCCTCGTACACTCGTCCAGCTCGGTGAGCAGCGCCTCGGCACCATCCGAGCCCTAGCTGGCCTGAAGATCAGCCTCGACACTTGCCACTTTAAGCTCCATGTCCTTTAGCCTCTTATCAATGTTACCAAAGGTCGACTTGTTCCAACCCCCTAAGGCTTTAGCCGTGTCCCTCAGCTTTCGGCCAAGGTTAACCAACGGATCTCTGTCCCTTCTCCTAGCCCATGCATCTTGGATGGTGTGGAGGAAAGTGTCATGGCTCTTCCACATTCGCAGATACTTGAAGTTTGACTCCTTTCGCTCCCTAGGCTCAAGGGAGATGAGGAGCGGGGCGTGATCCGATCCAACCCGTGGGAGGTGCATAACCTGAATACTCCGGAAGGAGCTTACGAGGTGACCATTGCCGAGAGCCCTGTCAAGTCTTACCCAAACTCTGTGCCTCCCAGTCTGATTGTTCGACCAAGTGAACGGGGCCCCGATGAACCCGAGATCAGAGACCCCCGCTGCGGTCATGAAGCTGTTGAATTCCTGCATACCCCCATCCGAAACCCTCGAGTCCCCCTTCTTCTCATCCCAAGAGCTGATGACGTTAAAGTCACCGGCGATAAACCAAGGGGTGTTATCCAAGGGGGCTTGCCTAGAGAAGGATTGCCATAACTTCCTTCTGTCGAAGCGGTTTCCGAGCCCGTAAACCACGGAAGCTAGGACTTTCATGCCACCGCTCTGATGCTCAATGATGCTAGTAATGGACTGGTTGGTGACCTCCACAACCGCCACCGAGATGACTTTGGGGTGCCAAAGAAGCTAGATATGATGATTAGTGTCTTCACAACAGAAATGACCCTCGTATCCGAGCCGTCTAGCAAACATCTCAAGCTTGGAGCCTTTGGACTTGGGCTCGAGAATGACTATAAAAGAGGACTTGTGCTGCTGCACTTGTTGCTTTAGGTAGTTCCTCCCGGAAGCCTTTGCGGCTCCCCTAATGTTCCACACTAGGGAACTAATCATTTGGGAAGGTGAGAGGGGGTGGCGGTCGCTGCTAGGCTACCTGAGTCTTTGGTCTTAGTCTTCTTAGGTCTTCCCATCTTGGAGGCCTTCGGGCTAAGGTCGTCTTCTACTTCACGTCCGTCGCCTTTGCTCTTCTTTCGCCTAGAACTCCTCGGGTCTAGGAAATCTGACGCCTCTCCTCCATTCGGAGGTTCTCCTAGCTCAATGCTCCCAAAGTCTTCCTCGCGGCTGTCCTCAGCCGAGGCAATGTGGGTGTCTCCGCCGGCCCAGCCTTCCTGCAAAACACTCAAAACGGTTATATTGGGTACCTTGTTTTCAGTGTGTGGCTCCTCCCCCGCATGACCCACGGCGTCGTCCTCGGCATGAGCCTCGGTCGCCTGGACCGTGCGCTCCGCACAGTTAGTTTTCTTCTTGGTCTTCTTGCACTCCGGGTTTCTGTTCGTGGGCGCGGTCTCGACCTGGGTTGCTTGGGCGCCAGCCCCGCCTACATCCGCCTGGTGGCTCGGCAGCTTGGACTCCACTGGGGTGAGCTGCTCGCCGACCTTGGACTTGCCTTTATCTTTGTGTTTTCCTGACTTCGCCTTTGCTTTGCCAACGATGGTCCATTCCGCGCCTCCCTCCGCGGCCATCTCCTCTTCTATCGGGCGAGGGGTTGTCTGCTCAGTGGGCACTAGGGGAAGGTCTTCGGGCATTTGCGCGTTTCCCTCCTTTTCCTTGCTCGGCTCCGGATGGGGCGTGCTTCTAGGGGATGCTGGACGCGCTACGCCCGCCTGGACTTTTGTCGCGTTCACACCGGGGGACGCTGGGGGGCTGGAGTCACGCTCCCTGCTGGAGCCAAGGCCGCGCCAGACCTCAAGGGCTCGGGGAGGGGGTGACCCGAGCCTCCTGCTGGGGCCTTGCCAGCGGCACGCGCCGCATCCTCGGCTTCAGCTCTAGCATCGTCCATCTCGCCCCATTCCCAGAAAGCCTTTGCCCTTAGTTTTCTTAGCTCCCTTTGCGCGAGCGCTGCCTTGGATCCACTGCCGAGCGCGCCCGCCTCCCGGGTACCACCTTGCTTCGCCTTGTGGCACTCGGCGAGGTTGTGCCCTTGAATCCGGCACTTTGAGCAGTACGCGAGGCGGCCTTCATAGATGATCTCGTAGGTCTCACCTTCCCTCGTGGTGCTCCCGATGTAAACCTCACGCACCAGCGGCTTCTTGAGGTCTATCTCGACGAGCATCCGGGCATAAGCGGGGCACGTTATATTCAGGGTCCTTTCATCCGCCATGAGGTATTGACCAATTTCTTCTCCGATGGGCCTCAACAGACCGTCGTTGAAGAAAAGCGGGTTAAGACCGGGGACGCGGATCCACACGGCGGCACGAGAGGACTCATGCTTGGGGTTGAAGCTGGGGGACCATCGAAATAGCCTGAACAGGAACTGTCCCACTTGATGAGCCGGGCAAGCCATAGCCTCCACTAGGTCGGCCTCGGAGTCGAGCACAATCAGGTCATGCCTCGGGTCGAGGCTACCCACCGAGAAGGGCCCCTTGATCTTCCAGTTGGTGCTGATGAAGGCCCGGATTTCCTCCGCTTTCGGCTTCCCTGCTGAGAACTTCGCCACCACCGCGAATTGGAGCTGCTTGGCCCCGAGCCCAATCTCGCTAGGGGTGTATAGGATAGCCGGCTTACCGTCTTTTGATGCTTTTATCCGCTTTGGGACTTCGATGGTCGGTTGGCGCGGCCTTGCTGGACCGCTTTGTACCTACTATTATGTTATAGTGAAAGAATTTATCAAAATTTGTCCCGTGGATGTAGTCTTTTTAAAGATGAACCACGTTAAATCTTGTATTTTTTTATGCCTGCTTGTTAGATTATGTTATCTGCTGTTGTACCTGGGCCCAACAATCGGTATCAGAGGATAAGTTGGAGTCTCTAAAACTTCTAAGTATGTTCTGTGGTTGCAACGTAGTCTGATCTTCCACATCAGGAAACATTTTTTAGACAAGCAGTCAGATAGTATTATTGCCTATATATATGGAGTACCTTCGGGGGGTCACTGTTCATACGTACCGTACTGTTCATACGTATAGTACTGTTCATATGGGGGTACTGTTCATACGTACGGTAATTCAACTATACGAGGTTGCTATTCACTGTCGGGGAAAATTGTAGATCGAAGAATGTTGTTGAATTCCGATCTAAATGGAGGCAAGAACAAGCAAGATGATTAGTCTTAGTGGCACAAATGAGTGGCTAGGATTTGTCCACTATTTACAACGAAAAAGGTGTTTACACCGGATCCCTCCCCTATATATATATATATATATATATATATATATATATATATATATATAAACACTCTTTCTGTTGTAAATAGTGAACAATTCCTAACCACTCATTTGAACTAAATCTAAAAGTGAGATAATCCTATTTTTTAAATTTTGAGACATTTCAAATGTAATAGATAAATTAAATAAAAAATTTAAAAAAAATATAAACAACAAAAACAATTTAAAAAATTAAAATTAAAATTTTAAAAAAATTAAAGAGAATAAAAAAATATTTAAAAATTTAAATTCAATAAAATTCAAAAATAAATAAAAAAATAAAATAGAATGTAAAAAAATTAAAAAAAATCCAGTTCACAAGACATTCACTGCTTGAATTTGTTAGCTGGTTTATATTCACCACTATGATGGTGAATTTTTGGTGCACATTGGTGAACTGTGTGTTCGCTAAAAATTTAAATTCAATAAAACTAAATAATTCAAATTCAAAAAAATAAAAAATAAAATAGAATGTAAAAAATAAAAAAATTCTAGTTCACAAGACATCACAGCTTGGATTTGTTAGCTGGTTTCTGTTCACCATGATGATAGTGAATTTTTTATTCACCGTGGTTAATAGATGGTTCCCATTGTGGTGAACACACAGTTCACCAGTGCAGAAATTGCATTAACTCATTAATCAACTTAATATAAACTAAACAAAAGTCCACACATATAGTTTACCAATTCAGATACAATTCAACGTTTTGATTGTTGATGCTTAATTTTGACTATTATACCTTTACATGAATCCGTAGAGGCACATAAAATTTCTTGCTAGCACAGCACTTAAACTACACCATATATATGCTTTAAGGCAGGCAACCTCGTACAGATTGATGCAACCTTTCTAAACCAACCATTTCTAACCAACGCACTGACTGTACACATCTCTTGCCTTCAGATTCTCATGTAAGGCCAAAAAGGCTCGATGGCTTGTCTTTATAATCAATATTCTGATCTTGATTTTTGAGAGATTCAGTATGTTGTTTTGATTGTGCAGAGTGTCGAAAACAAAAATATCAGACCACTGAACTGATCAATGACTCCTCAGGAGCTTAGGAGTCCACACGCAAGAGCCTAAACCTAAATTGATTCTCTTGTTACTGTCGTTTTTGCCATCCACACACTTTATACTGACAATGAAATCTTTAATAAAGGCAGCTGATGGCTCACATTTCCTTCTGATGGCTCCACAATCTGATTTTTCATCTCCACTACTTCACTCATCTCTGTGTGTGACTCGGGATTTTTTACCAAGCAGTGATTGGCTATGATGGCCAACTTCTGAATATATTTGAGAGTATATTTCCCCTCAAGCCTGGGTCTATTATCAGGCGAAATTTCTTTGGGTCCAATAGATACGGCCTTACCCATTCTAGGGGCTTTTGCTCACTCATGGGCTTATGATGATCCAGTGCTCATCTGCCAGTGATAAACTCATATATGAAGACACCATAGCTCTAAAATATTTCTCCAATATGTAAGGTGGCCAGTTTGGAGATATTTAGAGGTTGAATACCCCACCGTTCCTATAATAGCTGTTGACACATGAGATAATATATGTTGGGCCAAGTCTTGTCATTCCAATGAGAGCTTTGGATTCCAATCCTCATATAAGAGGATATTAGATGATTTAAAATCTCGGAAGATGATATGAAAATCCATTCCTTCCCGAGCGTAAGCTAAGCCGCTAGCAGAGTGGTGCGCTACTTTAAGTTTTTCAAGTCATGGCAGAGGTGGAAGTGTTCAACTGGATAGTTGATACTCTGACACTTCCATTTGGCATACATTCACAATTTATCGTGGCATATATGCCAAATGGAAGTGTCAAGCATCAACTATCAAGTCGAACACTGCCACCTCTGCCATGGGTGGGAAAATTTAAAGTAGCACACCAGTCTATTAGCGGCTTAGCTTATGTTCACAAAGGAATGGATTTTCAGATCATCTTCTTAGATTTTAAATTGTGTAATATTTTGCTAGATGAGGATTGGAATGCAAAGCTCTCAGACT
>NQLW01000036.1:396334-421572 GCA_002312845.1 Kalanchoe fedtschenkoi | reverse complement strand
ATCTCCATGTTTGGCCCAGTTGATTTTTGCCTGCTGATGAAGGTGAATTGACTCATATCTGGATAGTTTAGCAAGGGATTCAGTGGCCTGCCTTTCTTCCATCTGCAGGGCATTGCTGGTTGGGTTAGCTGAGAGCTGGTTTTGGATGTTGTGAAGGTGATCTCTGGCTTGAGAAACTCTGTCTGAAATCTTGGAGGCGGATTTCCCAAAATTAATGAGAAGATCCTTTTTGAGGGCCTTCAGTTTGAGATGAACATGGAATAAATCACTGCAGTGGCCTGAACCAGACCAAGAAGACCTTACAACTTCAAGGAAATTGTCATGGAGGGTCCAAGCATTGCAGAACTTGAATCTTCTCTTTGAAGTAGCTGCTGAAGAGACATCTGGAATTTTTAGAATACCAGGACAATGGTCAGAAATACCCGGAGGAGAAAAAATAGCATGGGAAGTTGGGAAGGAGGCCATCCATAGGTCGTTGCAGATAATACGATCCAGTTTACAGAGAACTAAAGCAGATCCATCCCTTTTATTGCTCCAAGTGAATTTATGGCCAGTGAAGGGGATATCAGAGAGATTGCAGCTTTGGCAGAAATAGGACAATTCTGTTTTTCATTCAGAGAGACAGGCCTGCCAAATCTGTCACCAGTATGAAGAAGACAGTTAAAGTCTCCTAATAGAGTCCAGGGATGAGACATTGAACTGGCAATGATGGACAAATCAGACCAGAGGGTAGTTCTAGACAGAACTTGGTTATAAGCTTAGATAAATGTAGCATAAAAATTCTGGGTTACAGTCTGAATATAGCAGTGAGCATACTGAGATGAACTAGATATCACCTGACAGGATAGGATGCTGGAGGTGTTCCAACCAATGAGAAGTCTGTTGTGGGAGTTGAGGAAGGTCTAGGAACCATTATAAGAGAACCTTTTCTTGACTAATTCAAAAGAAAGGGGGGATAACTTTGTTTCTAAAATGCCAAAGATATGAATGTTGTGGGAACTGACAAAATTAAAAACTTCCTTCTGCTTGATAGGGGAATTGAGACCCCTAATGTTCCATGAGGCTAAATTAATCATTGGGAAGTGTGGAAAAAGAGTTACCTGGCTTCTCATCACTTCTTAAGATCATGGCTCTGGAAAGGATCTTCTTTGGTTGATTCTTGGAACCTTTTGCTCTCCCTTTTCTCTTGATAGCTGGAGAAAATCCATCATCATCTGGGTGCTGTCCAGAATTAGGAGGATCCATAGAAGGAATAGCCGTCTGACTGTCTGGCACCACCGAAGGGGTAGGAGAAGATTGAGGGGATTTTGTGGCATTTGTGCTGATTGATTTACTGCTAGGAGGGGACTCAATGGTACCCATGACTGCCTTCTGACCTGAGTTTATATTATTAGTGATATTGGTAGCAGGGATGGGGCTGATGGTTGCGTCTTCATTCTGGGGAGGAATCAGTTGCAAGTTCTCATTTGTGTCCTTGTTGCTAGTAGCTGCTTCCTCAAAGAAAGCAGGGATATCATCTACATTGATCATAGGTTTCTCTTTTGGAACCCAGTGTTGGGTAGCTTTCTTACTCCATTGATCAGACTTGTGGCCGAATAAACAGCAGGTTGCACATCTTGGGGGTTTCCATTCATATTCTACCACTTGACGGATGACGTAGCCATTAGGACCATGGATATTGATAGAGTGGAGGGGTTCAGTAGCAGCATTGAGCTCCACGCACACCCTTGCATATTGAAGACGTTCCTGTCGAGCTGTATAACCATCCGTGCAGATTGGTTTCCCAATAGCTGTTGCAATTTTGCTGAGGGCACGTTTCCTCCACAAATGCAGGTTTAGACTAGGCAATTTCACCCAGACAGGCAAGGATTCTGCAGTATTAATGTTCATGTCTAAATCTGGTTTCCAAGGTCTGAGAATCAATGGCCGATTGTTGAATGGCCATGGGCCACTGTCCATAACACGATCCATAGCCGCCTTTGATTCAAAGTAAAACAAGAATACTCCCTTCTGCTGTTCTTGGACAGATACTACGCTTTCATCCCCCCACCGACGTTTAGTATAGTTCTTCATTGTGAATAGGGACAGGGACATACCGAATACATTGCCAACCAGGGTCGTTTCCCAGTCAGGGATACCCTCTGTCCAGATTTCGTCTTCAAGAAAGACGTCGTTACCTCCAGCAAATCCGACATCTGGTTCTAGGACGATTTTATCTTCGATTCTCTTGTTACCAGTGACAATGGAAGCCCAGGTCTCCTTGATGAGTTCCGGAAGACAGTCAGACTTGTCCAGTCCAGCGTTGCTATTATTGGTCGGGGCATCAGGTTGCCTTTGCGCCGCGTCGCCGGCCGAGGCCGGCGCCGTCGTGGTCATCAACGAAGCCCTTAGTTACTGTAGTTGAGGAGAGTGTTGTTTTGCTGATAGTGCTGCGCTTTTCTCCTGGCTCTTAATTTATAAAGTTACTAGTTAATAGAATATGATTTTTTAACGAGTAGCTCATTTAAAACTCGTTCAAACTTGTTCAAACGCCCGTTTATCATATATATTAACTTTTTTATTATATCAATCTAAATGCTCAAGTAAAGCTCGAACTCGGGTCGAACTCGTTAAAATTAAATGAGCCGAGCTTGAATATATATTTTAAAAGCTCGTTAATACTTGGCTCGAGCTCGAACTCGTGAAATTTTAAATAAACAAACATGAACCCTTTATTATTCGGCTCGACCCGGCTCGTTTGCAGCTCTACATGTCGATTCCACAACCTAACCAGTAAAATGATTCTCAAATGCGAAAAATATAGGGTTTGGCTGATGGCCACTAATCTGACCTTTCACCCATCTGTAGTGGTTGATAAACTTCGGATGTGTTAGATAATGTTTAGATAAATATCTTGAACATGTTTGGCACCCTAAGAAATCATAATCAAAGGCCAAATCAGTCATTCATGCCTTTTAAACCGAGCCAAACCTAAAGAAAAGAACAGATCATAAACCCTACAGAAGGACGGGAGGCCATGACTAAGTTCATGATGATAACTCTCTTTTGTGTGTTAATTATGTCCAACTTTAATAGGTTGGATCATGTGAACCAATGATGTTCGTTCATGTAGGAGATTTATTCGGTTACACCTAAAAACATGAACATATTCTACAATTCCACAATCTTATAATCTCCATGATATTTCTTTTTGGATGTCAATAATCACTGGCAATTGATTCTTGGTGACAGCACCTAAATGTTTCTGAGGCTACCGGATAGTAAGTCCGGTCACAGTACTTATCACTCAGCATTCTTTTGGCCGATGTATATCGTTGTCCCTAATATAATAGGGCTGTCAATTGTATAGAGTAGATTCAGATTCAATTTTTTAAAGTTAGAGTTTATTTATTTAGGTCTTTGGATCCGTTAGGGTCTACTTATTTGAACACATTTGGATTTTGAAAGGGTTTACCTATTGGATCTTTGGTTATGAAAGAAATTAATTTTTTATAAAAAAATAAAAAACTAATTTTAAAACATAAAAAAAAACTTTTTTCAAAAAATCAAACATTATTTTTCAAAATAATTAAAAGCTATTTTTTTAAAAAAACTATTTTTTAAATTATTTTTATAAAACTAATTTTATTTTAAAATAAATTTAAATATAAACAGATATTTTTCACAATTTATTATTTTCATAAATAGATATTTATGTATTTATTTTATTCAATAGTATTAGAAGAATTGATTGTTATTATGATGAGTTTAATAGGTCCAAATAATGGGTATAAGTTTGGTTCTAATATTTATAAAATTATTAGGTCTGAACTCAAATAAAATTGTTTGAGTTTAGGTCCTTCCAAATGGGTCTGGACCAGACCCATTGACACTCATACACTGTATTGTTCAGTTTTATAGACATAGTACCTCTTCAGTAATAATTTATTTTTTTGGCATAGCACATTGAAAATTTTTAAATTTTATTATGTAAAGTCAATGTTCATCACGTGACACTTCGACTTTTCCAATGAAACATGTGATGATGGATGGTGATTGATACAGTCATGGTCCACCATTACAAAATTGATTGTATCTACTAAAGAATGTCTCCATCAAACTGATATTTGATTGTCATTGGATTCATCTTGAAGTTCCAAAACCAACTAAGGCTGTAAGGAGATGCAGAGAAGGGGTGCAAGGAGAGAGTCCCAATTATACTAGCATGTCATGTAAAGAGTTACCTGTAAAGAACTCTTTAAGCTATTGTAAACTAGTAACAAATGGAAGCGTCATTACTTTTATTGTGGCTTTTTATTTCTCCTATTTTACTGTCATGGTTGAGATTAACAAGGTACATATTTTGATTTCATCATTTATTGAAGTGCAAAAAATCAATAACAGGACTTATGAAATGGACTCTGTGCTTATCATATCGCTATTCTTATTCATGCTGAAACAATATTGATTATTGAACATATTATAAAGTCGGAATAACTAGTTAAGATTTTGAATTATTTTGATATACCAATATAAGACAATCAAAATGGCAAATTTATTAAACAAGATAATAGAATAGAGCATTGAATGCTTAAAATCTTCAAATCAATCATGAATCTAAATTCTCACATGCATCATTTCATCACCGAACATTCTTATTTCCCTCTTTCTTGTGGCACGGACTTCGTCGCAGACACAAGATGTGAAATTTGTCCTAGATTTATAATATGTCTATGAGAAAAAATTGGTTTAGTGTCAGAAGTGTAAAAAAATAAGGATATTCATTTGTGAAATACCAAAAGAGGAACGAGAGCAGTCTCACCCTGTGATGAAAGGGCAGGTAGTGATGGTATTAACTCTGGTTTAATCTCAAATGGCACGTGTTACAAATGAACTAAATTTCTAAAAATGATGGAAAGTTTTTGTATCTAGTTGGATGATCATGTGGAGAGTTCATTCTGATCAAGAAATATGGGTGAAGACATCCAAATTGTTGATGAGGGTGAGAAAAAAGATGATAATGGCTCCTTTGATTTTTAAAGTGCATTCAGAGCTCGTACAAAGATTGAGATATTTAAAAATTCTAGTCAATGGAAGATTTATTGGGAATTGATTAGGTTTCTAAATATGAAGATGGAACAGAGAGTCAAATTATTGGAAGTTGATTAAAGTTAGAAATCCTATTTTTGATAGGTTACAAAATTACTGTCATAGTAGGATGAGTAATCCTATTTGATTTAGTATTAGAAATCATATAAATAGGATATCCTAGTGGTAGGAACAACTTAAGAAACTTGGTGAGAGAAAGCCTATTGGAGGGTTGAGAGGTTTGTAATCGAGAGTGTTTAGGAAAGGGCGACCATTCTTGTAACACATATCTATTAACAGTGGGTATTTTGGATGTAAGCTCTATTTGAGAGCTGAACCACATTATAAATATTATGTATTTCTTTCATTATTTATTCATATTATTATGTGTTCGTGTGTGCACTTCGATGAGTGTATCTTGTCATTGGTCTATTGCACATGATGCGAGAGAGAAGATGTCTCAGAGCTGGCAATTTGAAGAGTACTCACTACGATATGGATGACCCACAATTACGCACAAAGTTGGCAGATGAAAGAAAAACTTGGAAAAAAGCATGAAGATTTTGCATAAAACTTATTGAGGAGGATGTGGCGTATCTTCTAGGGAGGACGATGCACAATATTCTCTTTGAGGGAGGAGACATGGAATGTAACCAAAAATGATGAAGATCAAATCTTGGCCAAGTGTGATTGAAGATGAAGATACAAGTTGATGAAGATGAGGAGGATGTTGAATATTCTCTTTGAGGGAGTAGACATATAATGTAACCAACAATGATGAAGATCAAATTTTGATACAGTGTGATTGAAGATAAAGATACAGATTTATGAAGATGGAAAATTTTGGAAATTATAGTCAAGAGAGGATTTTTTAAAAATTGACTAGATTCTAAAGAGGATGTATCTTGTTGAATGATCATTTGGAGAATTAATTCCAATCAAGAAAGAATGTAAAAACTTACTTATTGTTAAAGATGATGCACAAGAGGATAATAATGACTTTTCTCAGATTTAGAACCTGCATTCAAAGGTGGTACAAAGATGGGGATATTCAATTTTTTTTAGTCAAGGGAGGATATTTAATGAATTGACTAGATTTCTAAATATGAAAATGGAAATAAGAATAAACTATTTGGAAATTGATTAAATTTAGAAATCTTATTTTAGGTAGGTTACTAAATTATAGTTTTTATATGATGAGGAATCCTATTTGATTTAGTCTTACTCATATAAATAGGATGTCTCGTGAGATTCGGTGAGAGATTACTCCTAGAGAACTCAAGAGGAATTATTTTTAAGTGGTGTATGTTTTTGTTGGGTTTTTGTTAGAGAAAATATGTTGGAGAGTTTAGAGGTTTGTATTCGAGAGAGTTGAGCACAGGACACCCAGTCTTGTAATACATACCTATCAATAGTGAAAATCATAGATGTCGACTATGTTTGAGAGCTTAACCACATTAAAAATATTCCATCTTTCTTTCCTGCTTTATTAATATTATTGTGTGTTATTGCGTGCGCTTAGTGGGAGTGTTCCGTGTCATTGTTCCACTCATGATGGGAGGAAGAAGATATCTCTCCACCATAACACTAGGTATTGCTCATGAGGATGCTAGACATGTGATTAATAGGAAGGTTGAGGCGACCAAGCAATCCTGCACACGGGGCAAGGGCGCCGAGTTACAAGTTGTCCAAGCCTAGAGGAAGATGCAACATTAGCCGCTTCAAACTCATTATGACCTTGAGAAGCCTGATGAAAATCAATATGCCATTCATTAGAGGAAAGATGGCTTAGGGGCGTAGGGCAACAGTTCATCAATCGAGGTTGTCACTGCTTCTTTTCATTAAAGTGGGACAAACAAGGAAGATCATATATTGCCTCCAAGTACATGCTCATTAAATCACCGGGTGGAAGTCAGTCATGTTTTTACTGTAAATCCAAAATGTAATTGATTGTTATGACATGGTTATGGAGGTGCCCTAGCAGATTATTCCTTAAGACATAAGGGTAGTGAGTGTAGTCATTAGATCCCTTTTATACAAATATTTCAAGAGAGTTAAGAGGCATGGATCGGGACAATGTAGTAAGAGTGTGGGAGGAAGATTAGCCCTATGACCTAAACTGCAACCTTATCTACGGATGATCATAGCATAGAATTATGTAGTGAGCGGCCCTTGGTAGTCCATCAAGATGTAGAGAATAAGGCTCGCATTTTAAATCTGAAAAGTGGGTGTGACTTTTAATAGGTACTATAGACTACTAATGTTGTAGTATTTTCACACATCTAGTTGGAAGGCGAGAAACATTCCAATATTAGTTAAACAATAGTTATGATTGATAAGACCAGGTTGAACCATGAAGATTGAGGCTTATCTAAGTGTTATATTCGTAGCTAATATCTATTAATTTTTTGACCATAAATTCATTGGGGTTTTGGTACGAAAATAACTAGTCTTAAGGATTCACTTCACCTAACTACCATGCATACACTACTATATCTCATAAGACTAATTCATATTCTATCTAGATGGGTTTATTCATTTCATTAGCATGTATATTTAGCATGGATCGAGGCCAACACGTATGTCACTTCATGTTGATATCCTAGACTAAGCATAGAATTTGACAGGTTGCATACATATAAAAATTCATCAACATATGTTGGTTACCTGAGTCTAGAATCGGGTGCGTAGCAAGCTTATCCCAAATTAGTCTTCATCATAGTGTAATTTCTCATAACTAGTATGAGATCTCTCTTATCACTCATATAAGTTAAACAAGAGGTATACTACAAATGAAGATAAGGAATATGAAAATGAACTTACTTGAATTGGGAGTGAGTACAAGATAGCTAGGGTCTGTGAGCCCTAGGATCTGAGTTTACTACTCACTCATGGCCTCAAGTTTAACCTTAATGAGGATAGAGACTCACTTCAAGAAACTAAGCTACAACTACAAAAATTTCAAAAAGTGTGGAGAGATATGCTCTTAATATGATGTGTGTGTAATCTCTAATATATATCTTCTTTCTCCATTAGCCCATAATATAGACGCCCATGAATTTTTTTGAGAAACCTTGTTGAGAGGCGATGAGCCAGATTCTATATTTGGATGATGTGAGTGATTCTATAATGTAGGGTGATTAAATGTTGGTTTTTTGTAAAGGTTAACATAATTGTATGTGTCTATATGAATAGTTTTAAGCTCCTTTATAGATGGCTAGTACATACGATGAACATATGTATCAAAAACCTTGATGACATTTTCCAGTCACCCTACAATCCTTAAAACAATCGAAGTGTGTTAAATTAAGTTGTTTCCCCCATGTAATCGTAGTTTGTTGTTCTATTCGGCCTTTGATCTTTTTGTTAGGGTGGAGAGGCCTCTCATATCTCCCGTCACGCGTAGTGGAATAATGACACGACACACCCATACGAATAACACGTACTAACACATAATAATATGAGTAAAGGATGAAAGAAAGACATAATTTTTTTAACGTGGCTCAGCTCTCCAAAAGAGTCTACGTCCACGATCTTCACTATTGATAGATATGCATCACAAAAATGTACTCATCTCACAATACTCTTGAACACAGGCCACTCAACTCTCACATAGGTTTTCTCTGACTAAAAATCTACAAAAAACCCTACACAACACTCAAGAAGGATCCGTCACGAGTTCTGTTGGAGGACTCCCACCGAGTCTCTCAATTTGTTCCTACTACTAGGACGTACTATTTATAGGGTACTAATACTAAATCAAATAGGATTACTAATCCTACCAAAATAGTAATTTAATAACCTACCTAAAATACGATTTCTAATTCTAATCAACTTCCAAATACGTTAATTATCTCTTCCATCTTCTTGTTTAGAAATCTATCTAATTTCCAACACTTTAATTTGCAAACACATGTTCATTAGGTATTTTGTAACAATGATACTTTAGTGCGACATATTTTTCCCTTTGTCGAGGCTCCTTTCAATTGTACGTGTAATTTTTGTTATAGATTGCATGCAATCCAAGGGGAAAATGATTTTTCTTCCTAATGAAGTGTGGAATCACTTAGAATGTTAGCTCGGATGAGCTTTGTGAGGATCAAGCCATGTGCCCAGGAAGCTTGTCCGGAAGATTTAGGGCAGCGGTGTTCTTGAATTTGTGAATCCTAAGCTCGAAAGCTTTGAGTTTGATTAGTTGTAAATGGATCTAGATGTAGGTATCTGTATTCCTTTTAGGCTTTTTTAATAACAATCCCACTCTCATAATTAGGATAAAGGGATATCACTTTCCTTAAACTGTAGGTTTTGTGCGTCATTTCTTTCTAAATTATGACTTTGTTTACGTTGAAACATTTTCCCTTGTAGAAAAAAAATACAACAGCTTGAGTGGTGATTACTTTCATTGTTGCAAAAGGTTGGATCTTAGACTCGTTCGATGTTATAAATGTCTCTTTTACTTGGAGATTTGATAGAAAGTGTATATGAATCTCCCTTCAGATTACAAAATCAAGTACAACTCTACCTATTTAAAACTAGTATGCAAACTTACCAAATCTCTTTATGATTTCAAACAAACTCGAAGATAATGGTTTCGTAAGTGTTACTTGTATTAATTTAAATTGAATTTACTCAAACTGCATTGGATCATTCCCTATTTACATGTAGCGTGGACTCTATATTTCTCGTTCTTTTATTCTATGTTATGACGGTATGTTGATTGGTACCTCCAAGGTTCAAATAGCTGATGCTCTTAATAAAATTCTTACTGCAAAATTTATGATTAAAGATATAGGTTCAACCACATATTTTCTTAGCATATAAATAGAAAGGACCTTTAGAGAGAGCTCCATATACTAAAGGAAATATACTTTGGAGATTCGGTAAGACACATGTCTCGCTGAATGTGAACTAAAATATTGCTATGAATCCTAAAATAAAACTTATCATTACTCAGAGTCCTCTATTGGAAGATAGGATAGCATATACACATCTAGTAAGCAGACTAACATATTACATATATACTGATCTAGCTATTGCATTTGTTATTCATTGTGTGAGTCAATTTCCTACTCACCCCTCTACCCATCATATGCAAGATGCAGTGAGAGAGGTTGGGTACTTATAAAGTTTCTTCAGGCAAAGTCTTTTGTACTCCAACAACTATTATATTTAAATATCAATATCTTAGGGTGCAGATGGAAGAGCATGTCTTATTACTCAGAGATCATTAACTCATTATTGTGTTTACTAGGTTCTTTCTTAATTTCATGTAAATGCAAAAAGTAGCACATTGTATGTAGGTTCAGTGTTGCAGTAGAATACAAATTCTCAAATAATGTTACATTTGAAGTGATGTGATTGGTATGTTATTTCAAACTCTTCAGGTCTCTACACTCATTCCAATATCGGCCTCCTGTGGCAGCAAAATTGCATTGGCAACTGCTCATAATTCACTTTTCCGTGAGAGGAAAAGATATTGAGATTAAGCATAACCTCATTCTTGATAAAGTTTGTGATACATCAACATCTTTAGAAAAGAGTATTATTTGGTGAAATCCGATTCACGGAAGAAAATTAGTTTAATCAAATTAATTTAGTTTGGTTAATTTGATTATTGATTAATTAAATTAAAAAAAATTGGTTAGTTCAATTCAGTTATCAGAAGCAATATACCTGAAATCTGCTAACAAATAATAATTTTAAATTTTCATTGATATATTTCGGTTAATTTTTTTTTAATTGAGCACTTAAACGATAACCAAATTAATTGATTTATCAATTAAACATCTAATTTGGTATAGTTACCAGTTGAGACTTTTTTATTTTCATTAACTCAGTTTGGTTCGATTAACTAGACAGCGTTCTCCCGTAATCTCCCTTCATCATATTTCCTTCCAAGATCAAACTCCGAACTTGCTCACTAAAGCTCTCACTCTCCTAGGATATTGTCAAATTCTCTTCAAGTTTAGTCTTTTTCATTTTTATCCATCCAAATTTAAGAGGGGAGATCTAATCCTGCTCATGCTCAGGCTGCATACTAGCGCGAGGAGAAAAGCGTGAAGGAGGAAGAGGAGATGGGACTACGAGCTATATGCAGCATTTTCCAAAAACGGGATGTTTGTTTCTCTGTAACGACAGTGTTTTGTAAATCCAAAAAAAAAGTTAAGTGTATGATAGTCACGCACCGTGAAGCCTTACTATGTTGGTGTGAGGAGAAATTCTCGGGTGGACTGTGTCCATCACGTGGCGGTGGACACCACCAATGGAGAGTCATCACGTGGTGCATTGAAAAGTCAAAATTACACATCATGTGGTGCATTGAAAAGTCAAAATTACACAGTCCACCCAAGAATCACTCTGGTGTGAGAAGTTTATTTTTTATCAAATATTTCCCCTTTATTTCATTTTTTTATCAAATCTGCACCCTCTTTTGATTTTTTTTCATTCAACTATATTTTTGAATTTTTGCACTTTGTATCTATCATAAAGGGTACCTTTTTTGCATATAAAACTATAAAGTTTGGCCAAACTCTACACAGTCTGCCACCTAAGTTACCATCTGTAAAGATAACAACTTGCTTCGTAGTTACTAATTTTGAAAATTAGAAATAAAATATTTGCATTTACCAAATGAAAAAGTCTTAACAAAGTTTGCATTCCATAATTGCACTACATAACGTGAATATTTTCTAAGAATATGTCAAAAATTTCTATAGTGTGTCTCCACTACTAATTGCGAAAACTTATTAATTGAGTGCCGCATTTTAGAACCGTAAAATGCATTAAGATTTTCACTTTTAGTAAGGGTGAAAATACCTTAAGAGCTTGTCGCATATATGAAACACAAATTTGCTTTCACACAATAAAAAACAACATAATTTTTACTAAGTATTTGACTGAAAAATGGCTAAAAAAAGTTGAAAAATCACTTTTGGTGCATTTTCGGTCAGCTTTCAAGTAAAAAGGGGTCGTAACGGTGCCACATATAAATATCAACGATTGTCCTATTTTCGATCAACAACTCTAGACTTTTTTCGCCCGCACGGCATATCCAGACATGTAATATTTCCACCAATTTCCAAAAAGCTTCCCAACGAGTCAAATTGCTAGCCAGGTACTAAGAATTTTAATGTTGAAAGTTGAAACAATCAGGCCGGTTTCCGACCGGGTTCTATCAAATATATTTTATTTATTTAAATTTGACAAGAATTAATTCACAATATCAATAAATAAAAAATCATGTTTTCTTGTTTTACTTCATTCACTATATGAACCCAACATTTTGAGAAAAAATATGTATAGTACAAAATATAAATATTTTACAGAAGTTATGTACTAAAATACCTAAAACAAAATGCTAAAAATTCAACATTCAAAACTACACGCCCAACGGGTGTCCCTCGAAGGAGTGGATTTAGGTAGTTGTGACTCTTTATTGCTTCGAAACCTCCATTAGGTGGCTCTGCTAGGCTTGTAGGGCTGCTACCTCTCCTCTTTATGTGTCAGTCCACTGTCTAGCCACCATTGCCCGGCTTTCACTCCACCAGTCTCCTCGATTATGCGGGCCTTTCAGTCTAGATCATTTGCACTAGTCTGGGAACTCTTCAACGTGAACGGATAACATTTAATTATGTACAATTTTAAATACATAATCTCAATATTAGTCGTAAGTTTTTAAAAAAATCATTCTTTTTTAGTAGTGTCAATCCGTAAATAGTAACTGCGAAATGAGTTATTATCTTTGCATAAGGTAATTTCAAAATGCCTTGTGCTCTTAAGGTAGGCGAGAATTTGGTCAAGTGTGAGTTTTGCACTTTGTATATGTGAAAAAGTATTTATTTTGCATATATAAAGTGTGAAAATAACAAAGTATGATATAATAGAAAAAAATTAGGAAGACATGCATATTTGATTGTGAACGAAACAAAAAGAGCAAATATGAAAAAAAAAATCCAAAAAGTTTAGCAAATGTGTGCTTCAATCCATACAAGCCATTGAATGTAACAGGGAGTAGTTAATATGGTTTGAAAGTGTGAAATACATTTGTTTTTTTAATCTTTGAAATCTTGATATTGGGCGACAACTGAACTCCTACCACCATACCGGCCCATCTAAACTTTCATCTGGAGATGGACATGTTACTATTTCCCTGGCGTCAAAATATTCAACCTACTTTTTCTTGAACTAATTAAAATAAAGAACATGGAACAGGAAGCCCGGATAACTCTCACTTATAGTTGGATGTCTGGACTCAGGTTCCAAAATGTTTATTCGGAAAGAAAATTATATAATTAAAATTTGAAGTTTAATTCGGAAGACAAAATTAAAATTTTATTTAAAATTATGAATATAATTTTATTTTATTTTACTATGGATAGAAATATTTTGGGTGGAATTGAGGGAACGATTATTCTGGTTTGGTTCTTATTTTGATGCACTATTTTTTTAATATTTTGACACCCTTTATAATTTATTCTTTTTCGCATAAGATTTAAATTTCTTATATGATGACATGTATTTAAAAAATTAGTTTGTGTGAGTTATGCTTTCTAGGTGTCCCTTAGAAAAATCAGATTGAATAGAAGAAGAGTTTCTTTTTTTTTTATTCCTAATACTTTTTATTGAAAGGATCATCAGATATAAAAACACAAATCATTGAGCTCGAAGAACCTGGAGGAAAAGAAGAAGGCTACATCATCGAGCTTCAATGGTTGATTGAAGGCAATGAATGTATCAAAGTTGAACTATAACTTTTCCGTCGTTCGAGCTTGAGAACAAAGACCCTAAACTCTCGGGGAAGCTCTCCATCCCCTTGTAAATTTTGTGCTTTGATGTTATACTACCTTGCTTCAAGTGACCCTCCATTTCCTTCATGAAATCACCTAACCGGTCCAAATATGAACCTACCAAATATCCCTCCATTCGCACCTCCTTCCCGACCATGTTCAGCAAGTTCCTCACCCCCTCTCGATCACTCCATGCCTGCACCAAATCACAAGCCATTGCACAAACTCAGACATGCTTATCACTTTTATAAGGGATCAGTCTCATAGCATTTCCACTTAAGAAGAGGATTCGATTCACCTTGTTATACTGAGAAATCATGCCGCAAACGGGTATTCTTGCGTGCACGTTGACACGATTAAGGACGGCCTCAAGCATTTTTCCTCCAACGTTATCCAGGTAGATGTCAATGCCGCTAGGAAAGTATCTGAAATAATGTTCCACAGCCACAGTGGATTAGAGTAGGAAAGCATTATTTCTCCACTACAGATCTGATACGAGCTAAAAGCCAAATGAAATAAAATTTCTGAGACTGGCAATAGGCATCACCAGATTGTGATGAATTTACCTGGTAAGCGTAGCATCCAAGGAGTAGGATACTACAAACAAGTTCAAAAATTATTTAAACTTGTTGAATGTTTGTAGCAACTAGAAGAGCAGGAACCTCAGGCCACTTTGAGGTGTGAGATACTCCGGATTTTATCTCCTAAGAAGTAGGATATTCGCTAAGGTGGAGGTTTGTTGGGTATATATCTCATATACTGATAAATGACTTATGTTAAAGTGAAGCATGAAGTGACATAGGGCTGAATGTCAGTGGTTGGTGACAACAAGGTTAGTAGTTGTGGGCCAGAATTAAATGGATTTGGGGTTGCGGGCTAAAGGCCCGCGGTATGGTATAGGAATAGAGTTTCTATTATAAATACCATGTAATTGTAACATAACAGGGTACGATGACACACTCAATATCACACAGCTATTCTTTTGCTCCCGAGGACGTAAGCACATTGCCGAACCTCGTTAAATCTTGTGTGCTATTCACTGTATTCTCTCTTGTTAATTAGCCGGAATTCTCAACAAATTATGATATGAGCTAAAAGCCAAATGAAAGAAAATATCTGAGACTGGCAATAAGCATCACCACCAGATTGTGATGAATTTTTACCTGGTAAGGGCAGCATCCAAGTCACTTTCTTTCTTGTAGTTGAAGGCATCATCGTAACCAAATTCTTCTTTCAACAGCTTCACCTATGCAGAAAAAAGAAGAAGAGGAAGCATAAAGAGCACAACCAAGAGAAACAACTGAAACGCTTGAATCGTCGTCTGTAGTCTGATTACCCAAATCTCTATAATTTGAAGTCATACCTTGTCATCGGAGCCGGTGCTACCAACCACTCGACAACCTTTGAGCTTGGCCAATTGGCCGGCAAACATTCCAACACCACCAGCAGCGGCTGATATAAACACATTTTCTCCTGGCTTTGGATTTGCCAACACTTGTATGCCAATCCATGCTGCGAATCCTGGCACCCCTGAGTACAAAATTGAAACAGAAATAACAAGGGGAATCGGACTACCAACAGTATGGAGATTCGCTAGAGTTGGAACTTAGAATTGCAGGCAGATATGATATACCAAGAGCGCTGAGATAACAGGGGAGATCGATCCCAGCTGCAGGATCAACCTTCCTGAGGAAATTACAGGATGTGGTGTAGTATTCAGCAACTGGAGAGAATGGGTTGGTGACAACATCACCTTCGCGGAAGTCACCGCTTAGTGACTTTATCACTCTCCCAATACCAAACGCTGTGATCACCTGCATTCATCAGCGATGGTTTTCTAATTAATTCTACGACCAAGTCGATATATTCTCCATTAACAATCACGTTAAGATGAAGCAGCTGGTAAGGCATATCTGCTAGCTAGCTATGACCTGGTTGAGAGGAAATTGGGATAAGTAAAGACCATCTTCCAGGCCAGTCATTCTTGTGCGAAGATAGGGATCGACAGACAAGTAGAGGGTCTGAATGGCAACATGCCCATCAGGAACTGAGTCAACAGATACCTCACAGCTTCTGAGCTTCATATGCTCCATCGTCGGGGTGCCCTCCGGCACATAGCTTGTGAGAACCCATTCTCTGCTCTTCACCGCCTCCATGCCAACAATATTTTCACTTTCAGCTGCAAGCTGATTCTTAACCTCATCACTTGGAAGTGTATGCATATAAATACATAACATAGGGGGAGCACCTCTGTGTATAATATGAGACAAACTCTTTTTATTATTAATAATTTAATTATATGGGATGAATTTTAATGTAATATTCCCTCCATCATGTCGTTAAAAATTAATTTGAATAAATTAATGTGACGTTAATGTTAGTGGTTGAACAAATTTAATAAGTAGTTGATTAATATTTTTTTGAAAAAGTTCGTGCAAAAAGTAAAATTGATAGATGATTACTGGTGAAGAATGCATTTTTTTTATTGATTATGATAATAAAGTGATTAATGTTTGACATTTGAAGGTAGTTGTTAATATTAAATACGCTTTGAAAATTATTAAGTGACAAATAAAAGCGGACAAAAAAAATCAATTAAGTGACATGTAAAAGAGAACAGATGGAGTACTGAGTTATTTTTATTACGTAATATTTAATTAATATTCTGGAATAAAAAAAATTGAGTGCTTTTAAGAGTGGATTCGGTTTAAAAAATAATATGTGGGTGCTTTTAGTAAATTAGGTAAAAGAGACCCTCCTTACTCAACTTATTAATTTAATTTAGGAAAAACTCCAAAAGTAGTCTGAGCTATTGTAACTTATCAAATTGCAGTCCGAATTTTCACGATTTTTGAAAATGGTGCGATAAAAAAATTGGACTGATTTTTTAAAATAAAATTTACTGTTACACTCATAAACTAATATTATCACAAGATTTAGATTTGTATGAAAAAATTATGTGGTTTGGTTATTAAAATAAATAATATCGTTTTACGTACATAAACAAAACGACGTCTTTTCATACTCAATCATTTATACTCATCAACAAATTCAATAATATCTATTTTATTTGAGAAATCAAACAAACTGATCATAAGCATCATTCCAAAGCAGTTCAGTTTTTTTCCATGACGCCTTTTTTGAAAATCATGGTAGTTCGGATCACAATTGAGTAAGTGGTGGCAGTTCAAATTTTTTTCGTTTTTTTCCTTTAATTTATCTCTTGCAAACTATGCAACTCAACCCTCTGTACTTTATTTTTTTATAAACTCTTTTTATATATTTTGAAAATAAAAAATTTTAAAAGTTCAAATTACAAAATCTGCTATTTAAATATTCAAAATCCATTAAAATCTGTTTTCAAAAATACAGAAGGTTAAAAATCAGTGACTGGACTTTTTATCATTGAAATTAAAAACATATGTCTAACTGAGTTTATAAAATACAAAGTAAAAATAAATAAATTTGTACTGTAATAGTTATGAGTGTGATAGTTCAAAATTAATGAGTGGGTGAAATTTAGAATACAAACCGAGTAGATAGTGAGAGAAAATCAACAAATATTTCTCATATTCACACTGTGAGTGTCTTTAATTTCAAACATTGAATTGAAATTGATCCATAATAAAGATAGAATAGAGTTTTATGTATACATTAAATTGTATTATTTACAGATGATAGTTTAGATATTTATGTTTCAAGGTACATGATTGAGTGTGAGTTGTTAGGTGTGTGAAAAGTGTGGGGCAGTGGTGTAGTAGGTAGTAGTGATATCATGATAATGATGTCTTGTGGTCATTCATATAAAAAAAAGCTTACATGACAAATGCTTTTAAATTCAATCCTAAGAACACATAATTACTTAACTGTGGTCATTCATAATAATAATAAACAAAAAAGGAAAAGACTCAAAAACGGTCATGAATTATTACAACTTACTTAATTGTAGTAAGATTTTCAAAAAAGGTGCGATGAAAAAAAATTGAACTGATTTTCTAAAATAAAATTTACCATTACATTCATAAAATAATATTGTTACAAGACTTAGATTTGTGTACGAAAATTACGTCATTTGGTTATCAAACTAAATTATATTATTTTTCGCACATACAGAAAACAATGTCTTTTGATAACCAAACGACGTAATTTTCGAACATAAATCTAAATCTTACAATAATATTAGTTTTGGAATGTAATGATGAATTTTATTTTAGAAAATCAGTCAAATTTTTTTCATCACACCTATTTGGAAATCGTGGTAGTTCTGACCTCAATTTGGTAAGCGGTGATAGTTCAGAGCCCCTTTTAGGTTTTCCCCTAAAACATCATTGTATAAGCATCTGTCATACTAACGGTGTTGTCTAACAATTTCAAAGTTTTAGATTCGAATCTTAATTAGAGACGCGTGAGCTGATTCGTAGTTAGTAAGGAAGATGAAGAGGTTGTACGGCCTGATAAAAAAATCGATAAAGATAAAAAACATCATTGTATTATTTTGATTACTATTTTATAAAAGTATTTTAATTTAAATTCAATTCAAAACTGATGGTTTTTACCCTCCCACGGCCAGCCGAATTGGTGTAAAAACATGACGAGGTCCGAGGTGATCTCAGATTTAATACAAATTACTCCTTCTGTCCTCTTTTACATATCACTTAACCGAATTTTTTTGTTCACTTTTACTTGTCACTTAACAATTTTCAATGCATATTTTATATCAACAACTATTTTAAAATGTCAAACATTAATCACTTTTTTATCATAATCAATAAAAAAAAACATTCATCACCAGTAATAATCTACCAATGTTACTTTTTGCACGAATTTTTTTAAAAAATATCAACCACCCACTCATTAAATTTGTTCAACCGCTAGTATTTATTTCACCTTAATCTACTAAAATTAACCTTAAACGACATGTATTAGAGGACGGAGGGAGTAAATAATAATTTTTTGAACTGCATTGTCATCGGACATATGTGTGGCGTTTTTTCTGTTTGTACTTTGTATTCAGGGCAGCACACCTAAATGCTGCCATTTAAAAACGACATTGTTTAGTATTTTATAAAACATGATTTTGATAAAAATCACATGTTTGTTCATCTTATCTATTGGAAATCAATTTCACAATCCAAATCTGTCATACAGTTTCAATTCATCATCCATAATTCATGTCCGAACCTTTCAAATTTCTTGCTTTTTTCCATTACCCATCACAAAGTTGATTCCAAAATCCACAGATACATCCCAACTCATCCCAAATCCTTAATCTATAAATATATTTCAAATCTCCATTGTAAAATTATGATCGAAACTCAGAAATTACTTCATAGACACACAATCCGATGAAAGACTCTAATTTGCGAGTCGCGTTCAGGTAGGGCTCGAAATTTTTTGGATTTTGCTGCTGCTGCTGATTGACAGTGCTAAAACAAATCCAGATGCTAATGACCTGTTAAGCACAAGCAATGCACGGATACATCTAATTCACCGTGGTGAACTGGTGATGAATCATTCTCCCTCTATCTTATCATCTTCGGAGTACAACAATAAAGATGAAATTAAAAGAGATGAGGCTTTAGTCACATCATTTTTACTTTTAATTTTTCATTTATTTAAGAAATGACATATTTATATAATTGACAGCATTTAGTCTCTTTCAAGTCTAAGCCGGCCTGAATTTTTTTTTTTTTTTTTTTTTAACAGTTAGTCATTCAGGAACTGTAGCTCTCATTGCAACATTGTTAAGGTATCATATCCAAATCCCAACTTTTGAATATCCAGCTTCACTGGAACTGAGACTTAGGTGGGCACTACTGCAATTTTCAATGCGATGATACCTGTATTGTGGATGTGCAGCTGTCAGAGTGCCGCATCTGTATTTGCATCAATTTGTTAAATGTCTTACAAAACCATACCCACATGAAAGACTTCATACTCATTTATCACATTGGCACATCCCTTCCTAACTTTCGGCGAAGGGGGGACAAAACTTCTATTTTGGTTATTGTAAAGCTACAACTTGCTGGGGCCAGCCAAACACTGGCTCTATCTATTTAGAGAAGTACCACTCCGAAGGAAACAAAAAGGGTAAAAGTATGAAAATAGGATCAGTTAATTTAAAAATATTATTATCTCTAATTTATAATTTTGAGCATTTTTAATTTATTTCATGTGTTGAAAGAATCTCTATCAGTTGAGTAGGCAACGAGTTTAGAATTCTTCAAAGATAAAGTTTTGTTATTTCAATCTTTAGATTTGGGGTCGAAGAACGCTTTGGAGAGGGTGAGTCAGTAGTTGATGGGTGGTTAGTTTCCTATGTTGTGTGTTGACGCTCAACAGAAGCGCATTCTCTGTGCTTCTTTATACTTTCTTCCGCTTACGATTGGATGTCTTATGCTTGGTTTTTAATTTTCACGCTTAGTGGAGAGAACTGAGAACTCTGTGAAATCCGTCCGATCAAGTAGTTGGACATATCTGATTAATTGGAACAAAGGGTAGTGAGGGTAGGTGAGAGGACACGTGTCATAATTTGAAGAGGGTGAAATTATAATGGTGCAGCAGAAAGTACATTTTTCTGTCACATGTCCCCTACATGTCTCTCTTGCTCCTTACGCAAACTTATTTAGTTTAATTTTTAGCTCATAAAATTAATTTATGTAATTATTTTTATTTTTAAAAAAAACATTCATATTCATTTGTAAAAAAATTTTAGGTCTAAGATCTATTTTTGATATTTTAAATTTTTTTCTGTGAATCAGAAAGTACAAAGTACATATTTTTGAGTTCATATTTTAAAGTACAAAGCACAAAATTTAATGTTTAAAGTTTAAAATATGAACTCACAACTATGAATTTTGTATTTTACGTCTTTGTACACTACACTTTGTGCTTTCGTACTTTTTTGAAAAAACAAATCCAAACTAAATCTTAAATTAAAGTTTGTACATTTTACAAATGGTTATGAAATTTAATTTTAAAAATAATATCAAAATAATTACATAAACTGATTTTAAGAATTAAAAATAAAAATTAATGAGTTTACGTAAAGAGAGAGATATGGAGTGTGACATGTGAAAAGAATTAGTGGAACGCGTGACCGTCAGAGATTAATTCGGAAGTGTTGGTAGTGAAACATGTGGCACCTTTTCGTCGGCTACAAAATTAATCTCATATTACCCTTATGTAGTGAGACACGTGGCGAGTTTTGGTTGAGTTATCGGTTCTCACTAACTTTTCGGTTGAGAACCTCATTTTCGTGTGTAAATTGAAAATCTTCAGTCCGACCGATTACAACTTACCACGTGTGCCACGCCTAAACAATCACTCTTGGGTGCTTCGGGAGTGAGTATTATTATTTGTCCGTCATTTTGATTTTTATGAAATACGGCGGCGTTTTTCTCTTTTTATCACCTGTTTTCTGCCTCAATGGTATATATTCACCAGTTGTTTGTTTTCTGTAAATATTGAAGCACAAAACATCTGATGAATATAGCAGGTCATTTGATGAATATAGCAGATCAACTGATGAATATAAAAGCACAACTGACGAATATAGAAGCACAATGTTTTATGTAAATTACACTTACTCACGTGATACCACGTGTTCTACTAACCAACAATCACGAGCCACTCATTACTCTCCACGTGTCCCAATATCTCTTCATTCCACATTCCACCTGCAGCTGCACTGTCTTTCATTTATTTAAAGTCATTAATTCATATTTTTAATTCTTAAAATCAAAAATTAATGTAATTATATTGAATATAATTTGAAAATGAAATTTAATAATCATATGTAAAAAAGTATAAGATTTAATTTAAGACACTTTTGTATTTTTTTACATAAATATGATAAAGCATTAAGTACAAAGTACAACGAATAAAGTTTAAACTTTATTGTTTAGAATTCATATTTTGGAATTTTGAACTTTGTTCCTTGTCCTTTGAATTTTAAACTATAAGTTATGAAATATAAACTCTAAACTATTGACTTTGTACTTTGTTTTTTGTATGTTGAATTTTGTACTTCATAAAAGTACAAACTTCACTTTTTGCTAGACCATTATACCTCAATCCCTTCTCAAATTGTGATATGTGTCCTCTCCACCTACCCTCACTATATGTATATAAGTGGACATCGATGAACAGAGATAAATAAGTCTTAGGCTAGGTAATCGTCGCCGGCGATCTAGATCTAAAATCAAAAATATAACAAAAAATGTGAAATATCATTGTGTAAAAGACATTGCAAACTCGTGATGCAGAATGTCTGCATAAATGTTTAATAGAATAATATTTTTTAAAATAATTGTATATTGTGTGTAAAATATATCAACAGTTAGTCATTCAGGAACTGTAGCTCTCATTGCAACATTGTTAAGGTATCATATCCAAATCCCAACTTTTGAATATCCAGCTTCGCTGGAACTGAGACTCGGTGGGCACTACTGCAATTTTCAGTGCGATGATACCTGTATTGTGGATGTGCAGCTGTCAGAGTGCCGCATCTGTATTTGTATCAATTTGTTAAATGTCTTACAACACCATACCCACATGAAAGACTTTACACTCATTTATCACATGGCACATCCCTTCCTAACTTTCGGCGAAGGGGGGACAAAACTTCTATTTTGGTTATTGTAAAGCTACAACTTGCTGGGGCCAGCCAAACACTGGCTCTATCTATTTAGAGAAGTACCACTCCGAAGGAAACAAAAAGGGTAAAAGTATGAAAATAGGATCAGTTAATTTAAAGATATTATTATCTCTAATTTATAATTTTGAGCATTTTTAATTTGTTTCATGTGTTGAAGAATCTCTATCAGTTGAGTAGGCAACGAGTTTAGAATTCTTCAAAGATAAAGTTTTGTTATTTCAATCTTTAGATTTGGGGTCGAAGAACGCTTTGGAGAGGGTGAGTCAGTAGTTGATGGGTGGTTAGTTTCCTGTGTTGTGTGTTGACGCTCAACAGAAGCGCATTCTCTGTGCTTCTTTATACTTTCTTCCGCTTACGATTGGATGTCTTATGCTTGGTTTTTAATTTTCACGCTTAGTGGAGAGAACTGAGAACTCTGTGAAATCCGTCCGATCAAGTAGTTGGACATATCTGATTAATTGGAACAAAGGGTAGTGAGGGTAGGTGAGAGGACACGTGTCATAATTTGAAGAGGGTGAAATTATAATGGTGCAGCAGAAAGTACATTTTTCTGTCACATGTCCACTACATGTCTCTCTTGCTCCTTACGCAAACTCATTTAGTTTAAATTTTAGCTCATAAAATTAATTTATGTAATTATTTTTATTTTAAAAAAAAACATTCATATTCATTTGTAAAAAAATATTAGGTCTAAGATCTATTTTTGATATTTTAAATTTTTTTCTGTGAATCAGAAAGTACAAAGTACATATTTTAGAGTTCATATTTTAAAGTACAAAGCACAAAATTTAATGTTTAAAGTTTAAAATATGAACTCAAAACTATGAATTTTGTATTTTACTTCTTTGCACACTACACTTTGTGCTTCCGTACTTTTTTGAAAAAACAAGTCCAAACTAAAATCTTAAATTAAAGTTTGTACATTTTACAAATGGTTATGAAATTTAATTTTAAAAATAATATCAAAATAATTACATAAACTGATTTTAAGAATTAAAAATAAAAATTAATGAGATTACGTAAGGAGAGAGATATGAAATGTGAGATGTGAAAAGAATTAGTGGAACGCGTGGCCGTCAGAGATTAATTCGGAAGTGTTGGTAGTGAAACATGTGGCACCTTTTCGTCGGCTACAAAATTAATCTCATATTACCCTTATGTAGTGAGACACGTGGCGAGTTTTGGTTGAGTTCTCGGTTCTCACTAACTTTTCGGTTGAGAACCTCATTTTCGTGTGTAAATTGAAAATCTTCAGTCCGGTCAATCACAACTTACCTCGTGTTCCACGCCTAAACAATCACTCTTGGGTGCTCCGGGAGTAGGTACTATTATTTGTCCGTCATTTTGATTTTTATGAAATACGGCAGCGTTTTTCTCTTTTTATCACTCGTTTTCTGCCTCAATGGTATATATTCACCAGTTGTTTGTTTTCTGTAAATATTGAAGCACAAAACATCTGATGAATATAGCAGGTCATTTGATGAATATAAAAGCACAACTGACGAATATAGAAGCACAACTGACGAATATAGAAGCACAATGTTTTATGTAAATATTGAAACACAAATCATCTGATGAATATAGCAGGTCATCTGATGAATAGAGCAGATCAACTGATGGATATAGAAGCACAACTGATGAATATAGAAGCACTTACATATTCACCAGTTGTTTTTGTGAACTGTTGAATATAGCAGATCAACTGATGAATATTCATCAGTTGTGCTTAATTATTCACCAGTTTTTTTGGTCAACTGATGAATATTCAACATATTCATAAGTTGTACTTCTATATTCACCACTTGTGCTACTACTTTATCAATTGTTTTGGCTAAACGCGATGTGTTTTATGTGTAATACGTAAAACGACGTTATTTTCATCAAAAACAAAACGATGTCGCAAACGAGAGCACATACTCTCGGAGCACCCAAGAATTTGCGGCTCCTAAAATTACAGTTTGGAAAAAAAAATTACACTTACTCACGTGATACCACGTGTTCTACTAACCAACAATCACGAGCCACTCATTACTCTCCACGTGTCCCAATATCTCTCCATTCCACATTCCACGTGCAGCTGCACTGTCTTTCATTTATTTAAAGTCATTAATTCATATTTTTAATTCTTAAAATAAAAAATTAATGTAATTATATTGAATATATTTTGAAAATGAAATTTAATAATCATATGTAAAAAAGTATAAGATTTAATTTAAGACACTTTTGTATTTTTTTACATAAATGTGATAAAGCATTAAGTACAAAGTACAATGAATAAAGTTTAAACTTTATTGTTTAGAATTCATATTTTGGAATTTTGAACTTTGTTCCTTGTCCTTTGAAATTTAAACTATAAGTTATGAAATATAAACTCTAAACTATTGACTTTATACTTTGTTTTTTGTATGTTGAATTTTGTACTTCATAAAAGTACAAACTTCACTTTTTGCTAGACCATTATACCTCAATCCCTTCTCAAATTGTGATATGTGTCCTCTCCACCTACCCTCACTATATGTATATAAGTGGACATCGATGAACTGAGACAAATAAGTCTTAGGCTAGGTAATCGTCGCCGGCGATCTGGATCTAAAATCAAAAATATAACAAAATGTGAAATATCATTGTGTAAAAGACACTGCAAACTCGTGATGCAGAATGTCTGCATAAATGTTTAATAGAATAATATTTTTTAAAATAATTGTATATTGTGTGTAAAATATATC
>NQLW01000036.1:368965-395334 GCA_002312845.1 Kalanchoe fedtschenkoi | reverse complement strand
TATGGTGCGGGTATGGTTTTGATATGTCTCGAGACGGATAGGGTACGGTAATACCACTAACCGCCCCGAACCCGCCCCGTTGCCATCCCTATCGAGGACTGAGCTTTCCCCTCTTACCAAATCTCATCACACCTTTCATCGGGGATATCTTGAGAAAGACATGATCCCCAACTTCAAACTCTAACTCCCGCCTCTTAGGATCAGCATATGACTTTTGTCGACTTTAAGCTGTTAACAATCTATCTCTAATCAAGCGAGCACTATCAATGGCATTCTGGACCATGTCTGGACCCAATAATTTACCTTCACCCATGTCGAACTAATCAATGCGTGACCTGCATCGCCTCTCATATAACGCCTCAAAAGGAGCCATCTGAATGCTAGAGTGATAGCTATTATTATAAGCAAACTCTATCAATGGAGTATAACGATCCCAACTACCCTTGAAATTAATTACACAAGCTCTCAACATATCTTCTAATGTCTGAATGGTCCTTTTTGACTGTCCGTCCGTCTGAGGATGGAATGATGTACTCAAATGTACTTGTGTTCCCAAAGCAGTTTGAAGTGATCTCCAAAATTTCAATGTGAATTGAGACCCTCTATCTGAAATAATTGAAACCGGCACTCCTGTAATCGCACGATTTCCTCGATGTACACACGAGCATACTGTTCAGATGAATAATTGGTCTTTACAGGAATAAAGTGTGCGGTCTTAGTAAAACTGTCCACTATCACCCAAATAGAGTCAAATCCCTTACTGGTATGTGGCCATCCTGTAACAAAATCCATATTAATGTGCTCCCACTTCCACTTTGGAATCTCTATACGTTGTAGTAAGCCAGCAGGTCTCTGATGCTCAGCTTTCACCTGCTGACAAGTTTAACACCTCGAGACAAAGCCGCAATATCTCGCTTCATACCATTCCACCAATAAAGATCTTTAAGATCATGATACATCTTTGTAGAGCCTGGATGCATAACATATGGTGAACAATGAGCCTCGGTCAAAATCTCTCGACATAAGTCATTGGTCGCTGGAACACATAATCGACTTCTGTATCGAAGGACTCCATCATCACCAATAGTGAAGTTTGCACGATTTCCCTCTCAAACCTCAGTTACTAACTTACTCATCTCAGGATCACTGTCTTGAGCTTCTCCAATCCGACTAGCTAAAGTAGGAATCACTGGCAAGTGTGCTAGAAGAGTTTCATTCTCACTAACTTTAAAACAAACTCCTCCATTCTGTAATTCAAACAAATCTCTGGTAAGTGGCCTCCTCTCCTCTGATATGTGTGCTAAGCTGCCCATAGATTTTCTGCTAAGAGCATCTGCCACTACATTAGCTTTACCCGGATGATATGAAATAGTGCAGTCATAGTCCTTGAGTAGCTCAATCCATCTGCGCTGCCGAAGATTAAGGTCTCTTTGATTAAAGATATACTTCAAACTCTTTTGATTAGTAAAAATCTCAAATGACTCTCCATACAAATAGTGTCTCCATATCTTTAGCGCAAAAACAACCGTTGCTAGCTCAAGATCATGAGTAGGATAGTTATGCTCATGCTTCTTCAATTGGCGAGAGGCATAAGCAATAACTCGACCATATTGCATGAGCACACATCCTTGCCCCACACCCGAGGCATCACAATATACTGAGAATCCACCAGTACCTGAAGGTACCGCAAGAATTGGCGCAGTGGTCAGTGCTTTCTTTAACCTCTGAAAACTCTCCTCGCACTTGTCAGACCAAACAAACTTGAATCCTTTCTGGGTTAGTCGGGTCATTGGGGCAGCTATACAAGAGAAATCCTGAACAAATCGTCGATAGTATCCTGCTAATCCAAGAAAACTTCGAATTCCAGCTACTGAAGTAGGTACAGGCCAACGCTCGACTGCGACAATCTTAGAAGGTCAACCTTGACACCCTCACTTATGACGATATGGCCTAGAAATGTGATGTTGTCCAGCCAAAACTCACATTTAGAAAATTTAGCATAAAGTCTATGCTCTCGCAATTTCTGTAGCACCTGTCTCAGATGTAAAGCATGCTCCTCCTTAGACTTTGAATAAATACGGATGTTATCAATAAACACAATCACGAACTTGTCAAGAAAAGGCCGAAAAACATTGTTCATCATCCCCATGAAAGCTGCCGGAGGATTTGTGATCCAAAAGACATCACCAGGAACTCATAGTGTTCGTAACATGTCCTAAATGCGGTCTTAGGAATGTCTTGTTCTCTTATCCGTAGTTGATGATGGCCGGAACGTAAATCAATCTTCGAAAAACATCGAGCTCCCTGTAATTGGTCGAACAAGTCATCGATCCTCGGTAAGGGGTATCTGTTCTTCACGGTTATCTTGTTCAACTGACGATAATCTATGCATAGTCTCATTGAACCATGCTTCTTCTTCACGAATAAGACAGGGGCTCCCCAAGGATACACGCTAGGGCGAATAAATCCCTTTTCAAGCAACTCTTGTAACTGGACCTTCAACTCATTTAACTCCGCTAGGGCCATCCGATAAGGAGGAATTAAAATAGGTTCCATGTCTGGTGTCACATCAATACAAAATTCAACATCTCGTACCGGAGGTAATCCAGGTAACTCCTCAGGAAAAACATCTTCAAATTCAGAGGCCACAGACACTATATCAAGGGTCTGTATCTGACTCGGAACATCCAGCATCATCGCTATGTATGCCTGGCACCCCTTCCTCATCAGCTTTTCATCCATTAATGCTGATATCAAACAAGGAGTAGACAAACTTATCATAGAAAAATGTGAACTCCGACTCTCCCAGTATACAAAAAGTGATCACCTTCTCCTGGCAATTAAGATTAGCATAATGTGAAGATAACCAGTCCATCCCCAAAATGACATCAAAGTCTAGCATATTAAGTAAAATTAGATCTGCTAGCATATCATGACCACCAATCCGAATCAACCATGAACGATACACTAACTCGGTTCCAATAAGATCACTAACTGGAGTGGCCACCACTAGAGGTGTCTCCAGATGTGTAGGGGGAACAGATAAGCGAGATGCAAAATGTGGTGAAATAAATGAATGCGTGACACCAGGGTCAAATAATACTGAAGCATTGAGGTTACAAACAAGTAAGGTACCTCTAGCCATGGAGTTGGATGCCTCTTCATCTCGGTGTGTCAATGCGAAAACTCTGGCTTGAGCTCTCCCATCTTATTGCTGAGATCGGCTACTCTCAGCTGGAGCTGAAGCTTGTCTACCTTGACCAGCACCCACTTGCGCTATCGGAAATCCCACTGTATGACCAGCAGTGGCACCTGACTGCTCCTCTGGCTGAATCATGGGCGGATACATAACATATGGATATGGTGGATATGCTGAGACATGGTTGACATTAGCACGGAGCTGCGGGCAGTGACTAACAAGATGACCTCTCTCTCCACAGTGATAACATGAGCGAGCCTCATGGCGGCAAACGCCTGAATGAAAATTTCCACAAGTCTTACATGGCACCCTTGGCTGATTACCCTGATCTGGGCCTGAGTGTTGACCTCTACTACTCTGCGGATAAGATCTACGATCCTGTGGAGTGGCCGGTTGATGTCTTTGTGACACCTGTAGCTGGTGACCACCCCTTTGAGAATATTGAGGCTTACCTCCTCTGTTACCTCCCTTCCGACTCTGTTGTGAATCCTGAGAATCGCTATCTCGCCCCCTCTTGTTGTTGTCACGTTCAGTAGCCTCCCTCGTCTCAATCATCATGGCCCGATTAACTGCTTCAGACAAAGAAGTATGACTGCTACTAGCAACAAATCGATAGATGGAATATCTCAGCCCATTCACAAACCGCTTAATCCGCATTTCTTCAGTTGCTGTAAAATGAGGTGCATATGCTGACAAACTGGTAAACTTGTTAGCATAGTCTGTAACGGATATGCTAAAATCCTGTTGGAGCTGCTCGAACTCAACTGCCTTTGCATCCCGAACACTCTGGGGCAAAAAATAAGGCCTTAAACTCGTCTCACTCCATAGGGTGCGCATAATCACCGCGACCAGCTAACACCATATCATACCAGGATAATGCAACACCCTGAAGCTTATAAGCCACAAACTCCACAGATCTTGCACTCGAGCACTGCAGCACACGACAAAGTCTCTGAGTAGTCTCAATAATCACCTTGGGATCTTCAGTAAATGCTGTGCCAGAAAAAGTAGGTGGATGAAGATTGAGGAACTCCTGAAGCGTCACTCTAATCTCACTTGCCGGTGGAGGCACTTGGGGAGGTGGTTGCACTGCCACATCCTGAGCAACTCCATGAGATGAAGCAGTCTGCTGCTGTTGTGCAAAAGCCTGAGTAAATGCAACAACAGCATGTGCCACTCCTTGCATAGTGTGCATCATAGCATTCCAATCTGGTGGAGCCTGAGCATCTCCACCCTGTGCATTATCCTCTGCCTCTTGGTTACTAACATCCTCATTGAGCTCTGGCTCAGTAAGTAAAACATGCGGGTCTGTATCATCATTAGTACCGCGACCTCGACCACCACGACCAACACGGCCTCTACCGCGACCGCGACCGCGTGCACCGTTACCCCTACCACGAGCTTCACCATAGGCCATCCAAATCTATACAACCACGGGTCGAAATAAAATCAAATAAAGAAATCTCGAGCTTATGAAGAAAGGAAGACGACATAGCTAGCAAATCCTAAAAGGTCAAAGCAGAATATTGTTTATGGCGGTGGCTCGCTTCACTACCATAATCAAAATTCTACTAAGTCCTAACTCCGTGTACTATGGGGACAACCTGGCTCTGATACCAACATGTCAAGACCCGGAAAATGTGGATCGCGATGGCGTTTGACTTGTCCTTTGACTTTTAGTCAAACAAACCTCGACGAAGAAAAGTCACAGTCAAATCTTTAACATACTATCTAAATAAAACAAAATTCAATAAATTTAAACTATCCAAAATCAACCCAAAACCTTGCCCAAGTACATCGGAGCGACCTCTAACAAATAATGAAGTAATTAGAATAAATAAAGGAAAATAGTTGCTGACTCCACTAGATAAAATAACTGTAAATTGGATGGCACCATACCGAAAAGCTCGCTCGATGCTACCCGAAGACCGTCACTAACTGAACGATTACTGATCTGAAAAGGAAATTTAGATATTGGGGGTGAGTCAAAAGACTCACTCTATAAGTAAACAACTCGCTACGTATTTGGCGAGCCGAATGGGGAAATTTCTTTTATTTTAATTTAACATCTTATACGTGCGGCTCGTTCACCGTTTGTACTTTTATTGAGTACGTATGAGGAGTTATTTATCATCTCGTTGACAAATATATTTCTTTTTACCACATCAAATGCAATATTTCAATGCAAATGCGTATGCGTGCCAAGCATGAACTGTGACGTAAGCCCTCTTTGGCTAGGCAGTCGTCACTACCGATCCGGATCATAAATCAATCATATAACAAGCGCGAAATCTTTTTGCGAAACAAGCATCACAGTCATGATGCATGTATGCACATGAATGAATGAATGCTCAATATAACCATTTAAACTATAATTATAATATGTACCGGTTCCGTTGGTTAAAATCAATAAATATTCCATATATTACCACTAAATAATTAATAAAAAAAATCAACATTACACGTCAAGTTCCGGGTCTAATCACTACATTATATATATATATATATATATATATATATATATATATATATATATATATATATATATATATATATATATAACCACAACTTGTGTTACTATTTAACAGTTGGGCTTTCCACGGGTCCACCCAATTTCTTTAATTTATTATTATATATTTAATTTAAATAATTAAAAAAAAACGTATAATGTTACAATGTCTTACTAGTATGTACAAAACACTAATATCCTTCACCAAACCAGGAGCATGTGGATACCCAAGCCGTGATTTCACTCCACGTATGTGGGATATCAGTCGATGGCTAAGGACATAAGCTCATATTCAAAGAAGCTTGATAGTTTAAATTTTAGGTTTGTGAAAATACAAGCTTCACCTACAACTCTATAAAACATAACTTTATTTTTCCTTTTTTCTTTTACAAAGATTATTTGAAATATTTTCACTCTCTTTGATTTTTTATGGTCATTGGAATGAGATGTGTTTTTTTTTGTAAGCCAAGCCTTTATAGGAAGATAGGTCACTCATATCACACAATTTGAAAAATAATAATTTAAAAGTATAAATTCATAGGCAATACTTAATCAAGTCATACAAAGGTAAAATAATTAAGGATTACCTCAATCCAAGAATCAACATGATCTGGTCAAAGCTTTTTGACGCTCTCCAAGGTTTGAAACAAGTCACCTAACTAAATCACAAAAATTCGTCAGAATATGCATGAAATCAAATCACTAGAATGAAACAGTAAACATTTAGCAAAGCTCAGATTTTTCAAAAAAAATCATATTTATCAAATATAAATGATGTGAGATTTTGTTTCAAAGAAAATATACACGTAAAAATGAAAAGACTCAAGACTATATTAATACTAAAATTGACTCTATTAAACACTAAGTGATGATGTTCCCACCCCAGACTAAAATTTAACAATGTTTTCATAGTTCATATGCATACTTCATAAATAAGAAGAATAAGCAAAGAAAGAAAGAATCCAGAAATGCAGTCTAGTCATTGAGCTCCTTAGCAGCGCACTGACTAACCAGGTTGCCCATGCGGCTTGTCCCTCCTTATGCACGGTTTACTAAGAAAGTCCTCACGAGCTGTTTTTATTAAGTCGTGTGTGCCGCAGGTACCTACCTACGCGTGACATCTCCTCGGTAACTTTAGATTTTGACGATTTCACCTATAAAAACTCCACACTATGACTTTGTCATAGTGTTAAGGACTCAGAGGAAGATAGTGTCAGAGGGTAATCAAGATAACAAACTTAAAAATAAATAGTCTAACCAAACTAAATAAGTCAAGTATCAGGTTAAGTGCATAGTATAGGAGACATAGTATGTGAGCATGATAAATGTCCTCCTAATCTTATGGTGGTGTGACATCTGTATTAGGATCCTCTCCTCTATCTATAAACACGCTCCTCAGCAGCTCCTGATCTGGCGTTGCTCCTCTGCAAATGCCTAAATTGCAGCCACCACCCTAGCTAGTGTGGATCTCGACTCTCAGAGTAGATTTCTCATGTGGGCTCCTACCAGATTGACGACATATAGATCTTGAGTTGCTAATGGTGGTTGGGTTCAAGGATCCATCTCTAGCCCTAGAGGAGGAAGATGTCCTAGGCTGACAAGGAGGAGTCTGATGTGGCTCTTTAGTTGGGAACACCTCATGAAGTGCAACATCTTTATAGTAGCACCACACTATCTACCCTGTCCTGGATACTCTGACTACTTGCATCCTCACAAATATGCCTTCAGATAAGCGGGTTGGATTAACTGTGTGCTCTCATCACGAATGGGTGATAATGTTGCTACCATCTAGAGTATATGAGTGACTACATCTGTGATGAGACCGAATTATTCGGTCTATTTTATACTTAACTCACCTAATTTTTTACCGTTTCTGAGTGTTATTTAATCATTTTAGCTAGCTTTTGTATTTCACACTTATTTCGGGTCTTAACTTGAAAATGTGCTACAAATGACACTTTTATGCTAAGTTCAGATTGAGAGAGAGTCGGAAAAATGACAATTTATACCAAGTAACAAGCAAGTCGCACGTTGAGACACCAACTATGTGCGCGGTAGATATGGAAAAGGCAGACACGTGTCACATTCAAAATGAAGAAGAAGTTGACATCATCAGTTTGCCATGCGCAAGAGCCTAGTGCGCGGGATGTTAATGACGCGTGTGAGCGATATGCACCAGTTTCTTAATTCGAGATAACAGACTATTCAACTTGCGACGGGCGTAACTTTCACGCCAGTTGTCTTATTCATGTATTTCAAGTGGTTTTAAAAAGATCAGAATATCATCTACAATTTTATAAAAGGATTCAGAGCCTAAATCTTAGTGGATTTCTACCAAAAAGATGAGTAAAGTTGGTGGACAGGAAGTTTCCAAATTTCACTCCAAATTGTGAATCTGATTTCTATCAGTCGACAAGTCCGAATATAAATAGAATCCTTGAATATTTTCATCATGAAAATCTACATCAATACGTGCAAATTACATTGTTTCAATTGTAGGCTATCACAATACCAATATAAGGAGGTCTTCACCTTCTTTTCAAGGTGTGTTGTGTCATGCTTCAACGCACAACTTCAGGAGAGCAGTGAAGACAATAAAGAAGCTCGTCTTAGAGGTTTCAGAGTCAATTTGTAAGGTTCTTCTTCATTATACTAATTATGTCTTTCTCTATGACCCTAAGTGGCTAAGTTCTTTATGTAGTTCAGGTGTTGTGACTTGTGAATCATTGTTGTGAGATATTTGATTTTGATAGATTCTTATTATGATGTCATGTTTACTGTGCTTCAATTGGATGATTTTTATGTTGCATGCTGACAACTTCAATGAATGAATTCTTTGTTAAATTTCTTAGTATAAGTTTGAGTGAGTTAAATAACTTCCTACCACAGCTGCTCAACTGCGTATGTCTTTTGCTAGGCTAACAATCTAATTCTTGCATATTAGACATATAGAATTAATATCATTAGCTAAATGGTATGGTGAATGTAGAGTAGGAGTAGTTTTTTGTAGTCGTTCATATTATCATGATTGATAGTTGTGTATATTTTGCTGCTTACTACAAGAGTTTCATCATAAGCATTGATGATCAACACCTTCACAAATCAAGTCACCTGAGCTACATGTTTATTTACCGATTTCTCTACTTAGTATGCATATTCAGTGGTTAACACTATTATCAATTCTACAAAACCCCTGAAAGTTTGAGTCTTTTTATTTTATTTTGAGTCTGATACTAAGCTGTAGGAACCTTGTTTCTGAGGATTGATCCTGCACTAGCTACCAACTAATGAGCCTGGTATTATAAGTTTATTTTTATAAGACGACCCAATGACGGCCTTACCAAATAGGCATTGTTTCTATAGAAAAGGACAAGTTTGTTACTTAATAACTTGTCAATCTTCATTTAGATTTTAGTTTAAATTTTAGGTTTCTCAGAGTCACTGTGCAAACAGTTTGGTAACCTCAGCGCGGGTGGATTGTCTCAAGTCTCTTAGAGTTGTTTTCTCAGCCTATTTCACTGTATTTTCACGTATTTATTGTTAGTGGATGAAATCTTCAGTTCCAGGACGACTTATATCCACCACTTAAGGAACCCAAGCGTTTGATTCATGAACAATGTGAGGAGGTAGCCAAGAGTGCTAAATGTAAAACAACAATGCAAAAGGAGATTGATGTACTCAAACCAAAAAAAGATTTAGTAGTTGGTACCTAAACTAACATATGCAAAATCCATATGTTGCAAGTGGGTTATAAAGTAGAGAGACCAATGGGTCAATGGAGAGGTACTAGGTGTGACTAGTAGCACAAGGGTTTTCTCAAGATTATGGAATTGACTATGATGAGACTTTTATTTTGGTGGCCAAGCTTACTATGTTGAGAATCTTACTATCATTTTCAGCTAATAACTCGTGAAAACTTTGGTAGGTGGATACGAAGAATAACTTCCTCCATATATAGCTTGATAGAGAAATCTTCATGGAGAAACAATCAAATTTCAGGTATAAGTACAGACTCAATCAAAGACCAAGAGCATGATACAAAAGATAGCCGAGTTTCTGGTGAATAATGATTATAAGTTGAATTTAAGAGAGCCAAACTTATTCATAAATGTGCAAGAAAAGAAGTTAGCGGTGGTGCTGGCATATGTGGATGACCGCCTCATACTCACAAGAAATGATGAAGACAAGATTTATTGGCATATGAGGTATCTATCAGTAAGATTCCAAATGATGGAGCTTGGCGAAGGTCACTTTCTTAGGCTTAGGGTGGAGCAGGCAAGTAAAGAAATCTTCTTGTGTCAGGAGAAGTATGCAAAAGATCTCTTTAAGAAGTAAGGAATGTCAGAGTGCAAGCTACTAATTACTCTATTGGAAGTTAATGTGAAGTATATTGTAACAAAAGGGAAGGATCTAAAAGATATCATGTTGTATTACTAACTATTCAATAGACTACTCTACCTAATATTGACTAGACCCAACCTCTCATCCGTCATCATTATGATGAGTCAGTTCATGAAGAATCCTAAAAATTCACATTTAGAAGCAGTACAAAGAATATTCTGGTGTGTGAAGGATACATTGTACTATGGCATCTTATACTACAAGGGAGTAAATAATAAAATCACTGGCTATAGGGACGCTGACTATAATGCATGTCGTGATATGTAAAGATCGACAAATGGGTACGTCTTAATTCTTTGCTTAAGAGCTATAACAAATATCACAGCTGATGGTTCAGTTTGGGATCTGCATGCTAGATGTGGGATACGTGTTGGGCACCAAGGGCATGTATAAAGGCACCCACGTATGTACGACACCACGACATGGGGAGTGAGATTCGTAAATATGCGAGTGAACTGGTTGAATCAGAGAGATTGGAGCAGGGATAATGGATGCGAGTTGAAGGAAGCGGTGACTTATATTGGATTCTTAAACCATGACTTACAAGACTAATTTTTTAAGCCAAATTACTGATACAATTTGATTGAGCCATCCCGAATTCAACAAGTAGGTGACTACTTCTTAGGTTTATATATTACTTTAGTACAAAAGTTTAAACAAATAGAGTAACCGCATATGCACCAAGAAAGTGACCATAAACATTGTGATAATATTCTTATTATATGACATATATTATACAACATGTATGACTCTAGCCCTCCAATTTAAATTGTTCATGGGATGTAAAGAGAATATCTCACTCAAAAACGGCAACATTTAGATTAAATTGAAGATGTTGGAAAACGTATGTTGTCAACTGTTTATGAAACTTTAGATTCAGATACAAAGTTGTACATTGAATTAATAAAATATGCTGAATGACTCCCCAAAGCTTTAAGATCAAATTCGTAATGCTATTGTCCATATTTATTAGTAAACAATTTATTTCCATCTGAATCTTTCTTGATTTTTTCTGATTTTATGGATTTTAAGGTCAACTAGAGAATGGAGAAGATCATTGGTGAGCAAAGAATGTTCTCAGGTGAACATAAGTGCTGATTTCTCGGGTTAGTTCATATTTGATTGTATCCCCACTATGACTTAAAAGTCTTGACTTGTAAGTTGTGGTTCAACAATCCAATAAAAGTCACCTCCTATTTTCCTTACTAACCGATGTGGGACATTTGTCAAGTGGTCTTTCTCCAAAATCTCACCCTCACTTGACAAAATATCACATGCTCCTCCTCGATCAATACTTTGCTAGCCCAAATTTTTGGCTCCACCAGCTCACTCGCGTCACATGCTCCCCCTCATCAATACTTCGTTGGCCCATGTCTTTGGCTCCACTGGCTCACTTGCGCCACACGCTCTCCCTCGATCAATACTTCACAAGCCCAGGTCTGTGACTCTACCAGCTCATTAGCACATTTGCAAGCTACCTTCATCATTCTGTGGCGTTCTTGATACTCCGGGTGCTTGCCCCATGTCTCGCTTATTGGTCTCGTTTCAAACCATGTGCTCTAATACCATGTCGATTTTTTGAATCGGCTCATATTAGATTGCATTCTCACTGTGACTTAAATGTCTAGACTCGTAGGTCGTGATTCAAAAATCTAATATAAGTCACCTCCTCTTCTCCTCGCTAGCCGATGTAGGACATTTGTCAAATATTTTTCCTCAAAAATAAGCCTTCGTACGGTAAAACAGATACTTGCTTTTTAAATGTACACACATTCGTTTTGGAGAATACTACTCATAAACTTATGAATATCACTTACCAAATGTTCAATATGCTTTGTATCTGATGAATCTGCAAATTATATAATGAAATATTTACCAAAATTTGGTTAGATAAAAAAAAAGTACACATAATAAATATTCAAAAAAGGATTATTAAATTTTTTAATATTAATTTTTATTGTTCATACAAGGTGGATTGCGCTTGTTGGACCGTACTAACATAGTAAAATAACATTATTTTTAAAATATGGGAAAAACTCTAAAATGGATCTTGAACTACCATCATTTATCAAATTGCGATAAGAACTACCACGATTTTCAAACAAGGCGCGATGAAAAATATTGAACTGATTTTTTAAAATAAAATTTACTATTACACTCCTAAACATGAATCAAAATGTATTTAGTCATAAAAATTACTGAATCTAGTGAATATTTACCAAAATTTGGTTAGATAAAAAAATGTATACCTAATAAATATTCACAAAAGATTATTAATTTTTTTAATTTTAATTTTTATTATTCATACAAAGTGAATTATGTTTGTTGACCGCAATTGAATAAGTGGTGATAATTCATGGCTTCTTTTGAATTTTTTCTCTTAAAATAAAATATTCATTTAGATAAATGCTTCCGGTTAATCAAAAAAGTTAATTACTCATATTTAGGTGCCCCCACGACCCGCTCCCACCAGTGGTCGAAACGCCCATACCCGTCCCATTGGTCGGTTGAGTAGTGTCGTTAGAGCTAAGTCAGCTGACTTTTGATGCACATCCATCAACTCATACCACCTACTCCTTAATTTCACAAATCATATTAAAGACGCCCAAACATGTCTTCAACTCATACATATCTTGGAATCATATTTCTGAAATCCTTATTAGATGACCCTTTTGTTAGAATCAAAAGGCGACTGGTTAGTGGGTCGTATATATCTTTGTATGATGTGAAATGGCCATAATACTTTTGAACAATACAAGGAAAGAAATGTTCCAGAACAGGGGCGGATCTAGAAAATATATTAAGAGGAGTCAATTATCAAAAAGTTTAATTTTGTAGCATATATATTGTATAATTTAATTTCAGTGGGGTCATTTTGATTTTTAGGAAGTCAAATATGACCGTTTTTGAATTATGAAAACTAAAATAATATATAAAAATAAGAAATAAATGACCCCGCTGACCGCCAAAGAAGATGAGAATATAATTTGGCCAGTTAGTACTTGAAAAGTTTTAAAAGTTGTGAACACATGCCACGCCCATGTCTATCCATAATACTCTCTCCGTCCTCTAATACATGTCGTTTAAAGTTAATTTAAGTAAATTAAGATGAAGTTAATGCTAGTGATTGAACAAATTTAATGAATGAGTGATTGATGTTTTTTTTTTAAATTCATGCAAAAAGTAAAATTTATAGAATATTACTGGTGATGAATGATGTTTTTGTTGATTATGATAAAGAAGTGATTAATGTTTGACGTTTTAAAGTAGTTGTTGATATTAAATACGCATTGAAAATTTTTAAGTGACAAGTAAAAATGGACAAAAAAATCGATTAAATGACATGTAAAAGAAGATAGATAGAGTAATATTTATATTTCTAAAGACAAGATGGGGGATCTTGTCTATATTTTTATTTTTTATTTTTTTGAAAAACATAATACATGATCATTTATTGTCTTCCTCCGTCAACGTGTAAATAGACAGTGTAGGTGTTGGGCAATTTATATGTACGGCAACTGCATTTTTAAAATCCCCATATGTGTACAACTAGCCAATACAGAGAAAGTTGATGAATAGTAGATCGTTATGCGGGAAAAATTTAAAAGGGATACTCAACTATCATCGCTTATCCAATTGTGATCAGAATTACCATGATTTTCAAAAAGGGTGCAATGAAAAAAAATTTAGACTGATTTTCTAAATTAAAATTTACCATTACATTACATTCCAAACCTAATATTATTATAAGATTTATATTTGTAAGCGAAAATTACGTCATTTGGTTATTAAAAGACGTCATTTTCTTTATGTACGCAAAATGATATAATTTATTTTAATAATCAAACAACGTAAGTTTCGCACACAAATCTAAGTCTTATAATATTTATTTTACAAAATCAATCAATTTTTTTTTCATTGCACCCTTTTTGGAAATCGTGATAGTTCTGACCGCAATTAATTAAGTCGTGATAATTCAGGAGCCTTTTTGAATTTTATCCCTTATTTTTATTTCCCGTTTACAAGCCACATCGAATAATTTCCGATAATTCTCAATGATAATTCATAAGTTTCATATTTTTTGTATGGTTGAAAAATGTCTTATTGTCATCTTCCTCTACAGAGGTGATCAGAAAAGTCATGTCCCCGACATGAGATTCACGCATAGGACTATTCTGGAAAGGAGCTCTAAATAGTATTTTGAAAGCTAAAGTTCTGTCACTAATGATTTATTTGATTTTAATTGACCAGCATGAAAAACTTTACTATATACGGGAGAGTAGCAATTTAATCGCAACACACTCACCCACAAGTACACAACTACAAGGCTACCCAATTGGTACCCATTTATTGTGCTTTACATTTTAAAATTGTTTTTATTGATTTTTCAAAATTTAAAACTGTAAAATTAAATTATTCAAAAATAAAATTTGATTTTAAGGAATAGAATTTTAACTGGTTTGACATGTTTCAAAGCATATTTGTATTTTTAAGACAGAAATAATTAAAAATACATAAGAATAATATAAATATAATTATCTTGGAAAAAGCATGGTCAATGGATGTTTTATAGATAGTAAATTATGATAACGTATTTTTGCTATCAATAAAACTTTAATTTGATTTTCTAGATAGTGATTATAAAAATTGGATAGCCTTTTAATTAATTTCTACTGGCTTATATTTTGAATCATCTTATTTTTTATACTTGTAGTATCAGTAGGCCTTGCCTTAATTTTCTAATTCATATGATGATATCAAGTGTTCCATCCAGACATTATCGTATTATTAATCAATTAACACAATTATTATTATTATTAAGACAATTATTAAATTTTATTTTTGGAGAAAGCACAAAAAATAAATATTACATATCAACATCAATTTAATAATCATGTTCATCACTAATTACTTTTAAAATACTTGATTTTTTTTAATACTCGAGGCCATTGTGTAAATTAACTTAAAGCAACGTTTTCTTTTTTGTGATAAACATCTCTATTCCTACATATTATTGTATCATAACAAAGAATTTTGCATACTATCACCACAAACATAAACATTTTATCTGGTGCTTATTTCAGTTATTAGATGATGTTTCATGAGCGTTGTCTATTGAAGCATATTAGTAAGTCAAGGATCTCAAAAGTCGTAGTGCACACTTAAGACTGCTCTTTTTGATTGCAAGTGTCATCATATGTGTAGTCTTTAGACGGTGTTTGTAGATTATAAGTGTTGTCTATAGCAACACACAAAGAGTGTTTGAGGGTACGGGTGTTCGAAATTCGGTATGGACTATAAAATGATCCGGCACTGGACCGAAATGTACTGATATGGACCGGAATGATTATTCTGGTCCGGTCTTCTCTCCCACCAATTTTAAGGATTCCGGTCTGATCCGGTTCAGACTTGGAAAATTCTAGTCCGAACCGGAATGGACCGGTTTGATAATTTCTTATAATAAATAATTTTTTTATAATAAATAATATTATTAAAATAATATCTTATTTAATATAAAAATAATTTTTTTATTAATATTCTAATAAAACATAATTATTTTTCATCATTCCAGTCCAAACCGGTCCAATCCGTTCAAAATCTTCCGGTTCGATCTTTAATCCTTGATTTTTGTAGAATCCGATTCCAATCGAAACTGGTCCCGGTCCAGTCCGGTAAAAACCCCTACTTGAGTGTAATAAACTTCGTCAAAAATATATACATCGGAAAACGCTTGTTAGCCACAAAATATTGTCTAAAATCTACATATCAAATGACATTGATTTCCATAAGTGTCGTTATTTTATATAGTTAATAATTTGTAAAACTAGATACTATATAATATAGATGACTCTTTTTATCCATAAGCACCGTGTATAAAGTTATTTTTAAGATTTTATTTGTTTTTACAAAATCCCCTATAAGAACCATTTTGACTAAAAATAAACATTTAAGCTTGTTTTAAAAGATAATTAACCAGGTTCATACACATTGTTGAATCAGCACATTACTGCATATAAAAAAATTAATACAACCTGATAAAAACAATTTATTGCAAACTGACTAAAAAATCGGTCCATAACATCAAACAACGTAGCCATCTTTGTGTACTTGATTACATACTGGGCAAACTCGTCTCAGACCTTCAAAAGAAATTTACCATAGTAGTATCACACAATGTACGGGAAAGCCTATAAAACATATAAGTATTTATTTATCAAGACTTAGAATCACTATGCAATGAATTTACACTTTAAAGAATCAAAATATAATTTACTAAGATTTAAGTTTATTAAAGAAGACATAAACACATTATAATTCTACATATAAATTAGACAAGCATATATGAGACTACATATTAAGCAAGCATATAGTACACGCTAATATAAAACTTAAATTATTATTTACCAAGACATATAAGTTTTTATGGTGGTCAGGGGCGTCACACGCCCTCCACCTTGATAGTGCACTCATACTCACTGCATGCCAGCTCACGTGCACCTTTAGTGTATCGAAGCGCAAATGCGGTACCACTAAGACTCGAATCAAGGATCTTGGGGTTGTTAGACAACACTCAAGATCCCTAGTCCAACACCTTATTGGTAGATATATAAGCATTTAATTACCAAGATAGAGAATTACTTAGCCAATATTTATATACAACTAGTCCTCATTCATATACTTAATAATTTTAAGAATTTATAAGCAGTGAATTTAAATTTTGAAGATTCTCAATCTTATGCCTAGGTATATTTTCCATGTGTGTGAAGATGTCCTAAAAAGTATCACAAAATATTCACACTATAGTTTCAATTTAGGTTGTTGTGTCGCCTACATGCGATCAATGCGTCGATTAAAGAAACATAAATAACCAATTAAAAAAATAAAGATTAATAGTTGAAAATGAAAATCAGAATTACTAGAAAAATATGCAAGTTTGTTTATTCTGGTGCATCAAGATCCATACTGCGCTGCCCCCATCTGTTTGTATTTATACATTGTGTTATACGTGCGAGGACATATAATTGTTAATTGAAGCAAATCGGCCACGAACTAAAGAGAAGAGAAGTATATGTTATAATTACTCATTCATGATAAGAACAATGTCCAACATCTTTGAATGTAGATCTTAGCCATATGGATAAAAAAGATATATGAGGTTCCCCCTCACGTATGGCACTTCGAGTGACTAATGATAACTAACATGATATTGTTTCACTATCAAAATGAGTCACATACATTATATTGAAATAGAAAATAACAAAGTTAGCTGTAAAGAATAATAGAATGTAAATTTCTTAATATGCATAACTGTTATAAAGAATGAAGTAACATATGTCGCTCTCAGATCCCGACATGGTCATCCTGTTGGTCGAGCAAGACATTGGTCACCACTAGCAAATAATCCAAATCGGTGATATATATAGGATTAACAAACCTTATAGGAAATGGGCTCGAATGGAAATTCAACTTGTTTTTGACAAATCACCTTAAACTAATGTGATTAACATATATGATTTTGATGCTCTATAATTAAACATATAAGATTTATAGTTATTGGATATTAATATCTCATGTAGACCTTGATGTTGTTCGAGCCACATGTGCTTAAATCAAGAAGCTCGTTCATGTCTGACTTCCCATACATGACGATGCAGTCCTTCTCTTGGATCTCACCCATGATGTGAATGTAGATAGTATCTAACTCTCCCGTGTAGGCCTCTCTATGATGGATATGCTCTAGGTTCTATGTGAGGGAAGGAGAACCATCACCAGATGAGGACTGACTAACATCGAGTAAGTCCAAATTCGTTCGATCGCCTAATGAGAGACACCAACACATGTGAACATAAACTCTATGTACAAATAAATTTTCAATTTGAAAAGTTTCAAGTTAAAAATTGAAGGTATGTCAAAAGGGCATGGCTCCTTCGACCATGCAACAAAAATATTTTTTGATTTTGCATGTGCATTAAAGACCATGAATAGGCGCTTCTTATAGTCCGAAAATGATAGAGCCATTTCTCTGGTTAATCACCATGTCGACTATGACCTTCATGTGCGACTCCGGTTGCACGTCCATATTCAGCACGCGACTCGAAATACTTTGTCGACCATTGCCACATTAAGATACTCATCTGGGGGTGACACCCCCATGTACCATACGTAAGCACTTTTTTTCCAACCTACATAAACAAAATTAAAATTATCTCATGAAGTTCATATAACTTTATTAGACTAAAATAAGTACATGAGTCATATGCGAAACCATTTTATTCCTCCCGAAGCTCATCAATGAATCCTTGTAGGGCCCTCCTACAACTTTGACCCAAGCATGACGTACTCCTAATCGAGCCTATAGTTCGTAGTTGGATGATACTTCTTGTCAAAGGTCCTAAAAGTCGCCTGTGATATATCATACTGTTATGAACGTGGGATTACATCTCATTCGCCGATGCAAAGTATTTACACCTCTTTATTGTCCTCTTCTAACCAAAAAGAGAAAACAAAGATTTTTAATTTATTAAGAGAAATTGAAGTTAGATTCTCGACGGATCAAAGCCAGCATAGTAGTAAGAGTTAGCGTGCGGTCAACTTTACACATTCGTCTCTATTTTTTATGTTTCCGATTTCTATGCAATGCAAGTCCAAATCTTTTAAGGAGTTCCACCAATATTTTATCTAAAGACGAGTTGAAACATGTAAAAGACTTTCCAAAGAGAGAATCTTAGTTTTACTCAATTTAGGACTTGAAAAATTGCTATATAAAAGAGTCTAACCCCTCTAATTTCACAGAAGCCTCTTCGAAATCCGTCCTCTCACTTTTTGATAAGAAAATGTACAATGAATTCATCTCAAAGTCATCAGTGGATATCAACAAGGGAAGTCGTCGGATGAAGAAACGAGTTTGGTTAGTAAGTGATGTTCCTTCTCATCATATTGTGTTCTTCCATGACCATTCATGAATAAATTTTCTTGTACAGTTCAGATTAATTAACTTCTGATATTGTTGTTGTGAGATTGTGTTATTTAATGAAATTCATATTTTGCATATGTGTTTATTAAGTTTAACCTTTACAAGTGATGTTTGATAGTAGTCGAGTAGCAAATAAACCTTTATCGTGCATGTTAATGTAGTAACATACACTAGAAATAAGCTAAGATGTGGATGACCTGTCACGTATAAAATTTCACTATAAATTATTGTCTAAATTCTAAGTTAAGTTATCGATTAAGAAAATTATTGGACATATTTATAGTTAGGTTACCGGCTAGAACGTGAAATAAGAAAATAATAAGTAAAGTTACCCGAGGGGCCAACGGGTCCCAACTAACTCTTTCTCCATGTAATCTCAGCTCTCTCCCATGCAATTCATGCAATCCTGACTCCTCGAGCCAGTCCTATCGAATGCAACTCTAACTCCCAGCTAATGAATTAACCCTAAATATTTCAAAATTTTTAAAAACATAACCCTTAATAACAATCATAAATAATAACATATTTGTCAAAATTTGTGGATGCTGCTATCTCTAGACTGCCAATTTTGGGTGGAATATTATTATTTTCAAAGATATAATTTAATAGGTCATGCTGAGGGCATTTTGTTGTACTTTGACTGAACAAATGAAAATAAAGAATCATTTATTCAGCACGCGTGCTCATTTTTTTTGGAGCACCAAAAACCAATTTGAATTTTCATATAATTTCAAATTTGAATCAATACTATGAAATATATATATTAAAAAAAGTAATAAAGAAAAGGAGTGGCAATTGAGTAAAATGGTAGAGCGACGCAGCCCTAAAAATGTCTCTTACTACTTCCTCCTACACTCGTACTATTAAAAACAAACTTCGAGAGTCATCTCGCCACACGCCTCCTTCTCCACGCTTATAAATATATATGTAAAAAAATCGGTCGGGTCTGTCATCCGCCATAACTCGCCCCTCTCCATCGTCAACCTCTCCAGCAACGCCTGTTCGCGAGCTACTACCATCTTCTTCTTCTTCATCATCATCGTCTTATCTGATCTGATGTGAGATTAGATCAACCAATCATTTCTCCTCTGGATGCGTGATTTCTGATTTGTCGTCTTCATCATGTCCACGTCTTCATCATCGTCTGCTCTCTTTCGAGCCACTAGGGCTCTCTACTCGACCACCTCTCTCGCTTCCAGGCCCGCTATTTATCGATCCTCCTTCACTCCTCCCGCTGCTGCCCCTTCCCTCAACCAGTCCAGGCTGCTCAGCTTCTCCTCATCCTCTCGATCCCTCGCGCCTGCTCTTCCCAGGTGGAGCCACGGTGTTGCCTGGCGCTCTCCAGTTAGTCTTCGAGCTCAGATCAGAACTGCCGCCCCTCTCATCGAACGCCTCGAGCACAGATTCTCCACCATGGGTCAGTACTTTCCATTTTCTCTCTTTTTTTTTCTTTTTTTTTTAAGGTTTAATAATCATCATTCGTTTTGAATCAATCCATCAGTGGTGATGTTATAGCTTCTTTTTGTATCGGAATATATTCTTTCGTAGTTGTGACGCTTTTTTCTCAGCTCTTTTTGCGTGGATCCATGTAGGTTGACTTTTCTTTCATCTTACCAGTTAGGACTTGTGAAGCGTAGTGTCATGAGAAGATGCACATTTCATAACTCCAAATTAAAAGACCCCTTTAAAGTTCAACACGTGTTTGATCTAAAAACTAATGTTGAAGACTTGCATTGCAGCTGCGGAGAATCCTTTCAAGCACATTTTCACCAATCTGCCCAAGCCAGGAGGTGGAGAATTTGGAAAGTTCTACAGTCTCTCTGCCCTGAACGATCCTCGCATAGGTATTTCACATTATTTTTTTAATACAATGTGTTGAATGTTTTTCATCCTCTGACTTCTATTGTAGTGTTTTATATTCTAATTACATATGCCATTTTGTTCTTTCCAGCTTAAATTGACTCGATTGAATTAGTTTTTTTTGCGATAGAAAAGTTGTTCAAATTGAAAATTAAGACTTGAATTAGGCTAGCAAGAAGATGTCTATTTGTCGATTGACAAATGATGATCATGTCAATGCCTCTGTCTGATTCCAATATCTTAAACTGTCACTGTCATGCTTATTTACGCCCAGTTATCTGTTATCACCTGTTGACAAACAGAGAAGCTTCCATACTCTATCCGAATTCTTCTGGAGTCTGCAATCCGTAATTGTGACAACTTTCAAGTAACGAAGGCCGATGTTGAGAAGATCATTGACTGGGAAAACACAGCTCCTAAGCTTGTGGAAATCCCATTCAAGCCTGCACGTGTTCTCTTACAGGTAGTTTTTGTGTTTAGTTTTTAGTCATTGTTTGTGGAGAACATATTCACATCCATATGTTTACTCAATCTTTGGTTGCATCCAGGATTTTACTGGAGTGCCTGCTGTGGTGGACCTCGCCTGTATGCGTGATGCTATGAACAAACTAGGCAGTGATTTAAACAAGATCAACCCATTGGTATATGGATAATACTCCTCACTCCTGTTTCATAGATTTACTACTTCATTTTCTACTACTGCATACTGTACAAGCTGAACTACAGAACTACTACTGATTGCCATGATTTATTAACGCGATTGTAAACTGAAAATTGCCAGACCAATTAGTTCACATGACTGCTGAACAAAACATCTTAAAGGTGGTCTGTCTTCAGCTCTTTTCTCTACCCTAATAATGCAGCTTCTGATGATCGGGTAACTGTTTCATGCAGGTTCCTGTTGATCTTGTTATTGACCATTCCGTCCAAGTTGATGTAGCCAGGAGACAATTATTGTGATTGGTTCTTGGTGGTTGTGATCCATTGAATGAGAGCTGCTGCTGCAGGCTGCAGCTGTCAACCAAGAACAGATAACCTTTTAGATGTGCAGACACCGCATCCAATTCCGCAGACTCAGATCGTCAATAACGCTTTTCCTGCTAATTAAACGGTGATACTTTATGTGTCTGACGACCAAACCGATGTCGTTTACTGTGAGAACATCTTTTTTTTTATTACTCACTGTTCTTTTTTACATGTCACTTAATCGATATCCATTTTTATTTCTCACTTAATAATTTTCAATGCGTATTTAATATCAGCAACTAACTTAAAACGTCAAACATTAATCATTTTTTTATCATAATCAATAAAAATATCATTTATCACTAGTAATAATTACCAATTTTATTTTGCACGAATTTTTTAAAAAAAACACACCAACTACCCACTCATTAAATTTGTTCAACAACTAGCATTTACTTCACCTTAATCTACTCAAATTAATCTTAAACTATTTGTATTATGAGAGCGAGGGAGTATACCGTTTAACCCACGGACACACAACCGGCGTCGTTTTAAGAGCACCAGCTCCCCTGTGCAACAACAGAGGCCCGTTTCCCGAGTTGGCGCTATTTATTGACTAGTAATGAAACTGTTGATTTATCGCAACTTGTGGAGGAGATAAGAGTCCGCAAAATCAATGTATGCTGAGGACTACGCACAAAAGTTTCAATCAATTATTCAATTTCGAGATTAATCCCAGTGCACATCAACGCAGTTTAAGGCCCTGTTTTGTTGCACTAAATGAGCTCTATTAAGAGGTGGTCTCTTAATACATTAAACATTAAGTGAACCAACCTTTTGTTTTTTTATGCTGAATTATTTTTCATAAAGTCTTATTCATTCCTACTTAATTCTACCTCTTATTCGGTCAGAGGCACCAACAATAAAAAAACAATATATCGTCGAAACCCTGGATCAATATATCACATTGTCAATTAAATCCAGATTCCACCGTCTTCAGGCCTCGTCGAAGTCCAGCTTCCACCGTCGAATTCCAGCTTCCACCGTCGAAACCCTGGAGCAGCTTCCACCATCTAAAAATCTAATCTCAGTTCGTCGAAACCCTAGAGAAGCTTCTACCGTCTCCAATTCTAATCTCACCTTCGAGCAGAAAGGTTGGGTTCGACCAGCTACAAATCAGTAAATTGAATCTTCAACTTTCGAGCATATCGAAACTCGGCTTCGACCTTCTCCAAATCAGCTTCGACCATCGACAGTTCGACTGCCTGCAGTTAAGGTTAGATTCAGATTTGCTTGGCTGACTTTATCAATTTGATTGTAAATCCTCAGCACAATGGGATTGCTTGGCTGCATTTATCCATGTCACGCCATCATTTGAGTCGGCTTGTGAAAGCTTTGAATTCGGTTTACCTGTGTTTTGGCTTTCACTGCCTTACATGATGTGCTACATGACACATGATATACAGGAGGCATTTACAAATTCAATGTGTGAGACTTCTTATGCTGATGTTTTCATTACTTGCATGCCTGCTAAGCGATATCGATTGAAAACACTTCATATATGTTTTCACTCATGCATTATATATCAATATACACTGATACAGGCTCATATTTTATTTTTTATATTTTTTTTATTTCACTCATGCTTCACAATACTCAATATTTTTTTTGAACATTATTATAAATTTAAATTATAATTTCATATATGTTTAAAACTTATAAAATTTTTATTTTATAAATAGCTTATAAATCATTCAGCAATCAGCATTCATATGTGTTACAAAGTAATTTACCAAACAAAAGTAAATCATTCAGCAATCAGCATTCAGATGTGGTCTGACCATTCAGATTCTCATACAGCATTCAGCATTCAGCTATTAATTTTACAGAACGACACCTAAGTCATGTCAGATGCACCGACATGAAATGGAATTAGGGCATCTTTAAGGAAGTTTATGGGGAGGTTTATGTTAAAGTATAAAGTTTACGTGTCATGAAGCTTCATTGTGGATGACCGTTTATACTCGTCTGACATGATGTCGCTTCACACAGATGATGCGCTCCATGGAAAATAAACGTTGTTTTTAACCTGAAAACGCCGTATAAGGTATAGAGTTTATACGGTGTTTTCAAGTTAGAAACGTCGTATATGTTATTGCTGAATGTTTTTATACGGCGTTTTTAAGTTATAAACGCCGTATATGCATTCAGGATTTTAAAAATAATTTGGACTGAGCTTATACGACGTTTGCATATAATAAACGCAGTATATAGTTAGATTTAAATATTTAAATATTTTATAGCCTTTGCAGTTTACGTTAAAAAATAACCATTGAAATTCAACATCCAAAAAAAAAAAATTTCCGTTACAGTGAGTTTAATAAAACAACAAATTATTAAAATTTTCACAAAATAATATGAAAAAGTAAAAAAATTATTCAGAAAAATCATTAAAAATAATACAAACAAATATTCACAATATAGTAAAAAATTTAATAATTAGAAGTTAGTTTAATATGGCAAAATATGAAAAATGTAGTATGACAGATGGGTCTCATGCGTAGAGTTGTATGAAAGTTTGTGACTATAGGTGAAAGATTTATAAAAATGAGATTTATGGAAATACTAATGTAGCATGACACAAATCACACGTGGTATGACACAAACCTACTTTTCATGCATATGGGTTAAAGATACCCTTGTCCTTCTCATAAAAGTTGTTGACAAAAAATCTTCGCATCATCCAAAAGATTTGATGTGGTGGCAATAATAGTCTAACTAAATAATGTGTTCCATTTTTTACAGATTTATCTAATAATATGACAAATTCAGACATGAAATGGCATCTCATATTTGTTAAGAAAGTGAATGGGTTAAAAAATATAATTTTGTCAGTTTTCTTTTACCGTTTTAGAATTTTTAAATTTTCAGGATGATTGTAGGGGTTTTATAATTTCCATACACTTAGGGTTTAGTGTTTATAGATTTAAGGGTTTAAATTTTTAGGTTTTATAGGTTTTATTATATTTAGAAGTAAGGCATAAACATCTTAAAACCTTAAAATGAAAAAAAAAATAAAATTATGTTGTTTTGTTTGATCCTTTATTTATATAACATGTCACTTTTGTCACTTTATATCTGATAACCCTAAATAATATTTTAAGGTTTTATTATAACATGTCACTTTATATCTGATAACCGTAAATAATATTTTAAGGTTTTATTATAACATGTCACTTTATATCTGTTAACCCTAAATAAAATAAAATTATGTTGTTTTGTCTGATCCTTTATTTATATAACATGTCACTTTATATCTGATAACCCTAAATAATACTTTGAGGAATTAGTGTAAACGTTCTCAAGTACAATCCAAAATATTTTAAGTTGTACTATATAAAATTATAATTTCGAATAAATTTTACTTTTTTACACTGATATTTCAATTTTTATTTTTTAACCTAAATCATTTCAATATAACACAACTCATATATATTAATACAAAAATTTAATAGAAACAAAATAAATGAAAAATAGAAAAACTTTACGAGCGATAAAGACGAAGGTCGGACTCGGAGCTGGGTTAGATGAGAGATTCGGAATTGTTCTTTCAAAAAAATTTGACGAGGGATTCCTACGGGCTACAGACAAGGATAGATCTGGTGGAGAGTGTGAGGGAGAAGGTCAGAATTTGGAATTTGATTTGGTGGAGAGTGTGAGGGACAAGGTCGGACAGTTTTAGAAAATTTGTCTAAGGGATTCCTCAGATTCCACTGCCACTGTCAATTACAAAGATTTGTGAAGAGTGAGGTCTGAGGAGATCCGCGGAAGAACTTGGGTAAGGATGTCTATTACTCTTTGACATTATGTTGCTCAATAATTTGTGTTTTTCCTTGACATTACATTGCTCATTTCTTCTGATGAAGAGGAATTTGCATTGTTGGCTGTTTTTTTTTCTTTTGTATTGTTTTTATTTGTATCGCGGTGTTTATGGCAATGTATGAGTGACAGAGTGAGAGTTCTATGATTATGGGAGGTCATTATGTGCCTCATTTATTACTTTCTAAATTCTGTTTGCAATTGTTTCTCGAAGAAGGACAAAGAATGATCCCAGTTCCCACGTGAAACGTGGCATCATGTTTGGAGTCCTTGCCAATAAGGGTGTAGCCTGATAGTAAAGTGGGTGAGTGGTGATTCCTGAGAATCACCAGCTCTACAGTTTGAACTCTGACGGATAAGTTTATGCATTGTAATTTATATTAATAATGTTTTTTAAATAAATATTTTAGAGTTCTTCTTTGAGTTCTCTCGAACCTAGTATTGCATTGTATTGTATTTTAAACTTCACGGGAAAACTTAAATTTAAATTCTACTGATTCTGTTGCTTTTTGAGTTTATTATATGGACTAAATGACATTAATTCGTTTATTGAATTGATTAGAGTTTTGAGGATTTCGAGA
>NQLW01000036.1:350551-364034 GCA_002312845.1 Kalanchoe fedtschenkoi | reverse complement strand
TGGTGGTGATGTTTTTGTGATTAAGGTATTTGGTCATTGGCACGGACAAGAAATGTTTGCTATGCAATTTGGTGATGTTGGCAGTGCTTACAATCAAGCTAAGAAGAAATATGAATTGTTCACAAATCAGCTAACATCAATCATGGAGAAGTATGAGTAGTGTTTTGCACCATAAAATATCATCAACATCAATGTCATGACTCTTGTTTCATTAATGGTGGACCAGCTACAGAATTAGAGGAATGGTGGTTGGAAATATTTTCTTAATAGGGTGACTTCATTTTGTGTAAAACATGACATTGGAGTTTCTAATATGCGCTGGAAGGATGTTGGATGAGATGGTCAAGAATTTGGCTTTAAAGCCAAAAGTTTTGGGTTTGAATCCCCCTAATAACATTTAATTCACCTTTGTGAGCATTCCATTACAGCTTTACATGAGCACGTCATATTTGTCGTTAATGTGTCATTCCACTTGCAGCTCTACATGAGCACTTTTTAGATTCCATGAACCGGACCATCCGGTCCTTACTCATAAAAACTTAAGGAGAAAGTTCCTAATATGGATGGTAGGGGTGAACATTCAATTACTAACTGGCTGAATTTACCAATCATTAAAAATATTAACCATCAACCAAGCTAACTTTTCAATTGACCAAGTATTTGGTTAACCAAAAAAATTGGTTAATTTTCGTTATTTTAACCATTTAACCATGAATTTAGTTAATTCGGTTAAATTAAGGATAAAAATTTCAAAACTTTGCTTTATTTGGTAAATCCAAGTACACATGCTCAAATCTTCCAAAATGATAAGAAAGTGTTTATATCCATTATATGCAACATATTTATATGGTCCTTACACATCATAATGAAGAGGATAAAAGATATTTAATACTAAGAAAAATTGACAAGAAAGGGAGGTTTCTTCTATTTTGTGATTTGCCAAATATCACATAAATGGTTTAGCAAAGTGATGAATTGTGCCCCCAAGGGGGTAGTTGAGTTGGTCATGATGTTAGACTTAAGTCATCCGGCACTTGGGGCTGAGGGTCTCGAGTTCGAATCCGGGCATGTGACAACTCAACTCAAAAAACCTGAGGTTTAATCCGGCCCAAAGGGTACGGTTCCTCAATTCAAAAAAAAAAGTGATGAATTGTCTTACTTGAGGGATGTGCTGCATATTTTAATAAGAGGAACGGCCAAATCTGAGATGTCAAATGATAGAAGTAGAGATATTACCATGTGCATGGTTGAAGTTGGAAGTTGGGACGATGTTTGGTTGAGGAGAATACACTAACCAGTATAATCCATGTAGCTATGTCAGTAGCATAAAGGATGTTTTGAAGTACTTATGAGTTCAATCGAATTGAACCTATGTGAGTCATGGAAGTAGATGTAATTAGACAATCGCATGACTAAAAAGAGTGGCTTAGACTGAAGAAGAAAGTGAAATTGTGAAGTTATATGATGAGTAGCTCCTGAATCAACAATCCAAAATTATTAGTACTAATAGTAGCATGGCATATGAACTTAATTGATGAGGCAATGTTGATTAGATTATTAGAACTGGATGTAAGAGCTAGAGTTCATCATTTTTAAAAGATCTTGTAACCTAATTTGGGACAATTAATACACATGTTTGTAGAGGATGAAGATGAGTGATCAGTGAAGATTGCATTTAGTTGCACTGATGTTATTTGGGCATATTTCTTCATGTTAAATAATTGTTGCTCAGTTAGTGGCCAACTGAATTTGTGTCCTTCAGGAAACCCAATAAGCTTGTTTAACTGATATTTAGTATGACAACTCTTTTTGCAGTAAGCACATTCAAACTCGTCCAGTCCTTTGTGAATTTGGGATACTTAAGTTGAGTTTCTAGGACTAAATATACCGGTTTAGAATACAAAGTTGTGGCCTCAAACTCAATATGAGTTGCCAATCTGTCTTTCTTCTTGAATAACCATAGAAAATACTACTTTAAGATTGGGAGACGACTTCATCATTAGTACATTTATTATAACAAGTAAATATTGTATATTTAATGTCATAAAAAATAACATGACACTGTCTTCATCTTCTTTAAATTTCTCATCCAACTATTTTGAACACTTTGTATAACTGTCGCATTTCTAAGTTTGCTGGGTCTCGCCAAGACTTTAAACTAGGTCTTCTCGGAAAATAATCTGCTCAGTAAGTTTTTCTTTTTCTTTTCTTAGTTATCAGGATAACATTCATGGCTTAGGGGCCTTAACCGCTCAGTCAAATTTTGGGTGAATGATTTAGTGTGATATGTGCCTTAGTTAATGCCTTGGAATTATAATTCGTATTCAAGCCATCATAATATGGAAACAGAGCTGAATGAGCGAGTATTTCTTTCTTACTCATTTTATTTTATACCCTCATCGTACTGATTACACACACGTATCCCATCCCGTGACATGAATTGCATGTATCAACATATATTTATGTTACTTCATAAATTTATGCTTAGGGACTAAGCATCATTTAGTGAAGGGGGGAGATCATGAAGTTATGCCTCTACATGCATTCATAAAAATAAATTTTTACATGAATTATTTGAATTTTTTTTAATGATTTTATACTTAGAGTTTTGATGAGTTCTAGGGAAAAGCATAAAGTCTGAATTCTTGTAAGTTTAGTTTTCTTTGCAATTGTCTTCTTGAATATTCTGTTTCATATCTTGAATATGAGTTCACTATAAAGATTTTTAGTTTTTCAATTCGTGGACATCGGCCTTGAAACTTTTCAAAATCAATTTTCAAAAGACTGATTTCCGGTGACCCTGATTTCTTATGGTACATGCCAATTAAAAAATTAGGATTCCTTCGAAAACTCTTTATGCAATGTCAAGTCTTAAGTGTGGAGTGATTAAATCACTCCAAAAAAAAGAAAATCTCTTTCAAAAAAAAACCTGGAGGCTTACAGAGAAAAGTGAAAAAAAGTTGGCCAAACGCCAAAGTTTTGGAAAAAAAAATTTGAATGGCCAAAGGCCAATGTTGGACTCCACGCTGAGACCTGACTATGTTATTATGTCAGGATCCTATATTTTTACACATCATGCATTTTTATTGGCTATGCTGCACCTTTGTGCCTGTACGAAATCATGATTTGATTTTTGCTTGTATCTTCGATAAAGTTCCTTTGCCGAGCTCCTCTTTCCTTACAGAACTAGACTCGATCTTGGAACTTGGAAATGAGCTTTGAGCCATTAGCCTGTGGACTAGCCCTTTGCTAGCATAGGCGGTTGGCGGTAATGTTTTGTGTGACTAGATGAATGACTGGAAACTTCACTGTATGATTTATATTCTTGACTGAAATTTGGCTAGTCATTGAGACTGTTGTATTGAAATCTTTATGAGTATGAATTATGATGGTTTGTTTCACAATGTGAAGCGCTTGACTTTAGTGACTTGTTCTTAATTTCTGAGTGTGATTTCATTGTGATATTGTGGTTTTATTCGAATATTCATGCTAGAGATTAATTTTTTGGAAACCATTTGAATTTGTGGGTTATCTAGTCTATGAAAACTCTCACGAGACTATAACTCGTCCACTAGGGGCGTCTAGGGCTTTAAAGGCTTGATGCATATGCTAAATGCATCTGTGATGCCTATGAAAGCGAGTTATGATTTATTTTTTTAGGAGTAGTTTTAATTAAACCAACAATGAGGAAAGGTTCTTCGATGAATGAAAATGAGCTCAGTTATTTTTTATTGCATATCATTTTATTCATTACATCCCATGCTATTATGTTATATTGTTCGGTACGAGCAAATTCTAAGTGTGGAATGTTTTGAAATGATAATAATTTATCCTATTTTAAGTACTTATATTTAATATATTTGAGTCATTTTCGAGTTATTATTGGTGATTTATAGTTAATTTTACCTCTTGTAGGTCAAATATGAAGAATATTGGCTTCGAAAGAGGAAAAAGATGAAAACAGTGAAAACTAGGTTAAAATCGGACAAAACCAAATTCATGGATCAAAATATCAAAAGAAGAAGTTTCAGGGGCTAATCTTTAAATATTCAGAACCAGAACTCGACCCAGGTCGTGTTTAATAGTAGCGCGCGACTCAGGTTGTGTTTCCTTTGCAAGAACAAGACCCAGGTCGAGTTTACACGTATCGGGCCTAGAAAAGGAAGATTTGAATGCTCACCCTTCAAGAATCCTTTTGGCGATAGGATTCCTTCTGAAGACTGTCTAAATTATAAAATAATTATAAGGTGACATATCATCTATAAATAAAAAATTTATGGCTCATTCTACACATCTTTGCACACGCAGGAGCTCGGGGATTAAGTCGTTCAGAGTTGGAGGATCACGAGACTAAGCCTTCTACGACCTTTTTAGTTTTACTTTCATTATTATTGTGATTGTATTACTATGATGCGTAGTGAGTAGTCTCATTATTCTAGGATTCTACGGATCCTAAGTTGTTGTGAACTCAGAATCATATTGTTTAATTAAAAGTATGTTTATCCATATTTGTTCATACTCTTTGAATATACTACGAATGACTGGTGTAGGATTTACTGACGAATTTATCTTGGATCCATTAATATAGGAACGTTTTTATTCAGAGTTTAAATATGCATGCTATAAAAACTTTGTTTAAGATTAAATCTATTATCCTCTAGGCTAGGATTTCCATCCCACGAAAACCAGTACTTAGTTGAAGTTAATTGCCTTAGTCAACCAAAGACCAGAATCAGGAGTTAGCCTAGGAATATTAAGTAGTTTATTTATCCTGCTGCATATTTAGAAAATATTAGTGTATTACCCTTTGACCAATATTTGTAAGCTACGAAGATCAGAATCGGGAAACAAAAACAATACGAAATCAATTGTAATCAATAATTTTCTGCGTAGGAACACCCAGAAGTAGGACTTGCATGTGAATTATTGAGTGGTATGTCGTATTATTGAAATTGCATGATACATTATGGATGATTATTTATGCTTTAAGAATAACATGAGATTTTGAATATAACTTAGGTGAAGTGGAAATCCTATGATGTTTTCATAATCTGAATGCAACCTCTCTTCCATTTTTGCTGTTGTTTTGCGTAGTGACAAATTCAATCAAAAACCAATTGTCTAGGATTAAATAATCATTAGCTAGGATATTAGTACCTCGGACAAGCCTTACTTGCTCTTCTAGGTTTGACTCAGACTTCCCGAATATATTTGACTGCAACTGATACCTGAAACATAACATTGACAAATATATAGGGTCAAAAATATGCACTGTTAGTAAGCTTTGTTCAAGGGTTTTCACAGACTTTTATGTTATATAGATGACGGTAATTCACCAAATTTTCAGGTTTAACCTTCTTTGGAACCTTTGCAGCAACACCGATAGAACTAGAAGGACTTGACTCCAGTAACTAATTAACAGTTACAACAAGATTTTCCATCATAAATTCAAAGATACAAATAGTAGTGTAAGAAACAGATAAAAAAAATACAAGATAATCAACCAACGTTTCATTCATTTTAGTAATCAATGGATTAAATGATTTAAATTTCAACAAGAATAAGAAATCAGAGATTATCGAAGCAAGACTGAACATCAAAATTGAGTTTTCAAGAACCGATTAGCGCAACTCTAATACCATGACATAAAATGGAGTTGATATGTTAATAGACTCTTTAACTTTATTGATGAACTCAAGATACACCAATTTTTTAAGGGAGATCAATATATATATTTGGAGAAGCATATGGAAGAAGGCTACTGAGTTTCAGTAGAAAGGACAAGAAAACAAAGTCGCGTGATGAGGCACGGATCCTCTCAATTTAAGTAAGAAAACAATGACATCTCTCATAGATACTGAAGAACTCCTTTGCAGAACTATACAATAGCGTTCCAGCGCGCTGCAATTCTCTATCTTTAATAGCTCCAAAATGCACATCAGGACATAACAAAACGCAACTTCGACAGACTTCTTCCTTTGCAGCCGGAGCAGCATGTGAAGAATCTCATTCCAAGCTAGAAGGCTTTATTCCCAAAAACAGTGATGTCTTGTTTACTCTTGTCAACATCTTAGTCGAAAGTAAAGCGAATCTTACCATAAAAGAAGTCAACCATATTGTGCTGCTTGTTCATAGCAGGAACTAACACAACATCGAACATAGTGGAGTGAGGCATGTATGAAGCGCTAAGAAAATATTGTCACTAGCCAAGGCCAAGCTAGAACAATTCACTTACAAAGGCAAGAGAGTGCAAAAGAAGGACATAGACGTGCAAGAAATCATCAAGAAATGACCCTATGAATGAAAAAAACTTTTGAGCCTGTTTTTTTTTTTCACAATTGATCCCTAAAGAGATTTAAATAAGTGCAATTTTCTTAGGACTTGACAAGCATAAAATGAATATTTTTAGACTCTCATAGCAGACTCATTCTCTTACTATTTTTTATTATTTTGTGAATAACATAAATTATTTAAATGGGTCGGTTGATTCTTGTTTGGATTTTATGTGTGGTTGACTGAGAAATATTTTAGAACTCCAAAGACAATTAGAACAATACAAATTTCATGTTTCAAGATATGTATGATGTGTCACATTATCAGAATTTTTTTACTTGTAAACTACTTTGGAGCATAATTTCCTTACCATTTTATTTTAAAAACAGGTTCAAATAAACTATATAACCAGGAATGCTCTTGCTACAAAGAAATCTACAAACGTATCCTACTTCAAGTTAAAGATCCAAGTGACTTGGACTAATGATTCTTAGATTCTTCATACAAATTGAAACTATATAGACGACGTTTCATAGTTATATTTTTTTAATAATTAATTTCATTAGACTAATGTAAATAAACATAGAGGTATTGTCTTATATGATACTAAAATATCTATGTTTTCATTTTGCAAAAAGCGTGAAAATATATTTAAAAAGGTAATTTGAATATAATTTATTTATTCGAGTATTATAAAGTTCGAAAAATAATTTAATATTAGAATTCAAATCCCACTAGCAGTATATTATTTTAAACACAAGATGCTTGGATGACGTCCGTCTTATCCCATGTGCAGGGCCACGCCGTGCGGCGTCACCATACCTAATAGAGCTCAAATTACTATTAGTTTTTGGCTAATAGTATGAGATCCCTGCACATGAACAACCCCACTCTCTCTTCAAACCAGAGAAATTTTTGAGCTCAGAAGTGGACTTACTATGCTGGGAGTTTCGAGCAGGTCCCATTTGCTGGGTAGGGGATGTACCACGGGATACCACCGGCATCCAAACTGACTCGTTTGATGCAATATCCAAGGGGTGTTCACTTTGTAGTTAAAAACATTAACTGAATAAAGTAACCCTAAAAATTATCTGAAGTTACCTAAATTTGATTAATTGAAAATTTTGATTCGGTTAATGGATAAATTTATTACATTTTCAATTAGCCGTAACCAAATAAAAATATTAATATTAAATAAACAGAGTTAAAAAATAAAACATACTTAAGTTCTGTCATTCTGCGGTTCTGCCCTTCCGCATCTGGCTTATACCTTCTACCTTCTTCATGAAATCAAGAAGCCAGGGTATATTGGCGAACAATGAACGCGGACTCCGGACAGTGCGATTGCCTCAGCCCTCAAACCTTGTCACCTTGTCGCCCCGCCACCTCATCCAATTGCCAAGTCATCTAACCCAAGACATCGTCACTTCACCTCATCAAGTCCCAAGAGCTCGTTGCCTCATCTAAACAAGGAAGAATAGTTCATCTCTCATCGCCTCATCCATGGTAATTAACTTTGGTATTTTTGTTTGGTGTGATTTATGATTCAATTGATCACTTTAACACAATGGTGTTGTCAAAATTGATCAAGGGGTTTATGCAAGTGGCGTGTCCAACATTTTGTATTCCATCTCGAATCACTTTTACGCAATATTTTTATTAGTTACATTTTGATGAGGTAGTTTTAATTAAGGATTTCTTAAAAGCATCAACTCAACGAGGTTCTCTTACTACAAACTTGTGTACCCCTAACAAAAATATCAATGATTTTCTCTTGACGGTTTATGTCATTAATAATCAGTGAAGGTTGCATAAGAGACTTTAAAATTTTGTTCCAATCAGAAATCATAAGGAAAACAAATTGGAAGAGTCGTTGATAAGTGTCTTATTGATTGAGAGATTGAAAATGTGTTCACGTTGACTATTCACAATGCTGGTTCGAACAACACGGTTGTGGTGCATTCTATATGTGAACTAATTGCACAGGAGATGCATTGCTCATGTAATCAACCTAGTTGTCAATGACAGCATCAAGAAAATGAAAGATTCTATCTCAAATGCATGTAAGACAATCTCCATCCCGACTATAAAAGTTCAAAGAGTGAATTGCTTTCGAAAAAATTGAGAGCGAATGTTTGCTATGTTTGGATGTTTGTATGAGATGAAACTCTATATATGTGATGCCAAATGCGGCTCAAAAGTTTAAGAAGGCATCTAAAAGATACAAAGACGTAGATCCTTTTTTGCTTCTGAGTTTAATTCATCCACCAGTGCCGAGATTGGTTAAGACAAAAATTTACAAAACAATTAGGATGATGTAACTGGAACTATTGAGCATTTTATTTGGGAAAATATAAGAAGATTGACAGACTTTTTGGAGAACCTCTACAATCTCACAACTCGAACTTCTGGGTCGAAGTATGTAACTTCAAACATGTTTTTACGAAGACAAGTGGGATTGTTTGTATGCTAAAAAATGGCAATCAGGGGCGGATTATGAGTTACTGGAGATGGTTACCAAAATGAAGGCAAAATACAACAAAAATTAACAGATTATTTACATTTGTGTGGTACTTGATCCTCGATTCAAGCTAAATTATGTATAATTCACAGAGGTTTATGGAGATGAGAATGTTGAAGATATATGGATAAACAAGGCAGGAGCATGAGAGAAGAGTGTAAAAAGCTGTGTATGAGATGTTTGGGCCTTATGTTAAGTTAAGTAATCCTTGTGTAAGTGAATAAATAGACCGGTCCACTGTTTACATGCTCAATAAGGATCATGATGGTGAATCTAACTTGATGTCATGGTTCATGAAACACAGATCACAAGCTGAAAATGTAGATAGCAAATTAGAATCGGATAAATACCTTGGTGAGAGGCATTGAGAAAAGTAGCGGTTTTGATATTCCTGGTTGGTGGAAGCTTAACTCGCATAAGTATCCCATATCCCATATTTTCTCAAATGGCTCGTGATGTGATGGTTATTCCTATTTCCTCATTTGCTTCAGAGTCCTCTTTCAATACTAGCGGATGAATTCTAGATGCATTTCGTAGTTCTTTAACTCCTTGAATAGTAGAATCTTTGCTTTGAGCGCAAGATTGGCTTTAAGGATCTCTATATATCTCTACCTCATGCAATTCGAGTGGAAGAGGATCTCATTGAAATTAAAAACTTAATGAATATAGTATTTATATATGGATCTCCTGGAATAATTTTTTTATTCAATCTTTAAATTTGAATATGGATTGCTTGCACACTGAAGGTTATATTCTCATTTTCAGATTTGAAAATTTGTTCTCTTGGTAGAGAACTTATGGAGATTTCATAATCTCTTGGTGCGCCAAGTTCATGATATTGAAAGGAAATAAAGGTATTTCAAGTTGCCACTTTAGTTGGAAGTCTCTTGTTTAGTTTGGATAGCTCTTGTTCAAGCTGCTCTTGTTATTTTGGATTGCTCTTTATATGATACTTTATTAGGATGGACTGTTCTTCAATTGTCACTGTCTTAATCCTAACTCGGACTGTTCTTTTATGGTCACTACTCTTAATTATATAAGAGTTCGGGCTACTCTTAATCATAGTTTGGACTGCTCTTAACCATAGTTTGGACTACTCTTCACTGTCACCGCCTCTTCTTCATAGTGTACACTTATCTATACTTTGTTTGTTTATTTGAACTGCTCCTTAGTTTGGACTATTTGTCTAATGAAAGATGTGTGCTTGGTATATAATGGTACTAAACATCTTGTTGTATTGCTCACATGATATTTTTTAGAATCCTACGTTCCGATGTCGTGTGTGCGAAGTGTGGCCTAACAATTCTTCACAGAGGCGGATTCACTAGGGGCAGTGAGGGTTTAAATGCATAATTTCAACTAATTATTTAATTTTGCCCCCTCCCCCGAATTCAACCTAAAATTTTGATTATATAATTGTCTCCCGAAACAAAATCCTGAAACTGTCATTGATTCCTCAAGAGCATTCCATATGCAGTGATAGACTGACAATCATCTTTTCGAACTTCAAAATAATAAATGTCTAAATTTATCTTAATATTTAAATCATCATTGTTGTAACTTATTATATAGGTAAAAATTGCTATCTACAGGGACTAGTTGTTTTTATTTTCTGATTTGAGAATATGGTTAAAATAAAGGTTAATGTAACCGAAAATTCAGTTAAATGGTTAATTCATCCGAATTAACCGAGTTTTTGATTAAACAGTTAAAGTAATCAAATTTTTGGTGATTCCGTTAATCAAAAATTTGATTGGATTAATTATTAATATTTTTTCTGATCAATTAATCGGATCAAATAACTAAATAAATAGTTTGATTAATAACCGAATTTACACCCCTAAAACATGCTATCTTAGATCGTACTCTCAAAGGTGGAGCTAAAATGGAAGATCGCCCATCGCTTTTTGAGACCTTATCACTTCATTCATGTCCTCTGCCCCTACAAAACATCAACCAAACACAATAGTTAGCCTTACATGTCGGAAGCCTAATGAAATGCTTGCTACTGGAAGCGTTCTTCAGCTTACATATACTTCAAAATTTTCGACAAAGCCACGCATCAAAGCCATACTCGTCATTAGACCGCACCCAAAATAGTAATGGAAAATTGAGATCTTACTCCCCCTCAGAGATCACATGAATGGATCACAAGGTGAACTGTGTCATATGGCGACAAGGACAAGAAAAGCAAAAAAAATCATATACAACTTGAGAAAAACGTTTATGTGCTGAGACACTGTATAGCTCACTGTGGTTTTCCTAACGTGATGTGTCAGATTGTCAATCTGGCCTAACTTATTAGAGTTTATAGACTATTAAATGCAGGTAGGGAGAAAATCTTGCATAAAAATGTTCAAAAAGTCGAATCAGGTGACTTTGAAGTGAAGTGAAGAGCAGAGGCTGAGCAAATGGATCTCCAGATGCAAGTGGTTTACGTACTCCTGGCGTTGGCTCTGGGGATCATTTTTATAGCCAGGAGAGTCGAGAAAATTGGGTCCAAGCTTCCGCCGGGTCCATGGGGACTTCCCGTCATAGGAAACCTCCACCAGCTTGGAGCAAAGCCTCACCAATCACTCGCCAAGCTGGCCTTAAAGTATGGTCCTGTAATGAGCCTCGAGCTGGGGCAAGTCACTACGATTGTGATCTCCTCAGCTGCAGCAGCTAAGCAAGTTCTGCAGAAGCAAGACCACTTGTTTGCGAACCGGGCTGTGCCCGACTCGGTCAACGCTTGCAACCATGCTGAGTCTGTGATCTGGCTGCCACTGTCACCGAGATGGAGGGACCTGCGGAAGGTGATCAATTCAGAAATCTTCAGCGGGCGGAAAATGGAGGCCAGTGTTTTCTTGAGGCAGCAGAAAGTCGAGGAGCTGTCGGCGGACGTAAGGGCGAGCTGCGAACAAGGAAAAGGAGTCCTGATCGGAGAAGCTGCATTCAAGACTACACTCAACTTGCTGTCAACTATGATTTTTTCGATGAACTTGGATTCGGAAAAAGCTCGAGATTTCAAGAGGAGCTTCTCGAAAGTGATGGAGCTGGGTGGGAAGCCGAACATGGTCGACTACTTTCCCTGGCTGAGGAGGTTCGATCCGCAGGGGATTCGGGCACAAATGGAGGTCGAATTCAGCAAGATGCTGGCTTTCCTCGACTCTGTCATCAGTGAAAGATTGGCGCTGAGGGCCGAACAAGGCTCTGCCTATCAGAACAAAGATGCGTTAGACACTTTGCTAGACATCAGCGAAACAAGCATGGAAATCAACGGAGAAGATATCAGGCAGCTCTTAGTGGTAAAGCACCCTTAACCTCAAAATTTCCCAAAACATTTTATATTTCGACAATTTCGACGAGAATGATACTTACTCGACTGAAGGTAACATTTTTTGCGGCGTAGGGTTCCTTAGTAGCAGGGACAGATACTACATCGAGCGTAGTTGAATGGGCCATGTCCGAAATTATGAAGAACCGAGACATCATGTTTAAAGCCAAAGACGAGTTGGAGCGAGTGGCGGGCAAAGGGAAGCCGATCCAGGACGCAGACATAGCGAGCTTGCCATACTTAAAGGCTGTAGTAAAAGAGACGCTCAGGATGCACCCACCAGCCCCGTTGCTGCTACCGCGAAAAAACGTCGTGGAGACCGAGCTATGTGAGTACATGATCCCCAAAGGAGCGCAAATTTATGTCAATGCTTGGGCTATAGGCCGAGACCCGGGCACATGGGAGGACCCCGAGAGCTTTAACCCTGAGAGATTTTTAGACTCGGATGTGGACTTCAGAGGCACGGACTTCGAGCTGATACCCTTTGGTGCCGGGCGGAGGATATGCCCGGGGCTGCCGCTGGCCTTTAAGATGGTTCATTTGATGTTGGGTTCGCTGATCAACTGTTTTGACTGGAAGCTCGAAGGTGGTGCAAAGCCGGAGGACATAGATATGGATGAGAAGTTCGGAATCACCTTGCAGAAAACTCAGCCCTTGCACGCCATTCCTTCGGTCATTTGAGGCTAGGCAGGTGCACCACCACCAACCTCTGCAATGAAGAATAAAACACTTATCTCAGAATTTTTCGAATAAAACTCCGCGCAAGAAGCCTACAATAAGCTGGTGTTGAAGTTTTAAAATGTCCCATGCATTATTCAAGTGGAGAATATGTTTTTTTGTGTGTTATAGAATAGAAGTGAAAACAGCAGGTTTACCTGCATCTCCACAGCAAAGATGACGGATCAAAGTATAGGTCGTTGCCTTTGGTGATAGAATAGTGTAAAATATGGCTGGACTGCCGACGGGAAGAAATCGAACTAATGCCACAATTCCTGAGACTATTCAATGAAAGGGGTGAGCATCCGATAAGCCTGCATTTTACATATGAGTCTACCAGCAGCTTTTAATAATAGTTAAGGCTACAAATCAGAAATATTGTAATCAATAAGTGCCTCTAAGGATTTCTTAGTGAATTATTATTTTTTCCACCTTCTCTCTACAAAATCAAAACACATTCTGCCGGCGGTGGAGTAGGAAGATGGGACAGGCCCTCCTCCTCGCACAAATCTCTGCCCCCAATCCACCAGCTCAAGCCTCCTCTGACCTCCTGTTCAGGCTTAATACTAGAGCTCCGCCCCTTTGGGTGTCCCCGCCGGAGCCATTTTGTGGCTGTCAGTCTGGGTAGTGCCCCGCTCTCCTCGCCGTCAACGGCA
>NQLW01000036.1:329804-348986 GCA_002312845.1 Kalanchoe fedtschenkoi | reverse complement strand
CGATAGATGTAAGTGCAACATCAAGGGCAAGGATATCTCTTTAATAAAACATAGCGAAGAAGATTAGAAACTGCTACGCGAAAGCCATGCTCTGCCGCTAGGGAGAGGCCCCTCAGGGCTGCTCTAAACTCAGCCTCGAGGGTTGATGCATTGCCAAAGGCCTCTGTGAACATCAACACTGGGACACCATTAGAAGATTGAACATGTCCACCATGCATCCTGATTATATTTTCTTGATCCATCAGTATTTAAAAGCCATCCTTCGCCTGGATTCCAAGCAAACCATAGAACCCAAGGTATATCCTTGTTCGGATGTTTATTAATTACCTTCTACTTCCTGTTTTTTCTCTCTCTATATATATAGCTTACTCTTTGTAATCTGTAATGTTGTTCATCAAAATCATTGTCGACAAGCTTTATTTATATCTCTGTCATTATATGAGAGCAACGAGATTGGTAAACTGAAGCTTTCTCTAATGCAATTCTTGACTAAAGTTTGTTGATGCGTTGTTCAAATTTTCAGTATATTTCTTCTGAATAAATCTTAAAATTATTGCACTCTTGATATCTTGTTACTTCGATCATTGTGATTTCTCTATTGATTGATCGTTCTTGGAGATTCTATGTTGACAATAATATGGCTGATCCTCCTAACACATCTCTGTTGATGCTTGTGATGATTTTGTAGAATCAAGATCGAATGTTAGGATTTATAGTCTATTTGTGAACAATTTTGAGGTTCATAGTCGTCATTCTTTCTTTATCAAGGCCTGCAAACATTCTAGAACAAAGACAACTACTATTGGAATAAGTAATTTTTGTCAATGGAAGAAAGGTAGTACATTTGCATTATCAACTAGGAATAAATTTGGATTCATTTTAGTACTGTGGAGGCGCCTAGTGTGGATACAACCTCATGGCTTGATTACAATGTTTACAAAGAGACTGTAATAGCCTGGATAAATAACTCATTGTCATATGGGATTGGTAGGACAAATTTATACGTAAGTGAACTATAGGAGTTGTGGGAGACATTTTTAACAAGGTTCCTGTTTTTATGAGCTTTGTCAACTTATTATTTTCCATTTTTTATGAGTTTTTTCAACTCATGAAAAAAATAATGAAGCGGGGAAAGGAGATTTGGCAGGGAGGTGGCCATGCTCTCCAAAGTTCAACACGGGAAAGGAGATTTGCCAGGAAGATTTGCATTGGGGATTGCTCTGGACATTGCTCGTGGCATTGAATGTGTGCATTTTCATGGTATAATAATTCACCGCGATGTCAAGCCTAGTAACAAATTGTTTCGACATATTATTTGTGGACTGTAGTGCTGCTGCACTTCGATTCTAATTGGTCTCTTTATATAGGTGGTTGGTTCTGATATTGGGCTGGACCGACACAAGACTGTTTCGCTTAGTGACAACAATTGGTTACAGAAAACAAAAATAACATCTGTATTCAGTATTCTTTGTTGATGAGGTACTCTCACCTCATTTCAACTTAATTGACAAGCGTTGTAAAACATTAAAGTGAAGTTCACGAGGGGAACACAAACATGGATCTACTCACACACATAGATCCCCAAGACCTCATATATGCAACCATGTAGGTGTCCATTTTGAATTGAGGGCATAATTATATGGCTTCAAATTTATGACTAGAAATCTTTAACAGAAAGCTCAAACACGAGAACATAATTGTTTTAGGAAAGGCTCTCCTTTGGATCCGTTAACCATCTTCATCTTTCGCGCCCACCGAACTCTGTTTGCCAAATCCCTGACTGTTGATGATCCCTCCACATATATATGGTAGTTGACCTATATTAATCAAATGATTTATGATGAACTCAGCTGAAATCATGTATGATATAATAAGCTTGAGCTAAAAAATGTTTCAATGATTGAAAAAACAAGAATGAATAATTGGCATGTATCAGATTAAAGTCAAGTAGATAATTCTTGAGAATTAATATGGCAAAAATAACAAGAGAAAGAGCTCATACTAAGCTTGAAAGATATAATACTCAATGGTAGGGAAGAATATGAAATGAAAAAAAAAAACAAAGAGCAACCAACCCAAGATACTTTCTTCTGCACAAGCTACACATTTGCAGCTGCGGAGGCCTGACAAAGTGAGCAGTAATGGAGTTTATAAAGAGAGAACTTTGCAATTAAAGTCAGTAACAAAAGTATGTAGTTCTGGCTGGGAATTGAGGATCCAGACAACTTGTAGGCCGATTACACACCTAGTGATGCCCTTGTGTAGTGCTACATTACCTTTATTGAGTGTTTGGTTTAGAGAAAATAAGAAAGAAAGGTCAATAAGAGGGAAAGTGAATTGTCATAGAAACCATCTAATGTTCTTTTATTTGATTAGAAGTGGACAATCATAGGACAATACTAAAACACTAATTGTTTGAAATTTTTCATCTCATTTATCGTATAATTTTCTCTCCCCTAACTTAAATCAAACAAGAGATTTCTTTCATTTCCTCTTAAATTTTTCTTTTTTTGCTAAACAAAAAACACAGCCTTACTATGCATTTTTTTTGACAGTACAATTTTCCACTAAACGCATGATGTCTTGTCTATTTAAGTGTTTTTTCCTCTAAAGTTGTATTTCCTATTTTCTAAGTCAATTATATATCATTTCGATTGGGCTGTAAGCGAGCTAATATACTCGCGAGCTACTCACGGACGAGCTCGGTTAGTACTCGGTCAAAGCTCATTTTTTAATAAACGAGTCGATCATGAATAATAATTATAAGCTCGTTTAATAAACGAGCGACATGAGCAAGGGGGTGCTCGGCTCGTTTATGTTCGCGAACAAGCTCGATAAGAAGCTTGATAACTCTATTAAAAAGATCGAGGACTTACCGACTTAATTTTGAATGTAACTCAAATTTAAACATGTCAATCTATCGTAACATGAGTTAAGAATTCAAAATTAGTGAAGATAACTACAATAATTAACATAAATTTCGTCTAACGTAAATTAAACTAATGTAACTTATGTCTATCATTTAACTCAAACATGACCAATGAGGTATACGACTTATTTATGGGCTCGTTTAAAAGCTTCATTTAAACTCATTTACAGCTCGTTTAGATTCGACTACGTACCATTTTATAAATTTATAAAGTTACTAGTTAATAGAGTATGATTTTTAACGAGTAGCTCATTTAAAACTCGTTCAAACGCCCGTTTATCATATATATTAACTTTTTTATTATATCAATCTAAATGCTCAAGTAAAGGTCGAACTCGGCTCGAACTCGTTAAAATTAAATGAGCCGAGCTTGAATATATATTTTAAAAGCTCGTTAATACTCGGCTCGAGCTCGAACTCGTGAAATTTTAAATAAACGAACATGAACCTTTATTACTCGGCTTGACCCGACTCGTTTGCAGCTCTACATGTCGATTCCACAACCTAACCAGTAAAATGATTCTCAAATGCGAAAAATGTAGGGTTTGGCTGACGTCTACTAATCTGACCTTTCACCCATCTGTAGTTGTTGATAAACTTCGTATGTGTTAGATAATGTTTAGATAAATATCTTGAACATGTTTGGCACGCTAAGAAATCATAATCAAAGGCCAAATCAGTCATTCATGCCTTAAACCGAGCCAAACCTAAAGAAAAGAACAGATCATAAACCTACAGAAGGACGAGAGGCCATGACTAAGTTCATGATGATAACTCTCTTTTGTGTGTTAAATATGTCCAACTTTATTAGATTGGATCACGTGAACCAATGATGTTCGTTCATGTAGGAGATTTTTTCAGTTACACCTAAAAAACATGAACATATTCTTCAATTCCGATCCACTATCTTATAATCTCAATGATATTTCTTTTTAGATGTCAATAATCACTAGCAATTTATTCTTGGTAACAGCACCTAAAGTGTTGCTGAGGCTACCGGATAGTAAGTCCGGTCACAGTACCTATCACTCAGCATTCTTTTGGCCGATGTATATCGTTGTCGCTAATATAATAGGGCATTCAATTGTATAGAGTAGATTCAGATCCATTTTTTTAAAGTTAGAGTTTATCTATTTAAGTCTTTGGATCTGTTGGAGTCTACTCATTTGGACACATTTGAACTCATTATAGTTTACCTATCGGATCTTTGGTTATGAAATAAATTGTTTTTTTATAAAATTTAAAAACTATTTTTTAAAAAACAAAAAACAAATTTTAAACATAAAAAATATTTTTTCAAAAAATAAAAATATTTTTTCAAAAAAAAATTAAAATTATTTTTAAAAATAAATAAAAGTTTTTTTTTTAAAAAAATATTTTTTAAATTATTTTTGAAAAACTAATTTAATTTTAAAATAAAATATAAACAGATATTTTTCATAATTTATTATTTTCATAAATAGACATTTATGTATTTATTTTATTCAGTAGTATTAGAAGAATTGATTTTTATTACAATGAGTCTAATAGGTCCAAATAATGGGTATGAGTTTGGTTCTAATATTTATAAAATTATTGGGTCTGAACTCAAATAAAATTGGTCTGAGTCCAGGTCCTTCCAAATGGGTATGGACCGGACCCATTGACACTCATACACTGTATTGTTCAGTTTTATAGACTTAGTACCTCTTCAACAATAATTTATGTGTTGCATAGCACATTGAAAATTTTTAAATTTTATTATGTAAAGTCAATGTTCATCACGTGACATTTTGACTTTTCCAATGAAACATGTGATGATGGATGGTGATTGATAGAGTCATGGTCCACCATTACAAAATTGTTTGTATCTACCGAAGAATGTCTCCATCAAATTGATATTTGATTGTCATTGGATTCATCTTGAAGTTCAAAACCAACTAAGGCCATAAGGAGATCCAGAGAAGGGGTGCAAGGAGCGAGTCCCAGTCATACTAGCATGCCATGTAAAGAGTTACCTGTAAAGAACTCTTTAAGCTTAATAAGGTGCATATTTTGATTTCACCATTTATTGAAGTGCAAAAAATCAATAACAGGACTTAAGAAATGGACTGTGTGCTTGTCATATCACTATTCTTATTCGTGCTGAAACTATATTGAACATATTATACAGTCGGAATAACTAGTTACGGTTTTGAATTATTTTGATATACCAATATAAGACAATCACAATGGCAAATTTAATAAAAAAAAATAACAGAATAGGGCATTGAATGATTAAAATCTTCATATCAACCATGAATCTAAATTCTCACATCCATCATTTCAACACTAAACATTCAAATTTCCCTTTTTCTTGTGGCATGGACTTCGTCGCAGACACAAGAAGTGAAATTTGTTTTGGATTTATAATATGTCTGCGAGGAAAAAATAGCTTATTGTCAGAACTATAAAAAATAACGATATTCATTTGTGAAATACCAAAAGAGGAATTAGAGCAGTCTCACCCTGTGATGAAAGGGCAGATGGTGACAGTATTAATTCCGGTTTAATCACAAATTTTAGGTGTTAAAAATGGACTAAATTCCTAAAAATGATGGAGAGTTTTTGTCTCTAGTTGGATGATCATGTAGAGAGTTCATTCGGATCAAGAAAGATGGGTGAAGACATCCAAATTCATAAGGGTGAGGAAAAAGATGACAATAGCTCCTTTGATTTTTGAAGTGCATTCAGAGCTCGTACAAAGATTGAGATATTTTAAAATTCTAGTCAATGGAAGATTTTTTAGAAATTGACTAGATTTCTAAATATGAAGATGGAAGAGAGAGTCAAATTATTGGAAGTTGATTAAAGTTAGAAATTCTATTTTCGATAGGTTACAAAATTACTGTTTTAGTAGGATGAGTACTCCTATTTGATTTAGTATTAGAAATCATACAAACAGGATATCCTAGTGATAGGAACAACTTAAGAAACTTTGTGAGAGAAAACCTATTGGAGGATTGAGTGGTTTGTATTCGAGAGTGTTTAGGAAAGGGCGACCATTCTTGTAACACGTATCTATTAAAAGTGGATATTTTGGATGTAGGCTCTATTTGAGAGATGAACCACATTAAAAATATTGTATATTTCTTTCATTATTTATATTATTATGTGTTCATACGTGCACTTCGTGTGAATGTATCTTGTCATTGGTCTATTGCACAAGATGCGAGAGAGAAGATGTCTCAGAGTTGGCAGTTTGAAGAGTACTCACTACGATATAGATGACCCACAATTGCACACAATGTGGCGTATCTTCTAGGGAGGACGATGTACAATATTCTCTTTGAGGGAGGAGACATGGAACGTAACCAAAAATGATGAAGATCAAATCTTGGCCAAGTATGATTGAAGATGAAGATACAATTTGATGAAGATGAGGAGGATGTTGAATATTCTCTTTGAGGGAGTAGACATGGAATGTAACCAACAATGATGAAGATCAAATCTTGATACAATGTGATTGAAGATGAAGATACAGATTTATGAAGATAAAAAATTTTAAAAATTATTGTCAAGAGAGGATTTTTTGAAAATAGACTAGACTCTAAAGAAGATGTATCTAGTTGAATGATCATTTGGAGAGTTCATTCCAACCAAGAAAGAAGGTAAAGACTTACATATTGTTAAAGAGGATGCACAAGAGGATAATAATGACTTCTCATATTTAGAACCTGCATTCAAAGGTGGTACAAAGATGGAGATATTCAAATTTTTTTAGTCAAGGGAGGATATTTAATGAATTGATTGGATTTCTAAATATGAAAATGGAAATGAGAATAAACTATTTGGAAATTAATTAAATTTGGAAATCCTATTTTAGGTAGGTTACTAAATTATAGTTTTTATATCATGGGAAATCATATTTGATTTAATATTAGTACTCATATAAATAGGATGTCCTATTAGTAGGAACAACTCATGAGATTTAGTGAGAGCTTACTCCTACAAAACTCAAGTGGAATTATTTTTAAGTGGTGTCTGATTTTTGTAGGGTTTTTGTTAGAAAAAATCTGTTAGAGAGTTTAGAGGTTTGTAATCGAGAGAGTTGAGTGTCGGGCACCCATTCTTGTAATATATAACTATCAGTAGTGGAAATTATAGATGTTGACTCTGTTTGAGAGCTTAACTATATTAAAAATATTCCATCCTTCTTTCCTCCTTTATTAATATTATTGTGTGTTATTGCGTGCGCTCGGTGGGAGTGTTCTGTATCATTGTTCCACTCATGATGTGCGGAAAAAGATATCTCTCCACCATAATGTTAGGTATTGCTCATGAGGATGCTAGACATGTGATTAATAGGAAGGTTAAGACGATCAAGCAATCTTGCACACAGGGCAAGGGCATCGAGTTGCAAGTTGTCCAAGCCTAGACGAAGATGCAACATTAGCCGCTTCAAACTCATTAGGACCTTGAGAAGCCCGATGAAAATCAATATGCCATTCATTAGAGGAAAGATGACTTAGGGGCGTATGGCAATAGTTCATCAATTGAGGCTGTCATTGCTTCTTTTCATGAAAGTGGAACAAACAAGAAAGAACGTCTATTGCCTCCAAGTACATGCTCATTGAATCACCAGGTGGAAGTCGGTCATGCTTTTACTATCAATCCTAAATGTAATTAATTGTTATAACATGGTTGTGGAGGTGCCCTAGCAGATCATTCCTTAACACATAAGGGTAATGAGTGTAGTCATTAGATCCCTTTTATACAAATATTTTTTGAGAGTTAAGAGGCATGGATCTGGACAATGTAGTAAGAGTGTGGAAGTAAGATTGGCCCTATGACCTAAACTGCAACCTTATCTACGGATGAGCATAGCATAGAATTATATAGTGAACGGCCCTTGGTAGTCCATCAAGATTTAGAAAATATGGCTCGCATTGTATATCTGAAAAGAGGGTGTGACTTATCTAGAAGGCTAATTAGGATGGCCTCCAAGCGTCCCTTGCCCAAATTTTCAAAATGATCATATCCATATGTTGAAAAGTGAGGGGAGCTTTTAATAGGTGCTATAGACTACTAATGTTGTTGTATATCACACATCTAGTTGGAAGGCGAGAAGCATTCCAATATTAGTTAAACAATAGTTATGATTGATAAGACCAGGTTGAACCATGAAGATTGAGGCTTATCTAAGTGTTATATTCCTAGCTAATATTTATTAATTTTTTGATCATAAATTCATAGGGGTTTTGTAAGAAAATAACTAGTCCTAGGGATTCACTTCACCTAACTACCATGCTACACTACTCTATCTCATAAGACTGATTCATATACTATCTAGAAGGGTTTATTCATTTCATTAGCATGTATACTTAGCATGGATCTAGACCAATACGTATGTCACTTCATGTTGATGTCCTAGACTAAGCATGGAATTTGACTGGTTGCATACATATAAAAATTCAGCAACATATGTTGGTTATCTGAGTCTAGAATCGGATGTGTAGCAAGCTTATCCCATATTAGTCATCATCATAGTGTAATTTCTCATAACTAGTATGAGATCTCTCTTGTCACTCATATAAGTTAAACAAGAGGTATACTACAAATGAAGATAAGGAATATGATAATGAACATACTTGAATTGGGAGTGAGTACAAGATAGCTAGGGTTTGTGAACCCTGGAATTTGAGTGTACTACTCACTCGTGGCCTCAAGTTTAACCTTAACGAGGATAGAGACTCACCACACAAAAATAGACTACAATTATAAAACGACAAAATATGTCGAGAGAGATGATCTCTACATGATGTGTGTGTGTCTATGATCTTTAATAATTATCTTACATATTTATTTCTTCTTTTATGCATGAGTAGGTACACAGAGGTCTCTTTTATAAGATATGAGGGTTGGCTTTCGGAGCTATTACGAGGAGGGAGTAATTCGCTCCATGAATCCTCCTTCACAAAGACTCCCTTGAAGATAATCTTTACAAAATCCTCCTCAGCATGGTTTACGCAAACACAATATCTTAAAATTTCTTCCAAACTATTCTTTTGCTGGTCGATTTTGTGTATCATAGTGATTCTTCCTAGTCATAATAAGCGCTCTTGAAGCCATCAGCTCTGATACCAGTTTGTAAGGGTGGAGGGACCTCTCCTCTCTCCCATCCCAACAGCAGAACAATGACACGATATACCTATACGAATAACACGCACTAACATACAATAATATGAATAAAGAAATGAAAGAAAGATATAATATTTTAACGTGGTTCAGCCCTCCAACACAACCTACGTCCACTATCTTCACTTTTGATAGATACGTATTACAAAGAATGGACTCACCATTCAACATTATTAAATAAAGACCTCTCAACTCTCACATAGGTTTTCTCTAACCAAAAACCTATAAAAACCCTACACAACTCAAGAAGAATCCCTTATGAATTCTCCTGGAGAACTCCCACCGAGTCTCTCAATTTGTTCCTACCACTAGGACGTACTATTTATAGGATACTAATACTAAATCAAATAGGATTACTAATCCTACCAATACAGTAATTTAGTAACCTACCTAAAATATGATTCTTAATTCTAATCAACTTTCAAATAAGTTGATTATCTCTTCCATCTTCTTATTTAGAAATCTAGTTAATTTCTAACACTTTAATTTGCAAACCCATGTTCATTAGGTATTTCATAACAGTGATACTTTAGTGCAACATATTGTCCCTTTGTCAAGGCTCCTTTCAATTGTACGTGTAATTTTTATTAATGATTGCATGCAATCCAAGGGGAAAATTGCATTTCTTCCTAATGAAGTGTGGAATCACTTAGAAAATATTAGCTTGGATGAGCATTGTAAGGATCAAGCCATGTGCCCAGGAAGCTTAACCAGAAGATTTAGGGCAGCGGTGTTCTTGAATTTGTGAATCCTAAGCTCGAAAGCTTTGCGTTTGATTAGTTGTGATCTAAATGGCTCTTGATGTAGGTATATGCATTCCTTGTAGCCTTTTTTAATAACAATCCCACTCTCATATTTAAGATAAAGGGATATCACATTCCTTAAGGTGTAGGTTTTGTGCATCTTTTTGCTCAAAATTATGACTTCGTTTACGTTGAAACATTTTCCCTTGTAGAAAAAAATTCAACAGCTGGAGTGGTGATTACTTTCATTGTTGCAAGAGGTTGGATCTTAGACTCGTTCGATGTTACAAATGTCTTTTTTACTTGGAGATTTGATAGAAAGTGTATATGAATCTCCCTTCAGATTACAAAATCAAGTTCAAGTCTACCTATTTAAAACTAGTATGCAAGCTTACCAAATCTCTTTATGATTTCAAACAAACTCAAAGATAATGGTTTCATAAGTGTTACTTGTCTTAATTTAAATTGAATTTACTCAAAGTGCATTGGATCAGTCCCTATTTACATGTAGCGTGGACATTATATTTCTCGTTCTTTTATTCTATGTTATGACGATATGTTGATTGGTACCTCCAAGGTTCAAGTAGCTGCTCTTAATAAAATTCTTGCTGCTAAATTTGTGATTAAAGATGTAGGTTCGACAACATATTTTCTTAGAATATAAGAAAGGACCTTTAGAGAGAGCTCCATAGACTAAAGGAAATATACTTTGGAGATTCGGTAAGACACATGTTTCACTAAATGTGAACTAAAATATTGATGTGAATCCTAAAACAAAACTTATCTTTACTCAGAGTCCTCTATTGGAAGATAGGAAAGCATATACACATCTAGTAAGCAGACTAATATATTACATATATACTGATATAGATATTGCATTTGTTATTATTGTGTGAGTCAATTTCCTACTCACCCCTCTACCCATCATATGCAAGATGCAGTGAGAGAGGTTGGGTACTTATAAAGTTTCTTCAGGCAAAGTCTTTTGTACTCCAACAACTAATTTATTTAGTTATCAACATCTTGTGATGCAGATGGAAGAGCATGTCGTATTACTCAGAGATCATTAACTCACTATTGTGTTTGGCTAGGTTCTTGCTTAATTTCATGTAAATATAAAAAGTAGCACATTGTTTGTAGGTTCACTACTGCAGTAGAATACAAATTCTCAACTATTGTTACATTTGAAGTGATGTGATTGGTTACGTTAGTCCAATCTCTTCAGGTCTATACACTCATTCCAATATCGGCCTCCTGTGGCAGCAAAGTTGCATTGGCAGCTGCTCATAATTCACTTTTACGTGAGAGAGGAAAAGATATTGAGATTAACCATAGCCTCATTCTTGATAAAGTTTGTGATAGCATCAACATCCTTAGGACAGAGTATTATTTGGTGAAATTCGATTCACGAAAGAAAATTAGTTTAATCAAATTAATTTAATTTGGTTAATTTGATTAATGATTAATTAAATTTTAAAAAAAATTAGTTAGTTCGATTCAGTTATCAGAAGCAATATTCCTGAAATTTATTAACAAACAATAATTTTAGTAAGTTAAAAAATGAAATTTTATATATAAATATATTGATTATATTAAAACTTTTAATATATTTCGGTTATTTTTATTAATTGAGCACTTAAACGATAACCAAATTAAATATTTATCAATTAAACATCTAATTTGGTACAATTACCAATTGAGACATTTTTATTTTCATTAACTCAGTTTGGTTCGATTAACTAGACAATGTTGTCCCCTAATCTCCCTTCATCATGTTTCCTCCCAAGATCAAACTACGAACTTGCTCACTAAAGCTCTCACTCCTAGGATATTATCAAATTCTCTTCAAGTTCAGTCTTTTTCATTTTTATCAATCCAAATTTAAGAGGGGAGATCTAATCCTGCTCATTCTCGGGCTGCATACTAGCACGAGGAGAAAAGCATGAACGAGGAAGAGGAGATGGGATTATGAGCTATATGCAGCATTTTCCAAACACGGGATGTTTGTTTCTCTGCAACGACAGTGTTTTGTAAAGCCGGAAAAAATTTAAGTGACCACATCATTTTGTATTACTCCAAGAAAAACTCCTCTATCTTTCTATACTTATTTCTCCACTCTTTTCTCATTTGAGCTCTTTGATTTTTATCTATAAATATGAATCTTATTCATCAAAAAATTGATATGCTATTTAGAGTTTGTGCATAAATAATTTTTTCCTGAACGATACAAGATATATTATTGCATGACTGCGAAGACATGCGAATTGATTCTGTCGACAAAATTTTCATTTCGTCACTTGAGCACCAAATATATGATAGTCACGCATCGTAAAGCCTTACTAGGTTGGTGTGAGGAAAAATTTTTGGGTGGATTATGTCCACCACGTGGCGGTGGACACCACCAATGGGGAGTCGTCACGTAGCGCATTGAAAAGACAAAATTACACTTGGCGATTTACCGTTGGTTTGAATTATTTTTTAACTTTTCAAAGCGTCACGTGGCGACTCCCCATTGGTGGTGTCCACCGTCATGTGATGGACACAATCCACCCAATAATCACTCTGGTGTGAGATGTTTATTTTTTATCAAATATTTCCCCTTTATTTCATTTTTTATCATATCTACATCCTCTTTTAATTTTTTTTTTTCATTCAACCATATTTTTGAATTTTTGCACTTTGTATCTATCAGACAAGGTACCCTTTTTGCATAAAACTATAAAATTTGGTCAAACTCTACACAGTCTGCCACCTATCTAAAGAACACATGGCCATTTTGTAGTAACCATCTGCAAAGATAACAACTTGCTTCGTAGTTACTAATTGTGAAAATTAAAAATAAAATATTTACATTTACGAAATGAAAAAGTCTTAACAAAGTTTGCATTCCATAATTGCACTACGTGAATGTTTTCTAAGAATATGTCAAAAATTTCCAAAGTGTGTCTCGACTACTAATTGCGAAAACTTATTAATTGAATGCCACATTTTAGAATCGCGAAATGCGTTAAGATTTTCACTTTTAGTAAGGGTGAAAATACCTTAAGTGCACGTTTGGTACACCGTATTATTTATACGTGTATTATTAATACCCGTATAAATAATACCACATATTGAGGAGGTATTATTAATACGGGTTTCCAAATGTAAATTTTCTCTACCCGCATTATTAATACGTATTCCTATTTTATACCAAACACATCACCAAGGTATTAAATAATACCATCCAGTTCCTAATACGTGCTACCAAACGAAGGCTAAGAGCTTGTAGCATATATGAAACACAAAATTGCTTATTCACACAATAAAAAACAACATAATTTTTACTAGGTATTTGACTGAAAAATAGCTAAAAAACGTTGAAAAATCACTTTTGCTGCATTTTCGGTTAGCTTTCAAGTAAAAAGGGAACGTAATGGTGCCACATATGAATATCAACGATTGTCCTATTTTCGGTCAATAACTCCAGACTTCTTTTGCCCGCACGACATATCAAGACATGTAATGTTTCCACCAATTTCCAAAAAGCTTCCCAACGAGTCGAATTTCTGGCCAGGTACTAAGAATTTTAATGTTGAAACAATCCGGCCGGTTTCCGACCGGGTTCTGTCAAACATTTTTTATTTATTTAAATTTGAAAAAAATTAATTCACAATATCAATAAATAAAAAACCATGTTTTCTTGTTTTACTTCATTCACTATATGAATGCAACCATTTGAGAAAAAATATGTAAAGTGCAAAATATAAATATTGTACAGAAGCCATGTATTAAAATACCAAAAAGTATGCTAAAAATTCAACATTCAGAACTACACGCCCAGCGGGCTGTCCCCCGAAGGAGTGGATTTAGGAAGTTGTGACTCCTTAGGCCGGAATTGCATCGATACCTCTATTAGCTGGCTCTGCTAGGCTTGTAGGGCTGCTACCTCCACTCTTTACGTGTCAGTCCACTGTCTAGCCACCATTGCCCGACTTTCACTCCACCAGTCTCCTCGATTATGCGGGCCTTTCAGTCTAGATCATTTGCACTAGTCTGCGAACTCTTCAACGTGAACGGATAACATTTAATTATGTAAAATTTTAAATACATAATCTCAATATTAGTCGTAAGTTTTTCAAAAAATCATTCTTTTTCAGTAGTGTCAATCCGTAAATAGTAACTGCGAAATGAGTTATTATCTATGCAGAAGGTAATTTCAAAATGCCTTGTGCTCTGAAGGTAGGCGAGAATTTGGTCAAGTGTGAGTTTTGCACTTTATTTCTGCGAAAAAGTATTTATTTTGCATATATAAAGTGTGAAAATAAAAAAGTATGATATAATAGAAAAAAATTAGGAAGGGATACATATTTGATTGTGAAGGAAACAAAAAGAGCAAATATGAAGGAAAAAAATTCAAAAAGTTTAGCAAATGTGTGCTTCAATCCATACAAGCCATTGAATTTAAGAGGGAGTAGTTAATATAGTTTGAAAGTGTGAACTACATTTATTTTTTTAACCTTTGAAATCTTGATGTTGGGCGACAACTGAATTCCTACGTCCATACCGGTTCCATCTAAACTTTCATCCGGAGACGGACATGTTACTATTTCCCTCGCGTCAAAAAATTTAACCTACTTTTTCTTGAACTAATTAAAATAAAGAACATGGAAGAAGAAGCCCGGATAACTCTTACTTATAGTTGGATGTCTGGACTCGGGTTCTAAAATTTTTATTCGGGAAGCAAATTGCATAATTAAAATTTAGAGTTTAATTTGAAAGATGAAATTAAAAATTTAATTGAAATTATGAATATAATTTTTTCTTTTTTACTATGGGTAGAAATATTTTGGGTGGAATTGAATGAGCGGCTATTCCGGTTTGGTCCTTATTTTGATGTACTATTTTTTTAATATTTTTGTCACCCATTATAATTTATTCTTTTTCGTATAAGATTTAAATTTCGTATATCATGACATGTATTTTAAAAATTAGTTTGTGTGAGTTATGCTTTCTAGGTGTCCCTTTGAAAAATCACAGACTGATACAATTAACAGATACAAGAGTTTCTTTCATTTTATTCCTAACATTTTTTATAGAAATGATCATCAGATATAAAAACACAAATCATTGAGCTCGATGAATCTGGAGGAAAAGAAGAAGGCTACATCATCGAGCTTCAATGGTTGATTGAAGGCAGTGAATGTATCAAAGTTGAACTATAACTTTTCCGTCGTTCGAGCTTGAGAACAAAGATCCTAAACTCTCGGGGAAGCTCTCCATCCCCTTGTAAATTTTGTGCTTTGATCTTATACTCCCTTGCTTCAAGTGACCCTCCATTTCCGTCATGAAATCACCGAACCGGTCCAAATATGAACCTACCAAATATCCCTCCATTCGCACCTCCTTCCCGACCATGTTCAGCAAGTTCCTCACCCCCTCTCGATCACTCCATACCTGCACCAAATCACGAGCCATTGCACAAACTCAGACATGCTTATCATTTTTATAAGAGGATCAGTCTCATAGCATTTCCAGTTAAGCAGAGGATTCACCTTGTTATACTGAGAAATCATGCCGCAAACGGGTATTCTTGCGTGCGTGTTGACACGATTAAGGACGGCCTCAAGCATTTTTCCTCCAACGTTATCCAGGTAGATGTCAATGCCGCTAGGAAAGTATCTGAAATAATGTTCCACAGCCACAGTGGATTAGAGTGGGAAAGCAATTATTTCTCCACTACAGATCTGATCTGAGCTAAAAGCCAAATGAAAGAAAATTTCTGAGACTGGCAATAAGCATCACCAGATTGTGATGAATTTTTACCTGGTAAGGGCAGCATCCAAGTCACTTTCTTTCTTGTAGTTGAAGGCATCATCGTAACCAAACTCTTCTTTCAACAGCTTCACCTATGCAGAAAAAAGAAGAAGAGAAAGCATAAAGAGCACAACCGACAGAAACAACTGAAACGCTTGAATCGTCGTCTGTAGTCTGATTACCCAAATCTCTATAATTGTAAGTCATACCTTGTCATCGGAGCCGGTGCTACCAACCACTCGACAACCTTTGAGCTTGGCCAATTGGCCGGCAAACATTCCAACACCACCAGCAGCGGCTGATATAAACACATTTTCTCCTGGCTTTGGATTTGCCAACACTTGTATGCCAATCCATGCTGCGAATCCAGGCACCCCTGAGTACAAAATTGAAACAGAAATAACACGCGGAATCCGACTACCAACAATATGGAGATTCGCTAGAGTTGGAACTCAGAATTGCAGGCAGATATGATATACCAAGAGCGCTGAGATAACAGGGGAGATCGATCCCAGCCGCAGGATCAACCTTCCTTAGGAAATTACAGGATGTGGTGTAGTATTCAGCAACTGGGGAGAATGGGTTGGTGACAACATCACCTACGCGGAAGTCACCGCTTAGTGACTTTATCACTCTCCCAATACCAAACGCTGTGATCACCTGCATTCATCAGCGATGGTTTTTTAATTAATTCTGCGACCAAGTCGATATATTCTCCATTAACGATCAAGTTAAGATGAAGCAAGATCAAGCAGCTGGTAAGGCATATCTGGTAGCTAGCTATTACCTGGTTGAGAGGAAACTGGGGGAAGTAAAGACCATCTTCCAGGCCAGTCATTCTTGTGCGAAGATAGGGATCGACAGACAGGTAGAGGGTCTGAATGGCAACATGCCCATCAGGAACTGAGTCAACAGATACCTCACAGCTTCTGAGCTTCATATGCTCCATCGTCGGGGTGCCCTCCGGCACATAGCTTGTGAGAACCCATTCTTTGCTCCTCACCGCCTCCATGCCAACAATATTTTCACTTTCAGCTGCAAGCTGATTCTTAACCTCATCACTGATCACTTGTTAAGTTTATGCGTATAAATACACAACATAGGGGAGCACCTCTGTGTATAATATGAGACAAACTCTTTTTATAATTAATAATTTAATTATATGGGATGAATTTTAATGTAATACTGAGTTATTTTTATTACGTAATATTGAGTAATTAGTATTCTGTAATAAAAAATTGAGTGCTTTTAAGAGATTCGGTTTAAAAAATAATATGTGGGTGCTTTTAGAAAGTTAGGTAAAGAGACACTACTTACTCAACCTATTAATTTATTTTAGGGAAAAACTCTACAAGAGGCTTGAGCTACGATCATTTATCAAATTACAGCAGAATTTTTACGATTTTTGAAAAAAATGCAATAAACAAATTGGACTGATTTTCTAAAATAAAATTTACCGTTACACTATTAAACTAATATTATCACAAGATTTATATTTGTATGAGAAAATTATGTGGTTGGTTATTAAAATAAATAATATCATTTTGCGTACGTAATCAAAACGACATCTTTTCATAATCAATCATTTATACTCCACAATAAATTCAATAACATCTATTTTATTTGAGAAATTAAACAAACTGATTATATGCATCGTTCGAAATCAATTCAGTTTTTTTTCACTGCGCATTTTTTGAAAATCACGATAATTCGGATCGCAGTTGAGTATGTGGTGGTAGTTCATAACTTTTTAATTTTTTTTCCTTTAATTTATCTCTTGAAAACTATGCAACTCAACTCTCTGTGCTTTATGTTTTCTCTTTTTATATATTTTTAAATAAAAAATTTTAAAAGTTCAAATTACAAAATCTGCTCTTTAAATATTCAAAATTCATTAAAATCTGTTTTCAAAAATACTGAAGGTAATAAATCAGTGACTGGACTTTTTTATCATTGAAATTAAAAACATATGTCGAACTGAGTTTATAAAATACAAAGTAAAAAAATAATAAGTTTGTATTGTAATAGTTATGAGTGTGATAGTTCAAAATTGATGAGTGGGTGAAATTTAGAATACAAACGGAGTAGTTAGTGAGAGAAAATAAAAAAATCTGACTCGTATTAACACTGTGAGTGTCTTTAATTTTCAAACATTGAATTGAAATTGATCCATAATAATGATAGAATAGAGTTTATATTCACTAAATTATTTATAGATGATCGTTTGGATATTTTATGTTTCAAGCTACATGATTGTGAGTTGTTAGGTGCGTGGAAATTGGGGGCAGTGGTGTAGTAGGTAGGAGTAGTGATATCATGATAAAGATGTCTTGTGGTCATTCATAAAAAAAAGCTTACATGGCAAATTATTTAACTGTTTTGAAATTCAATCCTAAGAATACATAACTTAATTGTGGTTATTCATAAAAAAAATAGTTGCATAAGCATCTGTCATCCTAAAAGTGTTATTTAATCATCTCAAAATATTATGTTTGAACTTTAATGATATCACATTTACGTTTCAATACGCAAAAAGTGCGCATAAGCTAGCAAAAACATCAGCATACTATTTCAATTACTATTTTATAAAAGCATTTTAATTTCAATTCAATTCAAACTGATGGTTTTTACCCTCCCATGGCCAGCCGAATTGGTGTGAAAACATGACGAGGTCCAAGATTATCTCGGATTTAATACCAATTAAATAATAATTTTTTGAACCGTCTAGTCATTGGACATGTGTGGCGTTTTTTTTATTTGTACTTTGTATTGAGGGTAGCGCACCTAAATGCTGTCATTTAAAAGCGACATTATTTAGTATTTTATAAAACATTGTTTAGTATTTGTTTATCTTATCTACTGGAAATCAATTTCACAATCCAAATCTACGCATACATTTCAATTCATGATCTAAAATTCATGTCTGAACCTTTCAAATCTATTGCTTTTTTCCATTACCCATCACAAAGTTGATTCCAAAATCCACATATATATCCCAACCCATCCCAAATTCTTAATCTAGAAATATATTTCAAATCCCCATTGTAAAATTATGATCGAAACTCAGAAATTACTTCATAGACACACAATCCGATGAAAAACTCTAATTTGCGAGTCGCGTTCAGGTAGGGCTCGAAATTTTTTGGATTTTGCTGCTGCTTCTGATTGACAGTGTTAAAACAAATCCAGATGCTAATGACCTGTTAAGCACAAGCAATGCACGGATACATCTAATTCACCGTGGTGATGAATCATTCTCCCTCTCTCTTATCATCTTCGGAGTAAAACAATAAAGATGAAATTAAAAGAGACAAGGCTTTAGTCACATCGTTTTTACTTTTAATTTTTCATTTAGTTAAGAAACAACATATTTATATAAGGGGAAAGGGATTCTACCTGTCACAGTAGAAAAATTTCCTACACTCTCGGCTGTAATTACGTTTATACCCTTCCCTCTCAACTCAACTTACATAATTTTTAGGGTTTGAAATGTAATTTTATAAACTCAGAAATTCATCCCCTGGTTTGCTCGTCTATGCTGCTGGAGAAAGGGCGAAC
>NQLW01000036.1:314795-327356 GCA_002312845.1 Kalanchoe fedtschenkoi | reverse complement strand
TTCTCCAGCAGCATAGACGAGCAAACCAGGGGATGAATTTCTGAGTTTATAAAATTACATTTCAAACCCTAAAAATTATGTAAGTTGAGTTGAGAGGGAAGGGTATAAACGTAATTACAGCCGAGGGTGTAGGAAATTTTTCTACTGTGACAGGTAGAATCCCTTTCCCCCTTGTATAAACGTGATTGGGATTGTGAACAGTGATGTTACGTTGTTGGTAAAGATGGAGAAGTTTGGAGCAATCAATCTCCTCCTTAATCCTCTAATTTTTAATATATATATATATATACATATATATATATAATCAATAAAAAGTATAAAAAAATGACCGGTTAATTATAAGAGAAACAACTTTGCTTAGCAATGTAGAAAAATAATTTATACAAGCAGCCGTAAAAACAGATATAATCTCACTTAATTAGTTTTCAATTGTTTATAAAAATGGGCATGTTGGTCATTGATTTATGAAAGAGAAAAAAAAATTAATTCACTTGTTTTGTTTATTTTTATTTTTTTCTCTTCCACTATTAATGACTAGGGGTGTTCACCGGTCCAAAACCGGACCGGACCGGACCGGAACCGGTTTGGACCGGAACCGGAATCCAGAAAAAGTAAGGACCGAAGACCGGACCGGACCGGAAAATTCCGGGTTTGGACCGGACCGGACCGGTTTGGACCGGAATCATAAAATATAATTAAATTTTAATAAAAATGTGAATTAAAAATAATTTTATTTATGTATTAAATAAGATATATTTAAGTATTTTAATAAAAATAAATTTTTTTATTAAAAAACTACCAAACCGGTCCATTCCGGTCCGGACCGGAATTTTTCGGGTTTGGACCTGACCGGAACCGGAACCGGAATCCCAAAAATGTATGGACCGATGACCGGACCGGAATCCTTCGGTCCGGTCCGGTTCGGTCCATTCCGGTCCGGTTCCGGATCATTTTCCGGTCCGGACCGGATTTTGAACACCCCTATTAATGACATCACCACTCATACCTACAGTAAAGTAAAATATAATTAAATTGAGTATATCTATTTATATCCGCTTTTGTAATTATTTGTTTACTATGCAAAGTAGAATCCATATACCGTAATTATAAAATTAAAATGTTCTAATTAAATATTAAGGGATAGAATTGAATGCCAGTAAAATGCATGTGAGTTATAAAATATTTTTCTCAAAATTATAAAATTTTTAAAACCGCAATAGTTCGTGAAATTATTGATATTTTTAAAAAGAAAATCTAAAAAATGCAATGTGATGCAAAAATCATTAATTTTTGTAAAACGAAAAATAATTATAGATATAGTAATTAAACGAAGCCTTGTTGGGTGAAATCGTCACGGAAATGAAGTTGATGTAGGTTCACAATGAAACAATTCGGTTTGAGCGGTTATCTTTCAAGCCTTCTGATTTAATTGAAACATGTGATCTTGTATATGTTAATGTAAAGTTTTAAGGATCATTGCAGTTAAATAAATGAACTAATTAGTACTAAGTTGAACTCAAAGGAGCAAAAGGCTTGCTAAGAGGTAATAACTTAATTAATCTATTTTATCCTAGGCGAATGAATGGAAGTGCTCGGAAATTAATAAATAAAAATGAAGGCAGAGACATAAAGGGAGAATCAAACAAAGAAGAAATACGCCTAGAATTTCTAATTCATCTAGGCTATGAGCGAACATCATCATGTTATTCAGGTGCAGATAAATCATCCTCATCATGAAATTTCAATAATATGGAATAACCACTCAATAATTGACTACAAGTCCGAATTTTAGGTGTTTCTCTGCATTAAATTATTGACTAAAATTAATTTCATATTGTGTCGTCTCTTGATTCTGATCTTCATTGCTCACAAATACTACTCAAAGGGTAATTAAACTAATATTTTCTATACATATAGTCAAAATGCAGGATAAATAAGGTACTGAATTTTCCTAGGCAAACTTCTTGTTCTTTTCTTTGATTAACTAGATTTATTGACTATTATTAGGTAAAATAGATAATATATTGACTTTTGTGAATTGAAATACTCTAGCCTAAAAGGGTATTAAATTGAAGGAAAAATATGAAAAAAGAATCTTTACTATTGTCACTTGTAAATTTAAGGATGTTACTATCTCTAATTTGTAATATAAAGGTAATTCTCATTTTGACCCCTATATGTAATTACATTACCTCCAATATACTTTTACTATTTTTAAATTTACCCCTATCTCAATAAAATAGAATAACTATGGATTTTTACAAAAATAAAAACAAAAGTTGTCGTCGTCTTCTCCAGTCGATAGCACTTGCACGCCTGCAATTGGAGCCTAGTTATAAAAAATCTTACCAGTTGAGGAAGATAAGAGTTTAACTTTTCAAAGGTAAGTTTTGTTATTTCATTTATTGGAATTTGGGGTCAAAGAGGGCTTTGGAGAAAGATGAGTCGAATCCAAGTCTTCTTCCACTTTATTCAACTGATATTTTGATTTTTAATATGCAAAAAATGATTATGATGTTGAGCACTGTATATAACATCACATAACGCTCAAATTTTGACGGTTTAATTTCAAAAATTAACAAACATCCAAATTTCTTATATTGCAATAAGGGTTGATTGTGTGTCAGCCATGACCACAAGCATGAGATTTTATTGATTTTATCTTAATCTTTAATTTTACTATATTATGAACTTTTTAGAAGTATGTAGGAACATCCATATTATCAGTACTGTCAAACAGTTCGGTTACCCTTTGTTCCTGTCATTAAATCTCACTTCACCAAGAGCCTTTTTCTTTATTTGTCGCTTATCTTTATATCAGTGTGTCTCTAATATACTTCCATTTATCTAGTGTTGTCCATCCGGCTATTATGTTTACATCCTAAATTAACCTTACTGGATCTTTGGCAGGCTGTTTTTCATTGATGAGTTTCTAATTTTATTATACATAAATGCAGGTGGTTGATGTTAGGATGGAAAAGAGAAGAATAACTGTAAAGGCTGAGAAAACACTTGGTGTTGGGGTAGATGATGTTGGATTTATAGAATATCAAGATGAAGAGACATATACCGAATTTGATTATTGTGATGAGTCTCAATTTGAGAACAGTGAGAGTTTGGCCTATTTTGGTGATGTTGATATAGAAGAGGATGGTGATGATTTGTTCTAGAAAAAAGATGAAGAGAGAGTTGTTGTCCGTCGAAATGCTGATGATGATTAAAGCGTGATGGAAGTTCATGAATGGGGAAATATTCTAAATAAAGAGGGCTATGAAGAAGAGTCAGATTACTTGCCCAATGGTAATGATCATGATGAATGGGATGAAAAATGGTTTACAAATTTTAATGATAATATTGATTTCAAGTCAGAGTTTGAGTTGGTTGTGGGTATGCAATTCAAAAATCACTTGATCTTTCACAAAGCATTGAAGTACTAGGCAATTAGAAAGGGGTTTGACTATGATTTTATCGACAAAAAAATCCGAATTTCAGCACAATGTCGATCCACTAGATAATTTGTGCTTCGTGGCACCAATTTCGTAGTGGAATTAGAGTTTGTCAAATAAAAGCCTTAGGCACTCTTGGAGACTTCCCAAGGGACTTTATTAATGTGAAAGTGATTTCTAAATTTTTAGTTGAGTATTACAAAAGTAAGTTTAAGACAATCCTAAATGAGGGGGTGGAGGCTTTTCGAGGACATGTGAAGAGGGACTTAATAGTGACCGTATCCCATTCTGTTTTTCATGGAGCCAAAAATACTGCTATTCAGGAACTTTTTGGGTAGATATGAGAGCAATATAATGTGACTATGGAATATTACGCGGCGTTGAAGTTTTATAATCCTAGAATATTAATGCATCTCTTGATGGATAATGATCGAACACATCTACATATGTCATGATGCATGCAAGAGGGGATTCAGGATCGCAGATCCATTATCAGCCTCGATGCCTATCATATGAAGAGTAAATATACCAGCCGAATTTATTTTCTAGTGGCTGGAGATGGGAATGAAAACATGTTTCCAATTATGTATGCTATCTGCAAGGCTGAGATAAAGAAGACTTGATTGTGTTTTATTGAGTGTTTGCTCAGTGATTTGGAGAAGGAATTGCAAATGGGTGGCCTTTCATTCAGACCAACAAAAGGTATTGCTTGATATACTATTATTGACTTATTAAATATATGTAAATGTGTTAAATGTCAAAAAAATTAATGAATTGCATCTAATGTATTCATGTTTGCTCTGCAATCTCAAACACTCATGGATCATATGATGAATATGTTCATTAAATATAATAGTAAGTTCTGTTTCTTGAAGACATCATTATATTGTTGAACTCATTCCTAGGGTGATTGAGTGTCCTATGGTGTCCGAGGAATATGTTTTTCCTCCTTTCTTCAGAAACCAGGCTGAGCGACCTAAGAAGAACAGGCAGCGTGTTGCTAGTGAGCAAAAAAATACCAACATAAAATTTATTGGCACCCTAATGCATTGACGCCGATGCAATGCCAAAGGACATAACCGTCGCAATTTCTAGTATGATGAGGCAGATGCAATGAGTATTTTTCACACACTCACGCACCCACACACGCGCACGTGCGTGCGCGCACACACACACATATATCAATGTAAAGTTTTAAGAATCATTAAAATCAAATAAATCAATAAGTACTGAGTCAAACTAAGAGAAACCTAAGGCTTGTAAGGCTTGGAAGTGGTTGTAAAATTATTAATAACTAAAAATAAAAAAGCAGAGATATAAAGAAAAAATCGAATATAGAAGATAAAATCCTAGAATTCTACTTCACATAAGATGCATGCAAACATCATCATGTTGTTCAGGCATAAATAAGCATCCTAGTCATGGAGTTTCAAAAATATTGAATAAACACTAAATAATAGACTATGAGTCCGACTTTCAAATGTTCTTACATAGAAAATTACTAACCAAAATTAATTTCATTTGGTGTTGTCACTCGATTTTGGTCTTCATAGTTCACAAATACTACTCAAAAGGTAATTAAACTACTTGATATTTCTTGATAAGCTCCCAATTTCAATCTTTGATTTACTAAGGTTATTGACTACAAATAGATAAAATAACAAATCCATCATAATTTTAGTCTTCATGGATTGGAATACTCTAGCCTAGAGGATAAAAATTTAATTTTAATTTTACTTCTTTTAACATGAACATTTAAACTTTGAAGTACTGCGTATGACAAATCGTAGACGTCCGTGAGATAATGGACACACAAAGTATCATTCAAAGAAGCACGAAAAAATTATGATTGAAAAATACTCTTATCAAATCAACATGAATATGAGTCTACAAAAAATCTGGGATCGGCATGATCCTAGAGAGAAGAAGATTACTTACTACACATAATTAAAATAATAATAATAAATTATTTATGGAAGTAAAACAAGAATGATTTATAAAAACTTAGTCTCTTGAAGCTCCAATTCTAGACTAAATTATTTTCTCTAGTCCATCTGACGGAAAGATGTTTTGTCATGATATGATACTAAGGTTTCAGTCTGAGTGTTATATTTCTATTTGAGTTGTCAAAATGATTATTATTATTATTGTCAAAAAAGGTATACAACGGATAAAGCTGAATTTATCTGAATCTAGCCTTCCGATGCGCGACACGTGTTAGCATGATCCACAGCACGATTCGGAGCGTGCTGAAGTAAAGTTGTAGTTTGTGCATCATCATTTTTCTATAAGTACCACCCAGAACAGAACCCCAGTCTTGTTGAAGAGATTACTTGGGTAGTGTTGTCATCTTTTGTCCATAGACACAATATGGATCATGTTGAAGCACAACCCGGCTTGTGTGATCATACGTCTTCTCTGAGCACGAGTCTTTAAACTTGATCCAGTTCTTGGAAGAATTTCAAAAATTGTAATTCGGCCCCTAAAATTTCTTTTTATCCAATTTTGACCATATTTAAATCTATTTAGTCCTTTTTGTCTCTTGAAGGCACTTTTCTTCGTGTTTAATCTACAATATCAGTTGTAAATTACCCATTATTATCCAAAAGCAACTCAATTATTATAAGTATAAACACCTAAAATAGATATAATATTACCCTATCATTGGTTTACTCAACCGGGTTTACTTTGAAATCTGATAAGTATAATTTGTTGATCGGAACGTGGTCTAGATCCCGGTTCATCCAAATGAACCAATCTAGTTTGATTTTAATAAAAATGATAGAAGATCTAATCTGGTAAGTATAATTGATTGATCGGAACGTGGACCGACTCCTGGTCAATCAAAACGAACCAATATAGTATGGTTTTAATAAAAAATATTTTAAGATCTAATCTGGTAAGTATAATTGATTGATAGGAACGTGATCTGACTCCTGGTCAATCTGAACGAACCAATGTGGTCTGGGTTTAATAAAAATGATTTAAGATCTTATTTTCAAAAAAGTAATTTAAATAAAAATATTTTAAACATATTTACTCTCCTTATTTATTTTTTTATGTCAAAAAAGTGTTGAATTATATAATTAAACACTTGATTTTAAATTTTAGCGTTTTGGATTTCGTTTCTCTTCGAGTTCCATATGAGCTCTTCTTATAATACCCTAAAAATAATGTTAAAAATTCATCATTTATGTTAGATGAAGCCATAATGTCTTGGTTGAAAGTTGGCTTCCACTGTCTACGTCACACATGCCTTCATATGACTCCACCTCGTACTTATCACTCAATCTTAATTAATCTCTCGGAGTCCTCGATCACAAGGTTGGAGGTAGTTGTATACAACTAAGTTTTGTCATACACTATTGCACATAAACACGTGATATTGAATTCGAAAAATGGTTTAAGATGAGCGATTCTTCACCTTAAGTTCCACAGTTTTAAGTAACTTGGTGAACATATAATTTAGGGATAAAATTCAAAAGAGGTTCTGAACTACCATCACTTATTTAATTGCAGTCTGTACTATCATGATTTTCAAAAAAGGGTACGATGATAAAAATATTGAACTGATGTTTTAAAATAAAATTTATCATTACATTTCTAAACTATTTAAGACTTAGATTTCAGTGCGAAAATTACGTGCTTTGGTTATTAAAATAAATAATATCGTTTTGTGCACACAAAGAAAACGACGTCTTTTCATACTCAATCATTAATAATTCTCAATAAATTTAATAAGATTAATTATATTTAAGTGTTCAAAACATCATCCAAAATCAGTCTAATTTTTTTTCTATCGCACTCATTTTGGAATTCATGGTAGTTCTGACCGCAATTACGCAAGCGATGGTAGTTCAGGATCCTTTTTGAGATTTTTTTCTATAATTTAAGGAAAAAAAGACTCTATTTGGTGGAGTAGAAAAGTATTCTACATAAACAGATGAAAATACTAATATGTCCCTAATTAATTGGTTTTCATTGCTGTCATGTTATGTGCATGATTTTCATTAACTTATGAAAGAGAAAAAAAATAAAAATACAACTCTCCTATTTTGTTGCTGATTTTTTTTCAATATTTGTGAGAATATATTAGTATTTTTAATCGTTTGTATAGAATTTTTTTTTCTATTATGACAAGTATAGTTCATCAGCCCATATTAAAATTAAAATGATAAAATAGGGAAAAGAAAAGCCCTTATAGGGGCCTACTTTTGGGCCGTTTGGTAAGGGATGATGTGGGCTGTGTATAGCCAGTCAGTTGGGTTTTCAATCTTTGGGCCTTTGGCTCGACCTTCTCCTCTCTCTCAATCTGCAAGGCTGCCTGCCACCGCCGTGGTCTCGCCGGTCAACTGCATCTTCATAAACCCTCACGAAAAAAACCGAGAACAAGAAGAAGAGCTAATCGAAGATGGACAGAATCAAACTGGCCATTGCTATCTTTTCCTTTGCAGCGCTCTCCATTTTGCTCACAACTGAGTACCGGAGGAGGCGACGAAAGGCCTCTTCTGACCCATGCTATCTTCACTCCGACCCCAAACCGCAGCACACGTTCAAGCGCGTGCTCGCCGACAACTCCTACACCCCTTTCAAGCATTTCAGCTTACAAGACTCCAAAACTGGTGACAGCTTTTTTTTTTTTCTCTCTTTTACAATGAAACTGTTTATTAATGGATGCTTGCTGGTGGTTGTTGTTGTTTTCGCTGGAAGAAATAATATTTGATTTAAATTGTGTTGATTTCATATCCAGGGTCATTGACGCATCCTTATGAAGCTGAAATTACCAAATTGCTGGACAAGCCTCCACTGGATATCTGCTTTTGTGAGGGAGATGTGGAAATGCAGCTGAAGAATTCTTATGTGTGGGTTGATACTGAAGCTCAGCTGCAAGAACTAGTTGAGATTTTGATCAAAGAGAGTGTTTTTGCAGTGGACACGGAGCAGCACAGTTTGAGATCTTTTCTGGGATTCACAGCTCTCATACAGGTTCAGTTTGTGCATAACCTGCTATTCGGTGAATGTGTGATTTCCCCGTTACTCTGTAGGGGCATATATTTTTTTTTAATTGTCCGTATTCATCCATGCGATATTTGGTTTTATGTTGTAGATTTCAACTCAAAGGGAAGATTACTTACTTGACACAATAGCCTTGCATGATGTGATGGGGTTATTACACCCCATTTTCGCCAATCCTAGCATTTGTAAGGTACTATACACTAAGGTCATTTGATGATATTTTATGTTATTATAACATGTAAGATGCCTGTAGTTTTGCTTCTTTTCATATTTAATGCACACATTTTCATTGATAATAGGTGTTTCACGGTGCGGATAATGATGTTTTGTGGCTCCAAAGAGACTTCCATGTATATGTTGTCAACTTGTTTGATACTGCGAAGGTGACGGTCGTTCCTTCAGTTGTTCAGGACCTCGGAACAATTTATGCTAGATGAAGTGTTAAATACTCTTTATCAGCTCAGATTTGCTATTTGCAACATTGCAGGCATGTGAAGTTTTATCAAAGCCACAAAAATCACTCGCTTACCTGCTTGAGACATACTGTGGTGTCATGACAAACAAAATGCTTCAGGTTTGGCTGTTACATATGGTTTTAGAGTTTTGGTTGCATGAGAATAATAACCAAAGTGCCTTAAGGAATTGCTGATGATACAGCCCATTTCAGTTTTTCTTAATTGCAGACAGTGTGCACGTCTCTTTATTCTCTCATTGATTTTTCTTGTATAGCTACACTTTCTCCCTAAGCAAATTCTAAGTTCTGTGAATATTCTTGTCAATAGACCACCAATTATTTTGAGCCTAACTTTGTTTCTATTCTAGCGGGAAGACTGGCGGCAACGTCCACTTTCAGACGAAATGGTGCAGTATGCACGAACTGATGCCCACTATCTTTTACATATTGCGAATTCCTTAATCGCCGAGCTCAAATTGCACGAAAATAGTGAGTTATATTGGTCACTGTCTTGTACTGGTATTGTATGATACGACTGCAAATTGCACAAGATATGACCATTCAATATGACATCTATTTCTGGCATGTTAGAAATATCAATTATTTTTTACGTTCCTTATTGGGAGTTTATAATATTCTAAGTAGTTAGTAGCTAAATCATTTTGGTTTTAGCAAAGGTAATAAAGCAGAAACATTTTGAAATAGAATAGTTTCAAAGCTTTGCAATCTAGTGCAGAATGTATTTCCGTTTGAGGCGCCCATGCTTGTGTCATAGAAAGTGGTGTCACATACTTAAATCATGTCTTGAAATTGTTTGGTGGTTATTGGAAGTTACTGTGCTACAAATTGCATATCCTAGTTAATTGACAGTCGAAATTATATAATAATGCTTGACAGTATAACATTAATGGTACTTAGTACTTACTATTTTCTGTAGACGTTTCAATTTAGTATTTGTACATTTTTTCCCTTAATTGTCTGAATCCATCTCAATTATACGTTCTCTTATGTCACTTGAGCTTGCTGATAATCCGAATTTCTCTAATTCTCTAGATAGTTCAATAAATTTTAGTGACAAAATCTCTCCACTCTCTGAGGCTTTTCGACGTTCGAACGTAATTTGTCAACAAGTCTACACGAAAGATATTGAAAATCTACCTGGAGAGTCAGCAGCCTCATCCATAATTTCTAGGCATATCTCATCATATGAAACAAAGGTCAATATTACTGCATGATCATTTATTTATAAATTCACATAGATATAAATTCTGAAGATAAACAAAAATGTTTTTTTTTTCAGTTTCAAGATACAGTTAGAAGGTTGTGTACATGGAGGGATTTGATGGTTGGTATTTGTTCCTCTAAAGCCAGTTTGGCTAAATGTTATATTTACTTGATAGTATGTATCTGTAAACTTATGCGTGGATTTCATTATGTGTTTTTGTTCAGGCTCGGATTCACGATGAAAATATAAAATATGTGCTATCAGATCAAGCTATTGTAATTCTAGCAGAGTACACTCCATATGACCCTGTTGATGTTTGCAATGTGGTGTTACAAACAGATGAAAGTGATGCATTATTGAACTCTTGCATCTCAGCCCCGTCTCCAATTGTTTGCAGTCATATGGAAGATCTGTGCTATGTATTGCAGAACGATATTGCGTCTGTTGAAGATATTTTCCAATATAGTCTTACTAAATGCTTAGGTCGTAAGGGCAGTTGCCCACTGTCCGTTTTCAATTATTCTCTGTTAGCCAAATCTAATCTGAAACAAGTCAATAAATTTGTTTCTAAACAAAATGGAGGAAGGCAATCCAAGCGTTATAGTAGAAGGGCTTCTCGTCGAGATCAATTTGTACAAAAGTTTTCGTGCAAATCTCCTGTTTATCACAATTGTAGGATTTATGCAGATGATGGGCGTCTGCTATGTTATTGTGACCGCAGAAAGCTAGAGTGGTTAGTTTACGTCTCTATTTACTTTTATTTGTTTTTGTGGCTTCAAATTTCTGAATCACAGCTAAAGGATAGCTCAATCTTGTAGGTACCTTCGTAGAGATTTGGCAGAGCTTGTTGAAGAAGATCCACCTGGCATAAAATTGAAATTTGAACCAAAAGGCCGGCCAGAAGATGAAGACAATGACTTCTATATTCAGACCAAGAAAAATATTTGTGTGGGTTGTGGAGAACAAAATCACTATCTGCGCTACCGGATAATACCCTCGTGCTATAGAATTCATTTTCCTGAGCATTTGAAAAGTCATCGGTCTCATGATATAGTCTTACTGTGTGTTGACTGTCATGAGATAGCCCATGCTGCTGCAGAAAAGTATAAGAGACGAATCGCTGTAGAACTTGGCATTCCTCTATTTATCCAGAAAGTAGTTGATTCAATACCAAGTGAAGTTGCGTTGGGGTCATCTACTTCTAGGGTAGACCAAGAAGGTGTATCTCCTTTACAGTTGCGAACAGCTGCAATGGCCCTCCTACGACATGGTCCTAGCATGCCCTCTAAGAGACGTGACGAACTGATTCAGGTTGGTCTTGTTAGTAACTTGTTTCGATAGTGTGTTTTTTTTAATTTCTTTTTAGGTATACATATCTCAATATACATATATATATATCTGTGCAGACTGTTATGAAATACTATGGTGGTAGAGTGATAACTGAAGAAGACTTGGAGAAAGCTCTACTAGTTGGTATGAGTCCTCATGAGAGAAGACGACTAGAAAAGAAGAAAGGAGTCTCCCTTAAACATAGCGGTCATCTCAACAAAGGGTTTAAAGAAAATGGGCGTGATTGCTTAACCACAGCAGTTGTTACATACACGGACACTGTGGATGATAAGGTTGGCATTCCCAACCAGATTTCGGTTACTAATGGCAAGTGTGATGGTGAAGTTGACAGTAACGGTATGTTATCAGAAACAAACAAATATTCTGAGTCAGGAGAAACGGGAACTCTGGATAAAGCAGATAAGTTTGGAGTTCAGAGTTCATCACCTAAATCAGTAGGATTTTCTTATCCTACCTTGGAAGGAACAGTGTCACCTAAGCATAACTCGAAGTTGTCTCTTCTTGGGCACGGACCCCATGGGAAGCAAGTTGTTGACCATTTATTGAAGGAGTATGGGGAGAGTGGCATCAGTGTGTTTTGCCAACAATGGAGAAGGGTGTTTGTGGAAGCAGTTCATCCTCGTTTCTTAGCTCCTGGATGGGATGTAAAACACAGGTATGTGTTATTTACTTTACTTTGTTTTGTGAAGCATATCTTGTTTTGATCAAATAATTTTGGAATAATAAACTGTTAGCAAAAATGAGCATGAAATTTGGCCCCAGAAAGTTTCATGGAGCTTATTGTCCAGTCACACTGTCAGCTTGTGCAACTCCTCAGGCCTTGTTTCACTGACACGATTCTCAACTACATTACCATTTTATGTGTATTTGACACTAGAATTCTCCATTGTCCAAAGCATTTACAATGCAATTTTTGTCAGTGGTAGGAGAGACTTTGGCGAGTTCAGTGTGTACAACCCAAGCAAGCGATCTGCTGAGGCTACCAACAGTTAGTCATTCAGGAACTGTAGCTCTCATTGCAACATTGTTAAGGTATCATATCCAAATCCCAACTTTTGAATATCCAGCTT
>NQLW01000036.1:243044-312701 GCA_002312845.1 Kalanchoe fedtschenkoi | reverse complement strand
GCAAACTCGTGATGCAGAATGTCTGCATAAATGTTTAATAGAATAATATTTTTTAAAATAATTGTATATTGTGTGTAAAATATATCTTACTAGCTTAAATAATAATAATATGATATTAAAATATACTATAAATTTGAATATGTGAGAATTATTTACCCACCTTCGGTAAACAAACCCAAAAATTCTAAACGCACAGCAATAATAATGGTCAAAGAATCTACAAAAATCTTATACAAATTATGAAAAAAATCATTAAATGGGGTACATACTATCTCCATTTTAAAAACCAAAGTCATCACCCTCAAATTTTAAAATTCACATCATTTTGATTTGAGGGGCTGTGTGTAATAATTGAATTTATAGTTACAAATATAATTACTACTTACAATTTATAATTAGACAACTAATTAAAACAACATAGTTTTAATACATTTACATTTATTTTTAAATTGATTTTTAAACATTTCAAACCCATATGATCGTCTTCCTTTCATCAAAACAACAACACAATTCATACATCAAATTTACTTTATTAAAGAATGATAAGTGTGTTAGAAAGTTTTTGTAATGAATTATTTAACAAAATAAAAATAGTAATTATAAATTGCTTGAAAATAACAATTTTAAAACACATGGTGAGGGGAGGAGATGTATTTGCAAAAAAATAAAAATTAAAAGAAAGAAAAAAAATGAGAAAGAAAATTGAATGAAAAAAATAACAAAACGATCTTGTTTTAGTTAGGTGTTGAAATATACTTTGTAAATAGTAATTATAGGTTGGAAATATAAATTCAATCATACACAACAATCTCTAAATTCAAAATGCCCTTAATTTTAAAATTGCATTGCAATGACTGTGATTTTTAAAATGAGGATAATACATAACCCATTTTTTATTTTTTTTCCAAAAAGAAAAATTAAATTCCTCAACACTAAGCCATCCCTCTGACAAAACTTCATAACCACACAAAATTCATAACTGCATATTTCAGATCTAAGTTCAGATGATGATAACGTCATAACCAGAAAAAAAAATTAGATTATACTTGTTATACCCGAAGATGATCTATTTAAATTTAAATAATTTAAAATAAAAAAAAATTAATCTGAATACGAAAAGCTGATGTTTCATACTGTTACTCTGTAACAAATATAAATTATGAAATGTACAATATGCCTACAAAAATTACGTCTTGTGTGAAACACATTCAAAGACGAAATTAATCAATTTCAATTACAAAATAAAGAGATGTACGCCTTTGAAAATCAGTTCGTAGAACTGTCTAAAACTAGCAGAAAATTTTCGAACTTTACCTATAACTCAAATTATCTAGTTACTCCGATCGAATCAATTTCAAAATTTATATTGCCAGAAATTTATTTTCATCCAAAACAACTTGGAATCTTAAATCATTCAAACTTAGCGACGAAAAGTTAATTTATAGCCGTGTAACAAGACTAGTGATAGAACTAGTTTTATAGAAACGCAACTTACATCTTAAATCCGATCATCCTTCCACAACCTCCCATGTCTGCAACTTTCAAGTTCTCATTCATAAATATATTAGCCATCATTTACGTAATCATTTGGAAGTTCAAGAATGCTATATATGAAGCTAAAGAATGAAAGACATGCCACTTCAGCTCTTAAGATCAAAAAGCTCCTACTTTATGTTGGGTTAAGTATTGACTGGCCAGTCTTTCTTAGTCAAAAATATGAAAATATAAGGATAATAATAAGCTTATAAGAATAGTCTCAATCAGAGCAATTGACTGAAGTAAAAAAATATTGGAAATACCTTTTATCATACAGTATATGACTCGGGACAAGGCAGCACATAGCAGACTGGATTATCTGGACCCCTTCCACGCCCACTGCACTGCTCCTTTTCATTTCTGTAACTTTGAAAGCAACATGAGTTTTGCTTGTGTTGGTAATTTTTAATCACACTCCTTACATCACATTAATATCGTGCACAAAATCAAACATGAAAGGTAAAAGCTCAACTTTTATCTAATTATCTATCACAACCCATGACCTTGTGAGTCGCTCTGGTGATTGACGCAATCCATAGGCAAGTATGTCCTAGGTGCCTTATCCATGAACTTGGTCTATTTGACGATAACTAGCCCTTCATTAGGCATCGATTTTCACAGTAGTGCTCCACAACCCAAATAGTATTACCACCAGGCACTCCTCTGAAACTCTGCACTCAACATTAAGGTGTTGAGCATAGAGCATGAGTTTGCACAGTATGGTGACACATTCCAATGTTCACTGCATGGCCTGCCCTGGGTAAGCAAATCAGGTTTGATCCTGAATACTGCATGTAAACCATCTAATTATTCCCTAGTGCGTAAGTGGTAGTGACTCCTCCTTAATTTCCAAGCTATTCAAACAGGGTGGCTTAGCTGCTCGATAGTAAAAGAATGCCATGATTTTGGACAATTCATCAGCTTCTCGAGTGGCTGCCAAAGGTTACATTTAAGAGTTCAACTCTAGGGATATACAAGCACCGGTAATACCAAAATCACATAGAATACCTTTCTCCCGGTACAGAACTTTGCCAGCTTTGGCGAAGATGATTTCTGGGTATATTGAAACTTTCAGAGCTGATACCAAGTCGAGCTCCACAACAGCATCAACAGCAACACACTTTGAAGACCGGCGCAATGTCAGAAAAGTTTGCCCAACGAAAAAAAACCCAATGACAAAACAGCCATAACTTACACGAGGGGAAGGGAGCCCGCAATTCCATATAACATGCACAGCTTTTTCCAACTCACTGCGAGCTTTTTCATTTTCCTTGGGTCTGTAAGAGAGTAATCTCATCAAAACAAAGAGGAACATTTCTTAAGCTGTAATAATTAAAAAGCGTTGAACAAAATTCTAAAATACTTGCTTGAGATGAGTCGTCGATCACATTTCATATGAAATAGTTGGAAAGAGTTTACACGAACGATTTGTGAAAAAAACCAAATGTATGATTTAAGGATAATGCGTGCAATGACTGTAAAGAAATACTAAACTACCTTCTCAAGCTCGATCCAACAGTCATTAGGGAGGGGTGAACTCGAAGCATACATATGTAGACAACAGAACCAAGGTAAAAATAACGAGTGACAAAGGAAGGTTCACCTAAATTGACCCTTCCATGACCCACCATCAATCAACTTCCGACAAATTACCAAGACTTAATAGTTTAGAATGCAGCAAAAATAAATTTAGACAACAAGAATGCCAGGCAAGGAACCACAAATGGGACTTTGCATAATTTTACCATCATTGTTCATATAAATTAGAAAAATAAATAAATGAAAAATCTTCTTCTGTCGCGGTTGATCTAATTGTACATTATTTATTTAGGTATGACTTTCATATGTTCTTCATAGAATCATCTAGACGGGAATCAAACACTAATATGACAAAAATGACGAGCCCACAATAGGTACTAAGCAGTCATTTCTTTGCGTGCCATACATCAAGCCTCTGTCATCTTTAGAAGCATTGTCACACTAAGCACAATATTCGAGTTGAGACTGAATTCAAATGCAACAATAAAAAGCGGTTGAAGTTACCTTCTGTAGCGGTTATGTACAAGGATAACCAAAGGACTGATGTCTTTCAACACCGCATCCTCCCACTCAGCACTTGTTATGTCATCAATAGGGCGAATATAATCATCATCCTGCCACACCAAGTCCCTGTCCTTATCATCATCTTGTTCATCATCTTTGTCTTTCTTAGCATTCTTTATAGTGATTTTGTTAAAAAACTGATCTAAGTTGAAGCCACGTCCATCCGCGTCTTCAGGCCATTCAGGATCCTCCTCATCAACTACCAGTGGATAATCAGCAAGAAGTCTTCGCATCCTTTCCTGCTTCTCAGCTGGGCTCAATTCATGCTCTACATCGGGATACATATCCATCACTTGTCTGATTTTATTTCTCCAGTCAATTCTTTCTTCCTCGTCCATTAAATCCTCATCCTCATCATCATCATCGGTCTCAAGTACCTCTTCTCCCTGCCCTCTCTTTTCGGCAGACTTAGAAGCCTGAATTCTGGTAATAGAACCACCAGAGCCGCCCTGGCACGGTGTATTATAGCTCATTGAGAATTAAACATGTTTCCCCCAAGGGCGGGCTCATACGTTTAACAGAAACTAGAAAATACAGAATAGCATGATACAGATATCCAATTCAGCTCGAGGAAATTCAAATGGGGTAGCAACAAACTCAGTCCTTTTCCACCAACAGTTACTATTATTATTATCACTAACCCGAAAATGAGCTCCGGAGTTTGTTGTCAAGGGGAAACGATTTCCAACTTTGGAGGGTACAGCAACACTAGGAAACGGCGTAGCAATTCGAATAGCACTACACTCTATGGCAGGCGAACAGAGCAACCACGGTAAGCTGGCGGCATGTGGTAAAGCCATTCTGCAAGTCAACATAGATTGAGATAAAGAAACAGACAAAATGGATATCAGATAATAGAGATGCCCAGCTAGTGAAAACCCGGAAGATTGTGAGGTGACACCAAAATTAATTAATTTATTAATTAAAAAGACGAACCCCCAGACTTATGCTGGAGCCTACTGTTGTGAATCTCAAAACTGAGGAGACGCTGCTTGTGCTGGAGCGGCTGCAGCGCTCTGCTCGTTTCGCATCCTAGCCGGAGGGGACGGATGTGCGGGGCTTTGAGTAGGCTTATGTTCACGCAAACGACGTAGTTCACGCAAACGACGGCTGCAGCGCCCTGCTCGTTTCGCAACCTAATCACGTGAGCCGCAGCCCAGACGCCCTTACAGCCAGGCTTTCCTGCTTTTTGCATAAGAAAAGCACTCTAATTTGTAATTGCGGTTCGAACTATCATAATTTTTTAAAACAGTGCAATAAAAAAAATTAGACTGATTTTCTAAAATAAAATTTACTATTACACTAAACTAACATTAGTATAAAAATTAGAGTGCAAAAATTACAAAATCAATCCAATTTTTTTGTTCATCGCACCGTTTTCGAAAATCTTGATAATTATGACCGTAATTAAATAAGTGATGATAATTCAAAACTCTTTTGAATTTTATCTTTTTTGCATAATTTGGTTCGACTCCTGTACAATACCACATTTATACACAAAAATCAAAAGTCAAAACTTTCATCCAAATCCCCCAATCTGATCCACACCCAACTCAGAATCCGATCCCTAGTCTCCGCACTCCTTTATGATTTTCAATCCCGAAACCACATCAACATCGTCCACAGCACCTCAGCTCCTCTAGACCCCGCCTCACCAGAGGTTTTCGGACTCTGCATGCTATAAAAAATATCAGGAGAGCTAAACCACACCCAACATCTTAATTTTTTGCTTAAGAGCTATAAAAAAATATCATAGCCGATGGTTCAATCTGAGATCTGCATGCTAGATGTGGGATAAGTGTAGGGCGCCAAGGACGCGTGTAGAGGCACTCACGTATGTAGGACACCACGACATGGGGAGTGAGGCTCGTAAATATGCAAGTGAACTGGTTGAATCAGAGCGACTCAGGCAGGGATTAAGGGCGTGAGTTGAAAGAAGCGATGACTTATATTGGATTCTTAAACCATGACTTACAAAACTAGTTTTTTTAAGCCAAATTGTAAATACAATTTGATTGAGTCATCCCGAATTCAACAAGTAGGTGACTACTTCTTAGGTTTATATATTACTTTAGTACAAAAGTTTAAGCGAATAGAGTAACCGCATATGCACCAAGAAAGTGACCATAAACATTGTGATAATAATCTTATTGTATGACATATACTATACAATATGTATGACTCTAGCCCTCCAATTTTAATTGTTCATGGGGTGTAAAGAGAATATCTCATTTCAAAATGGCAACATTTAGATTAAATTGAAGATGTTGGAAAACGTATGTTGTCAACTGTATAAGAAAATTTAGATTCAGATACAAAGTTGTACATTGAATTAATAAAATATGCTGAATGACTCCCCCAAAGCTTTAAGATCAAATTCATAATGCTATTGTCCATATTTAGTAAACAATTTATTTCCATATGAATCTTTCTTGATTTTTTCTGATTTTATGGATTTTAAGGTCAACTAGAGAATAGATCATTGGTGAGCAAAGAATGTTCTCTGGTGAACATAAGTGCTAATTTTTCGGGTCAGTTCATATTCGATTGTATCCCCACTATGACTTAAAAGTCTTGACTTGTAAATTGTGATTCAACAATCCAATATAAGTCACTTCCTATTTTCTCACTAGCCGATGTGAGACATTTGTCAAGTGCTCTTCCTCCAAAATCTCACCCTCACTTGACAAAATATCACATGCTCCTTCTTGATCAATACCTTGCTAGCCCAAATCTTTGGCTCCACCAGCTCACTCGCGTCACATGCTCCCCCTCATCAATACTTCGTTGGCCCATGTCTTTGGCTCCACTAGCTCACTCGCGCCACACGCTCTCCCTCGATCAATACTTGACTAGCCCAGGTCTTTGACTCCACCAGCTAATTCGCACATTTGCGAGCTAACTTCATCATTCCGTGGCGTCCTTGATACTCTGGGTGCTTGCCCCACGTCTCGCTTATTGGTCTCATATCAAACCATGTGCTCTAATACCATGTCGATTTTTTGAATCGGCTCATATTAGATTATATTCTCACTGTGACTTAAATGCCTAGACTCGTAAGTCGTGGTTCAAAAATCTAATATAAGTCACCGACTCTTCTCCTCACTAGCCAATGTAGGACATTTGTCAAATGTTTTTCCTCAAAAATAAGCCTTCTTACGGTAAAACAGATACTTGCTTTTTAAAAGTACACACATTCATTTTGGAGAATACTACTCATAAACTTATGAATATCACTTACCATATGTTCAATATGCTTCGTATCTGATGAATCTGCAAATTATATAGTGAAATATTTACCAACATTTAGCTAGATAAAAAAATGTATACCTAATAAATATTCAAAAAAGATTATTAATTTTTTTAATTTTAATTTTTATTGTTCAAACAAGGTGGATTGCGCTTGTTGTACCGTATTAACATCATAAAATAACATTATTTTTAAAGTTAGGAAAAACTTCAAAAAGGGTCTTGAACTACCATCACTGATCAAATTGCGGTCACAACTATCATGATTTTCAAACAAGGCGCATGAGAAATATTGAACTGATTTTCTGAGATAAAATTTACTGTTACACTCATAAACATGAATTAAAATGTATTTGGTCATAAAAATTATTGAATCTAGTGAATTATTTACAAAAATTTGGTTAGAAAAAAATGTGTACCTAATAAATATTTTAAAAAGATTATTAATTTTTAAATTTTAAATTTTATTGTTCATACAAGGTGGATTGCGCTTGTTGGACAGTACTAACATCATAAAATAACATTATTTTTAAAATATGGGAAAACCCCCAAAATGGATCTTAAACTACCATCACTGATCAAATTGCGGTCAGAACTATCATGATTTTCAAATAAGGCGCGATGAAAAATATTAAACTGATTTTCTAAAATAAAATTTACTATTACACTCCTAAACATGAATTAAAACGTATTTGGTCATAAAAATTATTGAATCTAGTGAATTTAGTGAATATTTACCAAAATTAGGTTAGACAAAAAAATATATACCTAATAAATATTCAAAAAAGATTGTTTTTTTTAATTCTAATTTTTATTGTTTATACAAGGTGGATTGCGCTTATTGGACCGCACTAACATTGTAAAATAACATTATTTTTGAAATATGGGGCAAATCCCAAAAAGAGTCTTGGACTATCATTACTGACCAAATTGTGGTCAGAACTATCATGATTTTTAAAAAAAGTGAGATGAAAAAAAAATTAGACTGATTTTCTAAAATAAAATTTACTGTTACACTCCTAAACTAATATTATCGCTAGACTTAAATTCATGTGCGAAAATTACATCATTTGGTTATCAAAATAAATAATATCGATTTGTGCACATAAATAAAATGACGTCTTTTCATACTCAATCACTCATAATCCTCAACAAATTTAATAAAATTATTTTATTTAAGAAATCAAACAAATTGATCTTAGACATCATTCAAAACCAGTCTAATTTTTTTTTCAACGCACCCTTTTTGAAAATCGTGATAGTTCAGACCGCAAATTGAACGAGTGATGATAGGTTAGAGCTTCTTTTAATTTTTTTTCTTAAAATAAAGGGGAAAACCCAGAAGGGGCCCTGAGCTACTGCGTCCTACCCAATTGCGGTCAGAACTACTGCATTTTCCAATTAAGGTGCAAACCGTTAATTTTGTTTGTTAATACTATTAGTATGAGTTAACCTTTGTTAACAGATACATCACTATGTTAAAAAAAATAAAAAATAAAACGTGGACCTCACAAAAATTTCCTCTCAACTATTCTTCCACTATTTCTTCGGCAGCCTCTTTTCCCCTCTCCTGTAATCCCCCTCTCCATTGGGCACATCGTCTGGCTCGGTGAAAAGCTCAACACTCTTCTGCCATCTCCTTCCAAACCGGAGCGAACCAAAAAATTAAAAAGAATAAGGGAAAAAAATCGAGTCAATGGCCGTGAACTGGTTCAATTGTCATGTTCGGTTTTGCCCTGTTCGAAATCGGTTCAGGTCACCAGGTGGTTTTCTGAGACAAGGCGCGATGAAGCAGGGGTTTGGAGTCGGTCTAGTAATCCACGCTGTTCAAAACGTCCACGTGGCATAATCTAAGAGCTTCATCGTGGCCAGCGAACCGAGTCGAGCTGACTTTGGGTCCGGAGCGAGAAATGGAGCGGAGGATTTCCTCGAAGACGAGTTCGTCGCAGGTGATGGCCAAGGGGCCATGGTTGGAGAATCCGAACTTCTCCTCGGCCTGGCTCAGAAGCTTCTGGAAGACGGGGTGGTTTAAGTAAGTGGCGCGAATGACGAAGCGGGTGCGATTGGCGCCGACGGAGACGACGATATGGCCGGAAGGGATGTCGGAGGGGATGCGGCGACAGGAGTGAGCCGCCTTGCTGCGCCAATGCTTGAGCATTTGGTGGAGGCGGACAATGTGCCCTGTTAGTATGAGTCGGAGGGGAAGAGAGGTGGATTACAGGAGAGGAGAGGGGAAAAGAGGCTGCCGGAGAAAGAGTGGAAGAATAGTGGAGAGGAGATTTTTGCGGGGTCCACGTTTTATTTTTTATATTTTTAACAGAGTAATGTATCTGTTAACGAAGGTTAACTCATACAAACAGTGTTAACAAAAATTAACGGTTTACACCTTATTTGAAAAACAGTGTAGTTCTGACCACAATTGGATAGAAAGCCGTAGTTCAGAATCCTCTTTGAATTTTTCCTCTAAAATAAAATATTCATTTAGATTGATACTTCCAGTACATCAAAAAATTAATTACTCATATTAAGGCGTGCCCACGACCCGCTCCTGCCAGTGGTCGAAACACTCATACCCGTCCCATTGCTCGGTTGAGTAGTAGTGTCTCTCTAGAGCTAAGTCAGCTGACTTTTGAAGCCAATCCATCAGCTCATATTACACACTCCTTAATTTCACAAATCATATTAAAGACGCCCAAACATGTCTTCTCCTTGTACACATCTTGGAATTATATTTCTGAAATCCTTATTAGATGACCCTTTTGTTATAATCAAAAGGCGAACTGGTTAGTGGGTCATATATATCTTTGTGATGCGAAAAGGCCATAATACTTTTGAATAATACAAGGAAAGAAAGGTTCCAGAAAGAAGATGAGAATATAATTTGGCCAGGTAGTTCTTGAAAAGTTTTAAAAGTTGTGAACACATGCCACGCCCATGTTTATGCATAATCATACTTATATTCCTAAAGACAAGATGGGGATCTTGTCTATATTTTTATTTTTTATTTTTTATTTTAAAATAATACATGATCAATTATTGTCTTCCTCCGTCAACGCGTAAATAGACAGTGTAGGGTGTTGGGCAACTGCATTTTTAAAATCCCCATATGTGTACAACTAGCCAATACAGAGAAAGTTGATGAATAGATCGCTAAGCTTTATTTTTATTTCCCCTTTACAAGCCACATCGAATAATTTCCGATAATTCTCAATGATAATTCATAAGTTTCATATTTTTTATATGGTTGAAGAATATCTTATTGTCATCTTCCTCTACAGAGGTGATCAGAAAAGTCATGTCCCCGACATGAGATTCACGTATGGGACTATTCTAGAAAGGAGCCCTCAATACTTTGAAGGGGAAAAATTCAAAAGGGGTCCTGAACTATCACTGCTTACCGAATTGCGGTCAGAACTATCATGATTTTCAAAAATGGTGCGATAAAAAAAAATTAGATTGATTTTCTAAAATAAAATTTATCATTACATTCTAAACCTAATATTATTATAAGACTTAGATTTGTGTGCGAAAATTACATTGTTTGGTTATCCAAAGACGTCGTTTTCTTTAAGTGCGCAAAATAATATAATTTATTTTGATAATCAAACGATGTAATTTTTGCACACAAATTTAAGTCTAATAGTAATATTAGGTTATGAATGTAATGGTAAATTTTATTTTAGAAAATCAGTCCAATTTTTTTTTCATTGCACCATTTTTGGAAATCATGGTAGTTCTGACCGCAATTGAGTAATCGGTGATAGTTCAGAGCCCCTTTTGGGTTTTATCTCTACTTTGAAATCTAAAGTTCTGTCACTAATGATTAATTTGATTTTAATTGACCAGCATAAAAAACTTTACTATGGGAGAGTAGTAATTTAATCGCAACACACTCACCCACAACCACAAGTCCACAACTACAAGGCTGCCCAATTGGTACTCATTTATTGTGCTTTACATTTTTAAATTGTTTTTATGAATTTTTAAAAATTTAAAACTGAAAAATTAAATTATTCAAAAATAAAATTTGATTTAAAGAATAGAATTTTAACTGGTTTGACATGTTTCAAGGCGTATTTGTACTTTTAAGACAGAAATAATTAAAAATACATAAGAATAATATAAATATAATTATCTTGGAAAAAGCATGGTCAATGGATGTTTTATGGATAGTAAATTATGATATACGTATTTTTGCTATCAATAAAAATTTAATTTGATTTTCAAGATAATGATTATAAAAATTGGATAGCCTTTTAATTAATTTCTACTTGCTTATATTTTGAGTCATCTTATTTTTATACTTATAGTATCAGTTGGCCTTGTCATTAATTTTCTCATTCATATGATGATATCAAGTGTTCCATCCAGACATTATCTTATTATTAATCAATTAGCAAAATTATTATTATTATTAAGACAATTATTAAATTTTATTTTTTGGAGAAAGCACAAAAAATAAATATTACATATCAACATCAATTTAATAATCATGTTCATCACTAATTAATTTTAAAATACTTGATTTTTTTTAATACTCGAGGCCATTGGGTAAATTAACTTAAAGCAACGTTTTCTTTTTTGTAATAAACATCTCTATTCCTACATATTATTTTATCATAACAGAGAATTTTGCATCACCACAAACATAAACATTTTATCTGGTGCTTATTTCGGTTATTAATGATGATTCATGAACGTGTCTATTGAAGCATATTAGTAAGTAAAGGATCTCAAAAGCCGTAGTGCACACTTAAGACTGCTCTTTCTAATTGCAAGTGTCATCATATGTGTAGTCTTTAGATGGTGTTAGTAGATTATAAGTGTTGTCTGTAGTAACACACAAAGAGCGTTTGAGGGTAGGAGTGTTCAAAAATTTGGTCTGGACTAGAAAATAATCCGGCATTGGACCGAAATGTACTGATATGGACCAGAATGATTATTCTGGTCCGGTCTTCTCTCCCACCAATTTTAAGGATTCCGGTTTTCCGGTCTGATCCGGTTCAGACATGGAAAATTCTTGTCCGAACCGGAATGGACCGGTTTGATAATTTCTTATAATAAATAATATTTTTACAATAATATCTTATTTAATATACAAATAAATTTTTTATTAATATTCTAATAAAACATAATTATTTTTTATCATTCCAGTCCAAACTGGTCCAATCCGTCAAAAATTCAAAATTTTCCGGTTCGATCTTTGATCCTTGAATTTTGTAGAATCCAATTCCAATCAAAACTGGTCCCGGTCCGGTATGGTAAAAACCCCTACTTGAGTGTAATAAGCTTCGTCAAAAATATATACATCGGAAAACGCTTGTTAGCCACAAAATATTGTCTAAAATCTACATATCAAACGACGTTTATTTCCATAAGCGTCGTTATTTTATATAGTTAATAATTTGTAAAACTAGATACTATATAATATAGATGATTCTTTTTACCCATAAATACCGTCTATAAAGTTATTTTTAAATTTTATTTTTTTTACAAAATCCCCTATAAGAACCATTTTGACTAAATAAACATTTAAGCTTGTTTTAAACAGGTAATTAACCATATTCATAGACATTGTTGAATCAGCACATTACTCCATATAAAAAAATTAATACAACATGATAAAAAAATTTCAATTTATTGCAAACTGTCTAAAAAATCGGTCCATAACTTCAAACAACATAGCCATCTCTGTGTACTTGATTACATACTGGGCAAACTCGTCTCAGACCTTCAAAAAAAAATTTATCATAGTAGCATCACACAATGTACGGGAAAACCTATAAAACATGTAAGTATTTACTTATCAAGACTTCGAATCACTATGAATCAAAATATAATTTACCGAGATTTAAGTTTATTAAAGAAGCCATAAACACATTATAATTCTACATATAAATTAGACAAGCATATAGTCCCCAAGTAAATATGAGACTACATATTAAGCAAGCATATAGTACACACTAATATAAAACTTAAAATTATTATTTACCAAGACATATAAGTATTTTTTGGTGGTCAGAGGCCTCACATGCCCTCCACCTTGATATTGCACCCATACTCGCTACATGCCAGCTCACTTGCACCTTCAGTGTATCAAAGCGCAAATGCGGTACCACCAAGGCTCGAATCAAGAATATTGGGATTGTTAGACAATACTCAAGATCGCTAGTCCAACATCTTATTGGTAGATATATAAGTATTTAATTAACAAGACAGAGAATTATTGAGCCAATACTTATATATAACTAGTCCTCATTCATCTACTTAATAATTTTAAGAATTTATAAGCAGTGAATTTAAATTTTAAAGATTTTCAATCTTATGCCTAGGTATGTTTTCCATGTGTGTGAGGATGTCCTAAAAAGTATCACAAAAAATATTCACACCATAGTTTCAAGTTAGATTGTTGCGTCACCTACATGCGATCAATGCGTCGATTAAAGGAACATAAACAACCAATTAAAAAAATAAAGATTAATAGTTGAAAATAAAAATCAGAATTACTAGAAAAATATGCAAATTTGTTTGTTCTGATGCATCAAGATCCATACTGCGCTACCCCCATCTGTTTGTATTTATACATTGTGATACACTGCGAGGACATATAATTGTTAATTGAAGCAAATCGGACACCAACTAAAGAGAAGAGAAGTGTATGTTATAATTACTCATTCATGATAAGAACAATGTCCAACATCTTTGAATGTAAATCTTAGCAATATGGACAAAAAAGATATATGAGGTTCCCCCTCACGTATGGCACTTCGAGTGACTAATGATAACTAACATGGTATTGTTTCACTATCAAACTGAGTCACATACATATATTGAAATAGAAAACAATAAAGTTAGCTGTAAAGAATAAAAGAATGTAATTTTCTTAATATACATAACTGTTATAAGGATTGAAGTAAAGTATGTCACTCTCAGATCCTGACATGGTCATGCTGTTGGTCAAGCAAGACATTGGTCACCACTAGCAAATCATCCAAATCGGTGATATATATATAGGATTAACAAACCTTATAGGAAATGGGCTCGAATGGGAATTCAACTTGTTTTTGACAAATCACCTTTAAACTAATGTGATTAGCATATATGATTTTGATGCTCTATAATTAAACATGTAAGATTTATAGTCATTAGATATTAATACCTCATGTAGACCTTGATGTTGTTTGAGCCTCATGTGCTTAAATCAAGAAGCTCGTTCATGTCTGACTTCCCATACATGACGATGCAGTCCTTCTCTTGGATCTCACCCATGATGTAAATGTAGATAGTATCTAACTCTCCCGTGTAGGCCTCTCTATGATGGATATGCTCTAGGTTCTATGTGAGGGAAGGAGAACCATCACCACATGAGGACTGACTAATCATCGAGTAAGTCCAAATTCGTTCGATCGCCTAATGAAAGACACCAACACATGTGAACATAAACTCTCTGTACAAATAAATTTTCAATTTGAAAAGGTTCAAGTTAAAAACCGAAGGTATGTCGAAAGAGCATGGCTCCTTCGACCATGCAACAAAAATATGTTTTGCGTGTGCATCAAAGACCATGAATAAGCGCTTCTTATAGTTCGGAAATGATAGAGCCATTTCTCTGGTCAATCACCATGTCGACTTTGACCTTCATATGCGACTCTGGTTACACGTCCATATTCAACACGTGACTCGAAATACTTTGTTGATCATTGTCACATTAAGATACTAATTTGGGGGTGACACCCCCATGTACCATAAGTAAGCACTTTTTCCCAACCTACATAAATAAAATTAAAATTATCTCATGAAGTTCATATAACTTTATTGGACTAAAACAAGTACAAGAGTCATATGCGAAACCATTTTATATCACCCGAAGCTCATCAATGAATCCTTGTCGGGCCCTCTTATAACTTTGACCCAAGCATGACGTACTCCTAATCGAGCCCGTAGTCCATAGTTGGATGATACTTCTTTTCAAAGATCCTAAAAGTCAACTGTGATGTATCATACTGTTATGAACGTGGGATTACATCTCATTCGCCGATGCAAAGTATTTGGACCTCTTTATTGTCCTCTTCTAAACAAAAAGGGAAAACAAAGATCCTTAATTTATTAATAGAAATTGAAGTTAGGTTCTCGACGGATCAAAGCCAACATAGCAGTCAAAGTTAGCGTGCGGTCAACGTTACACATTCGTCTCTATTTTTTATGTTTCCGATTTCTATGCAATGCAAGTCCAAATCTTTTAAGGAGTTCCACCAATATTTTATCTAAAGATGAGTTGAAACATGTAAAAGACTTTCCAAATAGAGAAATTTTAGTTTTACTCAATTTAGGACTTGAAAAATCGTTATATAAAAAGAGTCTACCCCCTCTAATTTCACAGAAGCCTCTTTAAAGTCCGTCCTCTCACTTTTTAATAAACAAATGTACAATGAATTCATCTCAAAGTCATCAGTGGATATCAACAAGGGAAGTTGTCAGATGAAGATACGAGTTTGGTTAGTAAGTGATGTTCCTTCTCATCTGTAACATCGTATATAAAATAAATAAAATAAAATTTATTAAATAGTTTTACTTAATGGAATATTGGGCTGGGCCAACAATATTTGGAGCCTATAAATTTCCCTTCATCTTCACGTGTACATCAAAAACAATATTAGTAGAAAACCCTCGTGCCTCTTATTCCATAGTCGTTCTTCTCAAAACCATGAGCAAAGCTGTCAAACTTTTGTACTTGTTTGAGACGAGATCAGGCCGGGGCCGCCAGACGCAGGAAGGCTTAGGGTTTTGGAGTCTGATGTGGTCCGGGTACATCAACGGTGCGTGGAGGGTTGGTACTATCGTGAAGAGGGTGGAGCCTAATTACATTGTGAAGATGGATGGTGATGGGGCTGAACATCATCTGACTTGGTATAAAGTGAGGATTCATTTTGATTTGGTGGGTGGGAAGTGAGCTTGCAGGAAGGTTACTGGTGATGGGCTGCAAACGAACAAAGATGAAGTGAAACCAATGGAAACAGCTCCTGATGCAGATAATGACGTCATTGAGTGCCCGGTGAAGAGCCATTAATTAAAAAACAAAAATACTAGTCGGAGACGATGAAAACGTTGATGTGTCTGCCTAGGTTGAACAAGGAAAGGATTAGCCATCGATTCGTTCCAAGGTGCGCACATCTTTACCACTAGCTTTAGCGTAGCTGTAAATTAAGTTTTTGTTAACGATATTTAGTAGTTACTGATTTTAAATTCTTCTACGTACAAAGATCTTTCCAACCATACAGGTTTCGATTTTTAGTTCAATTGCGGTAACGAGATACATGGGTTCAAAGGTGAGAGTAGGAAGCTGTCGGCCAGCTTAGACTAATGTGCGTACTGATTTCGAACGCAAATATCTTCCTATTATGATATTGAAATTGAGTGATTCTTTCTTTAAACATGTTGCACGTAAGCTATAGTTTCTAAAGATATATGACGTGTTTTCTAATACCACCTAGTTAGGGAGAAATAATGTTCCGAAGTTAGGTTCAAATTTGTCTGTTATAATTCGACAGCTCAACCATCCAACTTTGAGGGTCTAAAATTTGAGTTTACAATATCCTAATTAAGCGATTCTTATGTCCAAATTATTTAGCTCGAAACAAGCTTTCTAGCGGTATAAAAATCGCAAGCTATTTATATCTGGTTATGAAGTTATTAGCTTCCAAAGTTAGGACATTAAATCTGTGTTTTAGGAATTAGTGATAAGATTTTAGGCATTTGTTTGTCGTTCTTATAGAATGTAATATTGTAGGTTATAATAGAGCATTATTATTGCTCGATTGTGATAAGGATTGTTGGATTCACTCGCAAGAGGTGAGTAAATAATTCCTACGTATTTTTGTTCGTACAAATTTAAATATGTGATCGTTATTACAGCATAATGGGTACAATACGAACATAAAATATACCCATGTGGAAAGATGAAATGGTTATATTGAGCATTCATTCATTCATGTGCATACATGCATCATGGCTGCGACGCTTGTTTCGCGAATTATCGCGCTTGTTATATGATGATTATGATCCGGATCGGCAGTGACGACTGCCAAGCCAAAGAGGGCTTTCGTCGCAGTTCATGCTTGGCACGCATACGCATTTGCATTGACATATTGCATTGATGTGGTATAAGAGAAATATATTTGTCAACGAGATGATAAATAACCCCCCATACGTACTCAATAAAAGTACGAACGGTGAGCGAGCCGCACGTGATTAATAAGATGTTAAATTAAAATAAAATATTTCCCCATTCGGCTCGCCAAATACGTAGCGAGTTGTTTACTCATAGAGTGAGTCTTTTGACTCACCCCCAATATTTAAATTTTCTTTTCAGATCAGTTGTTGTTTAGTGGTGACGGTGTTTGAGTTAGCAACGAACAAGCTCTTCGGTACGGTTCCATCCAGTCTTCAGTCAGTTTCTTTCAGTCAACAGTTATTCAATTTATGTTACTTTGTCATCTCTTTAGTAGTTGCTCCGATGTATTTGGGTAAGATTTTGGTTTTTATTTTGAATAGTTTAAATCTATTAAATTTTATTTTATTTAGAGAGTATGTTGAACATTTGACTTTGACTTTTCTTCGTCGAGGCTTGTTTGACTAAAAAGTCAAAAAGACAAGTCAAACGCCATCGCGATCTTTATTTTTCGGGTCGTGACATGTTGGTATCAGAGCACTAGGTTGTCTCCATAGTACATGGAGCTAGGACTTAGTAGAATTTTAGTTATGGTAGTGAAGTGCGCGACCGCTATAAACAATGTTCTACTTTGACCTTTTTAGGAGTTTTATTCTTGTTGTGTCTTCTTTTCTTCATAAGCCCCATTGGTTTGTCATTTGACCTTAAATTTGAGTCTTTATTCATTGGAACTATGATGGACCGTGTTTGAGCTCGCAATAGGAGTAATAATAAGTATGGTCATGATTATGGCTACGGTAGCCAAGTATGTGTACTAATATTAATACAGTGCAATAAACTCTCTCATAGATCTGTAAGATAAGAAAAATGATTTTAATACGAAATAGGTTAGAACTTTTAAAGTGTGTAGATTCGGACTCTCATGGAATTACAATGACTTGACGAAAAATGTTCAGGGAGTGATACAAGCATCTGTCGCAGTCACGCTAGTCAATGGATAGTAATGATACATACAGGTTACTGACGCTCACAGTGTAGCTAAGAACGTTGTACGAAATTTACATTAACATTGTCTATACTTCCAAATAAATTTAGAATGTCTTCTTATGAGTTTCTTAATCTTCAATTTCCTACGTTTTCTGGAATGTGGTGTTCTAAGAGATCTATATTATTTGTTGAAACTACTCAAAGACATCGAGGAGTGTTGCGCTATTCAAGTGTGAGATTCATGGAGTTTGTTAAGTATATGACTCATGAGATAGTCTTGCCTTAGAGTGGTATGATGATAGCTAGTCGTGGTCAGCATATCTCTTCTGGTGTGAAAAAAAATGTTCAAGATTTTGCGTTTGGAGAAGTTTATATCTTAAAGTATTAGAGATGCTAAGATCTCTTAAATTGAGAGTCTCGAGTAAGGTTTTAGCATGTATGCTAATAAGTTTACTAGTTGTCAGTTTATGGGCCTAATCCTGCAGTAATCAACGACGTGCAATTCTAGAAATGTTAACATAATCTTTGATTCTCTTAAATGATGTGTTATTACGTTAATGGCAATTATAGTTAATTGTTGGGAACTTTGAATCAAGTTATGATGTCTTAGATAAGAGAAACTACGAAGCATTTAAGTAAAAAAAAAAAGGGATTTGTTTGATGATATTATGCATCGACTATCATCAGTTGAATAAGATTCATTTACCCTTTTTATCTACCATCACATTTAGATTAGAGAGCTAGAAGTTCTGAAGATGATAATTAAGGACACATGAATTATTTAGTTTGGGAATGGTATTTGGCATTCTCCCTTATCAATTTGTTGCGAGTGATAAGCATAGCTCCTTACCTAAAATGGAATTTGACTTTGAAGTTTGAGACGAGAGAACTATTAAATGTGATAGTAAGAAGAAGGATGATCCTATAATGCTATGTATTTACTATTATCAGTCGAACTAGGTGACTGTGAAAAATGAGTATCTTTCACCAAGGATAAATGATTTTATTGATCAGTTGCATGGAGCTCGTTGTCGTCTGAAGGTTGATTAACGTTTTAACTATTAATGACTTTGGATTTAAGAGAAGAATATTTCGAGGATAGTAATTACGACTAGTTATTTTTATGGATTCTGGAGATGTTTGCTAGACTCATGAATAGGTAGTAGCTTTAGGGAAATGACGAATAATGTCTTTGAACCTTTTTCCAATGGAAATTTTGGCTGTAGTCATTGATGTAACACTGTATTACTCAAAGGCCTAAGAGAACATGCTTTAGATTTGAGGCAGTTACATTAAACTGTTAGGACACGAGTTTGATGCTAAGTTGTCTAAGTGTGAGCTTTGTTCAGGCAATGCTACTTTTCTTGGCTTCATCTTGACAAGTTAAGATGTCAAGGTGGATCCTTAAAGAATCTAGTGATCGAGCGCTGGCTTGCTGTTACTTCAGTAGCAGAGATTTGAGTTTTTCTAAGTTTAGCTGGATAGTGTCATTAGTTTATGCAGGGTTTCTCTGATGTAGATATCTGATTGAGTCGTTTAACTTAGAAAGTCATTTAATTGTTTGATCTGACGTCTGTGAGGAGAATCTTTTAATATTTCTACCGGTCACAGAAGTATGAAGAATATTTTAACTAGAGGGACTTTAAATATTTAGTAAAAAAACTAAATGGGTATAGTTGATTGAAGACTTTAATTGTACCGTGTATGATTATATGGAAAAGGCTTATGTGGTAGCAGATGCTCTTAGCATGGATTACATGGGCAGTTTGGTACACACGTCCAAGAATAAAAGGTGACTTGATGTATAAATTTTCTTCAAGAGTTGCAGAATGGTGGAGTTCGATTTATTTAGATTTAATAAAAATATACAATTATTAGCAAATTATAAATCATTCTTATCACAGTAAGTTAGATTGAAGAAGTTTAAGATTGTGATCATGAAATTATTATGTTGATGGTCAAAATTTCAGAAGACAAGCATGCAGACTTCACTATTGGTAAAGATGAAAATCTTCAAACAGTAGTTGGTTATGTGTTCCTTTAACCAATAACTTATCTAAGGAGATTTTGAAGGACTATAATTGTAAACCGTTGTTATGGACTAAAATTTTGAAAGGTGTCCATTATTTGATGGAAGGATTGTGATGAGATGAGACACTGTGGACTCTGTTTGAGCTTTTTAACTAACTTGTTAACTAGAGAAAGGTGAACGCTAGTAGCAACTGAGTTACTTTAATAGATAAAGATTTTTAAGAAAATAAACTACGAGTGGGTCATTATAAGTTCTGCTATTACGCTATCGCATTCTAGGAAGAACATTGACATGATTGATGATGGTAAAATAGAATAAATAAGGTAGTTCATTTTGTTCTGGTGAATTCTAGTTAGTTTCACCTTAGTGATATAGCCAAGTGCACTTGCGAGATCATACTGCTATATTGGATACCAATGTTCACTACTTCTTATCTCGAATCTTAGTTCATATATGAGGTTCGCGTATACATCTCGATAATATTGATACAATTAGCTAAACTTCATTAATAAATAAAAAAAGGATAATGATAGATGTAAGATGCTGAAAGATATGTCAGTAGCTTGCGCGATTGGTTTGAAAGTAATTAAGAATCTATATACTCTATTGATAAAGTTTACTTAAATAACTACTATTCTAGTTTTTGTTAGGCGATCGGTGATGCATTACATGGGAGGAGATGTAAATCATTCATTAGTTGATTTTAGTTGGATGAGAGTAAGTTGATATGCCTCGACATAGTTCTGGATGCTATTATTGAAGTTCACTTGACCAAAGACATAATCAGCAGATTGGAATTGAAATAGTCTTATGCTAACAGTTTACTAATCAAGTCTTTCTACAAGAGTCTCTATTGAAAGTGTAATGAGGTTTGACGTGAAGGGAAAATTTGGTCGTTGATTCATTGGTCCTTTCAAATTTTTAAACAAGTTGGGAAGATAGCATATCAGTTACTGTTACTATAGAACGTACACCCAGTTTTCCCTGTCTCCATGCTTCGTAAGTATATTTTGGATCCGAGCCATGTCTTGAAAGCCGAATATATTCAAGTGAGTGATACCTTATCTTATGAAGAGGAACCCATTGATATCCTTGATCGTCAAATAGAAAGAGTAGGAAATAAGGACGTAACTACTGTACATGTACTCTAGAGAAATCATTATGAAGTTGAAGCTATTTGAGAATCAAAAGAGGATGTGCTAAGTAGCTATTCTCATCTTTTTGATACCTAAAGTATGAGTTCAAAATTCGAGGACGAATTCTTTTGAGGGGGGGATAAAATGTAACATCGTATATAAAATAAATAAAATAAAATTTATTAAATAGTTTTACTTAATGGAATATTGGGCTGGGCCAACAATATTTGGAGCCTATAAATTTCCCTTCATCTTCACGTGTACATCAAAAACAATATTAGTAGAAAACCCTCGTGCCTCTTATTCCATAGTCATTCTTCTCAAAACCATGAGCAAAGCTGTCACAACTTTTGTACTTGTTCAAGACGAGATCAGGCCGGGACCGCCAGACGCAGGAAGGCTTAGGGTTTTGGAGTCTGATGTGGTCCGGGTACATCAACGGTGCGTGGAGGGTTGGTACGATCGTGAAGAGGGTGGAGCCTAATTACATTGTGAAGATGGATGGTGATGGGGCTGAACATCATCTGACTTGGTATAAAGTGAGGATTCATTTTGATTTGGTGGGTGGGAAGTGAGCTTGCAGGAAGGTTACTGGTGATGGGCTGCAAACGAACAAAGATGAAATGAAACCAATGGAAAAAGCTCCTGATGCAGATAATGACGTCATTGAGTGCCCGGTGAAGTTAGAGAGCCATTAATTAAAAAAAAAATACTAGTCGGAGAGGATGAAAACGTTGATGTGTCTGCCTAGGTTGAACAAGGAAAGGATTAGCCATCGATTCGTTCCAAGGTGCACACATCTTTACCACTAGCTTTAGCGTAGCTGTAAATTAAGTTTTTGTTACCGATATTTAGTAGTTACTGATTTTAAATTCTTCTACGTACAAAGATCTTTCCAACCATACAAGTTTCGATTTTTAGTTCAATTGCGGTAACGAGATACATGGGTTCGAAGGTGAGAGTAGGAAGCTGTCGGCCAGCTTAGACTAATGTGCGTACTGATTTCGGACGCAAATATCTTCCTATTATGATATTGAAATTGAGTGATTCTTTCTTTAAACATGTTGCACGTAAACTATAGTTTCTAAAGATATATGACGTGTTTTCTAATACCACCTAGTTAGGGAGAAATAATGTTCCGAAGTTAGGTTCAAATTTGTCTGTTAGAATTCGACAGCTCAACCATCCAACTTTGAGGGTCTGAAATTTGAGTTTACAATATCCTAATTAAGCGATTCTTATGTCCAAATTATTTAGCTCGAAACAAGCTTTCTAGCGGTATAAAAATCGCAAGCTATTTATATCTGGTTATGAAGTTATTAGCTTCCAAAGTTAGGACATTAAATCTGTGTTTTAGGAATTAGTGATAAGATTTTAGGCATTTGTTTGTCGTTCTTATAGAATGTAATATTGTAGGTTATAATAGAGCATTATTATTGCTCGATTGCGATAAGGATTGTTGGATTCGCTCGCAAGAGGTGAGTAAATAATTCCTACGTATTTCTGTTCGTACAAATTTAAATATGTGATCGTTATTACAGCATAATGGGTACAATACGAACATAAAATATACCCATGTGGAAGGATGAAATGGTTATATTGAGCATTCATTCATTCATGTGCATACATGCATCATGGCTGCGACGCTTGTTTCGCGAATTATCGCGCTTGTTATATGATGATTATGATCCGGATCGGCAGTGACGACTGCCAAGCCAAAGAGGGCTTTCGTCGCAGTTCATGCTTGGCACGCATACGCATTTGCATTGACATATTGCATTGATGTGGTATAAGAGAAATATATTTGTCAACGAGATGATAAATAACCCCCCATACGTACTCAATAAAAGTACGAACGGTGAGCGAGCCGCACGTGATTAATAAGATGTTAAATTAAAATAAAAGATTTCCCCATTCGGCTCGCCAAATACGTAACGAGTTGTTTACTCATAGAGTGAGTCTTTTGACTCACCCCCAATATTTAAATTTTCTTTTCAGATCAGTTGTTGTTTAGTGGTGACGGTGTTTGAGTTAGCAACGAACAAGCTCTTCGGTACGGTTCCATCCAGTCTTCAGTCAGTTTCTTTCAGTCAACAGTTATTCAATTTATGTTACTTTGTCATCTCTTTAGTAGTTGCTCCGATGTATTTGGGTAAGAGTTTGGGTTTTATTTTGAATAGTTTAAATCTATTAAATTTTATTTTATTTAGAAAGTATGTTGAACCTTTGACTTTGACTTTTCTTCGTCGAGGCTTGTTTGACTAAAAAGTCAAAAAGACAAGTCAAACGCCATCGCGATCCTAATTTTTCGGGTCGTGACATCATCATATTGTGTTCTTCCATGACCATTCATGAATAAATTTCCTTATACAGTTCAGATTAATTAACTTCTGATATCGTTGTTGTGAGATTGTGTTATTTAATGAAATTCATATTTTGCATATGTGTTTATTAAGTTTAACCTTTGTAAGTGATGTTTGATAGTAGTCGAGTAGCAAATAAACCTTTATCATGCATGTAGTAACATACACTAGAAATAAGTTGAGATATGGATGACCTGTCACGTATAAAATTTCCCTATAAATTATTTTGTCTAAACTCTAGGTTAAGTTATCAATTAAGAAAATTATTGGACAGATTTACAGTTAGGTTACCGGCTAGAATGTGAAGTAAAAGTAAAAAGAAAAGGGTTATCCGGAGGTCAACGAGCCCCAACTAACTCTTTCACCATGTAACCTCAGCCATCTCCCATGCAATTCATGCAATCCCGATTCCTTGAGTCAGTCCTCTCGAATGCAACTCTAACTCCCTGATTATAAATTAACCCTAAATATTTCTAATTTTTTTAAAACATAACCCTTAATAACAATCATAAATAATCACATATTTGTCAAAATTTGTGGATGCTGCTAGCTCTAGACTGCCAATTTTGGGTGGAATATTATTATTTTCAAATATATAATTTAATAGGTCATGCTGAAGGCATTTTGTTTGACTTTGACTGAGCTGACGAAAATAAGGCATCATTTATTCAGCACGCGTGCTCAAGCACCAAAAACCAATTTGAATTTTCATATAATTTCAAATTTGAATCAATACTATGAAATATAAATAAAAAAAAGTAATAAAGAAAAGGAGTGGCAATTGAGTAAAATGGTAGAGCGACGCAGCCCTAAAAATGTTTCTTACTACACTCGTACTATTAAAAACAAACTTCGAGAGTCATCTCACCACACGCCTCCTTCTCCACGCTTATAAATATATATATATATATATATATATATATATATATATATATAAATCGGTCGGGTCTACCGTCCGCCAGAGCTCGCCCCTCCCTCTCCATCGTCAACCTCTCCAGAATCGCCAGCTCCTCATCATCAACCCTCGCGAGCTTCTACCATCTTCTTCTTCTTCTTCATCATCATCGTCTTATCTGATCTCATGTCAGATTAGATCAAACAATCATTTCTCCTCTAGATGCGTGATTTCTGATTTGCCGTCTTCATCATGTCCACGTCTTCATCATCGTCTGCTCTCTTACGAGCCACTAGGGCTCTCTACTCGACCACCTCTCTCGCTTCCAGGCCCCCTATTTATCGATCCTCCTTCACTCCTCCCGCTGCTGCCCCTTCCCTCAACCAGTCCAGGCTACTCAGCTTCTCCTCATCCTCTCGATCCCTCGCGCCGGCTCTTCCCAGGTGGAGCCACGGTGTTGCCTGGCGCTCTCCAGTTAGTCTTCGAGCTCAGATCAGAACTACCGCCCCTCTCATCGAACGCCTCGAGCACAGATTCTCCACCATGGGTCAGTACTTTCCATTTTCTTTCTCTTTTTTTTTAAGGTTTAATAATCATCATTCGTTAACGGAATATATTCTTTCGTAGTTGTGACGCTTTTTTCTCAGCTCTTTTTGCATCGATCCATGTAGGTTGACTTTTCTATCATCTTACCAATTGGGACTTGTGAAGCATATAGTGTCATGAGAAGATGCACATTTCATAACTCCAAATTAAAAGACCCCTTTAAAGTTCAACACGTGTTTGATCTAAAAACTAATGTTGAAGACTTGCATTGCAGCTGCGGAGAATCCTTTCAAGCACATTTTCACCAGTCTGCCCAAGCCAGGAGGTGGAGAATTTGGAAAGTTCTACAGTCTCTCTGCCCTAAATGATCCTCGCATAGGTATTTCACATTATTTTTTCAATACAATGTGTTGAGTGTTTTTCATCCTCTGACTTCTATTGTAGTGTTTTATATTCTAATTACATATGCAATTTTGTTCTTTCCAGCTTAAATTGACTCGATTGATTTAGTTTTTTTTTGTGCGATAGAAAAGTTGTTCAAATTGAAAATTAAGACTTAAATTAGGCTAGTAAGAAGATGTCTACTTGTCGATTGACAAATGATGATCATGTCAATGCCGCTGTCTGATCCCAATATCTCAAACTGCCGCTATAATGCTTATTTACGCCCAGTTATCTGTTATCACTTGTTGACAAACAGAGAAGCTTCCATACTCTATCCGAATTCTTCTGGAGTCTGCAATCCGTAATTGTGACAACTTTCAAGTAACGAAGGCTGATGTTGAGAAGATCATTGACTGGGAAAACACAGCTCCTAAGCTTGTGGAAATCCCATTCAAGCCTGCACGTGTTCTCTTACAGGTACTTTTTTGTGTTTACTTTTTAGTAATTGTTTGTGGAGAACATATTCACATCCATATGCTTATTCAATCTTTGGTTGCTTCCAGGATTTTACTGGAGTGCCTGCTGTGGTGGACCTCGCCTGTATGCGTGATGCTATGAACAAACTAGGCAGTGATTTAAACAAGATCAACCCATTGGTATATGGATAATACTCCTCACTCTCGTTTCATAGATTTACTACTTCATTTTCTACTACTGCATACTGTACAAGCCGAACTACAGAACTACTACTGATTGCCATGATTTATTAACACGATTGTGAACTGAAAATTGCCACACAAATTAGTTCACACGACTGCTGAACAAAACATCTTAAAGGTGGTCTGTCTTCAGCTCTTTTGTCTACCCTACTACTGCAGCTTCTGATGATCGGGTAACTGTTTCATGCAGGTTCCTGTTGATCTTGTTATTGACCATTCCGTCCAAGTTGATGTAGCCAGGCATCCAAATGCCGTGCAAGCGAATATGGAGTTGGAGTTCAAGAGGAACAAGGAGAGATTTGCTTTCCTCAAGTGGGGGTCTAATGCATTTCAGAATATGCTCGTCGTTCCTCCTGGTTCTGGCATTGTGCATCAGGTATGTAAGCCTTTGGTAAACAAGAGCAAATTAATATCCATAACGACCTATACCTTTTCCCTTGTGACCTTTTCCGAGTCAAATATTTGCTTAAATGAATAGTGCATGTATTCATCGGGTAATTTAATGAGCATAACACAGACATTTTTAAGCTTTATACTTTTTTTTTTCCGGCGGATTTAGACTGGATTTTAACTTTTGTTGCGTGGTGTGGTCTCAGGTTAATCTTGAATATCTTGGAAGGGTTGTTTTTAGCAGGGATGGGTTACTTTACCCTGATAGTGTGGTTGGAACTGATTCTCACACCACTATGATCGACGGTCTGGGTGTAGCTGGCTGGGGTGTTGGAGGTATTGAGGCAGAAGCAGCAATGCTTGGCCAGGTAATGCTATCAATTAATATTCTGGATATTGTGATAGTCACTGACACATGCACTTAGCCCCTCTTTTGATTATCATTTCTGAAACATATAATGTAAATTTAGGTGTTCGCTTGGTAATATTTTATTTTGTATTTGATAGCCGATGAGCATGGTATTGCCTGGCGTTGTTGGATTTAAATTGGATGGGAAACTACGTGACGGAGTCACTGCTACTGATCTAGTTTTGACAGTGACACAAATCCTGAGGAAACATGGAGTCGTTGGGAAGTTTGTGGAGTTTTATGGTATTCTATGTTCTCGAAAGTCAATGAACGGTTCTGGTAGATGTTATAATGTAAATTGTAACATCTGGTGTTCATTTATGCTTATAGGGGATGGCATGGCAGAACTGTCTTTGGCTGACAGAGCTACTATTGCTAATATGTCACCTGAGTATGGTGCAACTATGGGTTTTTTCCCAGTTGATCACGTTACTCTCCAGTATCTTAAGTTAACCGGAAGGAGTGATGAAACGGTAAATGATTTACCTCTTTTATATATGCGCGCACTGTAGCAGCTTTGAACATACATTGTTACTGATTTATTATTGTTTTTTGATGTAGGTGGAAATGATAGAATCATACCTACGTGCCAATAAAATGTTTGTTGATTACAGTGAGGTGTTTTCTTTGTATCTACCTTCATCTACTAAGTTAATTGTATCATCTGCCTGGATTTCTGTTGGCCTGATTATTTTTTCCTTAATTTCAGCCACAACCAGAAAGAGTATACTCATCATATTTACAATTAAATCTTGAAGAAGTTGAACCTTGTATTTCTGGACCTAAGAGGTTGGTTTGTAATTACTCATCAGTGCATGATTTCCACAAGTCAGCTTCCATTTGCACTTAAGTTGGTGCTTACGCCGGATTAAACGTTGTTATTGACAGACCACATGATCGGGTTCCACTCAAAGAGATGAAGGCTGATTGGCACTCATGCCTTGACAATAAAGTTGGGTTTAAGGTGAATCACGTAGCTTTGAGTTGTGTTGTAGTATCTTGGTTGACTCTAAGATGTCTGAGAAAGCTTTTATTCTTCCTCTTTATCTTCCTATTGGGTAACTTCTGGCCATTATGAAGATGCGCGGTACCACTCATCTTATAGTAACATATGCTATTGCTTATGCATAGAGAAGAATGTTGATGCATCGTTTCACTAATATAATAATTCTTCATTGTGATGAGTTCCTGTTATTATTTCGTCACTGACTGTTAAAACACAATGCAGGGATTTGCGATACCAAAGGAAACACAAGACAAGGTTGTGAAATTTTCATTTCATGGAGAGCAAGCTGAGCTTAAGCACGGCAGTGTTGTCATTGCTGCAATCACAAGTTGCACTAACACTTCGAATCCTAGCGTCATGCTTGGGGCCGCTTTGGTTGCCAAAAAGGCTTGTGAACTTGGTTTGAAGGTTTGCCCTAGACTTCACGCTTTCAATTATCTTTCCCCCATCTTGAAGAGTTACTATAAAAATTGTGACACCAAATCTGATTCTTGGTTTCCAGATTCCGCAGTTCTTTTAAGAGTTAATTTTTATCGTGAGAGAACTGTGATTTAGAACTTTTGGTTGCTTTAACTTCTTGTGGCATATCCCATCATTTTATAGATTTATTCGCTTAGAAGGTGAATTTAGGTTTTGAGCTGATTACTGTGCTGCTGTTCCCTTTCTTATTTGCATGTGTTTATGTTTGAATGAATCAGGTGAAGCCATGGGTCAAAACAAGTCTGGCCCCAGGTTCTGGTGTTGTCAAAAAATATCTAGATCAAAGGTAATGGCCACACCACTGGCAGGATCTATAAAGTGATATGAATAGAGTATGGACTTAGAAATCTTATGGATTGTATGGGGTTTGGTGAAACAGTGGATTGCAGAAGTACTTCGATGAGCAAGGATTTCATATTGTCGGGTATGGATGTACCACGTGCATTGGTAATTCCGGAGAATTAGACGAGTCAGTTGCTGCTGCAATTACGGAGAATGGTTAGTCGTAACTTTGTTTATGCGCATACTGCATAGACATGCAAACTCTTGTGTGCATAACACACACATGCATATCATGGATGTGGTGCACTTATACTATGCATGAAATAAACTAATAAATGGAATATGTAATTATCGTGTACAGCTCAAAGCTAAGCATCATCATGTCCCGAAATATTTCTCGTTTTCACTTTTTCTTTCAGTTCACTTTATATATGACATTTTCACTTTACGCAGACATAGTCGCTGCTGCTGTACTTTCTGGGAACAGGAATTTCGAAGGCCGGGTTCATCCATTGACAAGGGCCAACTATCTTGCTTCCCCTCCGTTAGTGGTTGCATATGCTCTTGCTGGCACGGTACGTATACATTCTGCAAATACATTCTTGCACCAAGTCTCTTTTACCTTTTGGTCTCTTTTGTCAATGTACTTGTTTGAGTAAGTGATTGCTTATACCTGTTATTTTTTTTGTCCTCCCGTTTTATGACAGAAACATTCATCAACATGAAATGTGCACAAGTTATTGAATTGTCAGCTTAAAATTGTTTAATCTATTCGATGCGTGTTCGGTATGTATGTAGGTTGACATTGACTTTGAAACGGAGCCTATTGGAACTGGGAAGGACGGTAAGAACGTCTACTTCAGAGATATCTGGCCCTCTACTGAGGAAATTGCTCAGGTATTAAGTGCCTTTGACGTTCATTTCTGGTGTGATATATAATCTACAACTAAGGGTTTCTTTTCACACAAAGTTGAACTATGAATGTATGATTGCTAGGTTGTTGAATCCAGTGTGCTGCCTGATATGTTCAAGAGCACATACCAGTCTATCACGAAGGGAAATCCCATGTGGAATGAGCTATCAGTACCCGCTGGTACTCTGTATTCTTGGGACCCAACTTCGACCTACATTCATGAACCTCCATATTTTAAGGATATGACGATGGACCCTCCTGGAGTAAAACCAGTCAAGGATGCCTACTGCTTGCTGAGTTTCGGTGACAGTATCACTACTGATCACATATCCCCGGCAGGAAGCATCCACAAGGACAGCCCTGCGGCTAAGTATCTCTTGGAACGAGGTGTGGACCCCAAGGACTTCAATTCTTATGGAAGCCGACGTGGTAATGACGAAGTAATGGCCCGGGGAACTTTTGCAAACATTCGTCTCGTTAATAAGTTGTTGAATGGGGAGGTCGGTCCCAAAACAATTCACATCCCCAGTGGAGAGAAGTTGTCTGTCTTTGATGCTGCAATGGTACACAACTCGTAGTTAAATTTCCTTTTTTTTTTTTTTTCGATTATGTGGTGCACTAATTACTATTATATGATTGTTAACTCTAATACACTCTTTATTTTTTTCAGAAGTACAAAGCTGAAGGACATGACACAATAATTCTAGCAGGAGCTGAATATGGAAGTGGAAGTTCCAGAGATTGGGCTGCCAAGGGTCCTAAGTTGCAAGTAATTCATATGGCCGCCTGATACCTGTTGGATTTTTTTTTCCTACTACTATTCTGTTTTTACATGTTATGAGAATTGAAATTTATGACAGGGAGTGAAGGCTGTGATAGCCAAAAGTTTTGAGAGGATTCACCGAAGCAATTTGGTGGGGATGGGTATTGTTCCTCTATGCTTCAAGGCAGGAGAAGATGCTGACACACTAGGACTGACAGGTCATGAACGATATACAATCGGCCTTCCTAGCACAATTAGTGAGATTAGACCAGGACAAGATGTCACTGTCACAACTGACAATGGGAAGTCCTTTACCTGCACAGTTCGATTTGATACAGAGGTATTTCAACCGATTTAATGCCGCCGTTAATTAATGAAAAGCTTTTACTACACACTAGGTGCTGGAATTGCATTTTTTGATCATGTGTTGTGCCGGATTGGCAGGTGGAATTGGCTTACTTCGACCATGGAGGCATTCTACCCTACGTAATTCGTACGTTGAGCAAGCAATAGAGTGGTTATGCACACTTTTTTTTTTTCTTGTGAGAAGCAAATAAATTCCTTTCCTGAAGTAACACTCATTGAAAACAGGAATAAGCAATTTTGTTGTTTGTCGCGGGCACACTAGCTTGTTGTTTTAGTTTCAGTGTTAAGAATTTCAATATTATTCTATCAAAGTAATAATTAATCCATGTTGCATGATTTGATGGATTAATCCATGTTGCATGATTTGATCAAGCCATCGTATATTGTTTTGGACCCTAGCGAACCGTCAATTTCAATTTTAGGATGCGCATTTTGACTGTCAATTGGGTAAGGTGGATAAATATGTCGAGATTCGTATTTAAGAGTTTACGGTCTACTCATTTGAGCTTTTAAATCTGTTAAGGTACCAGACTTATTATTTAATAAATTTTTGTAGCAATAGTAGTATCATGTGGTACAGAATTTACTTTTATAAATGTCAAAATCTCGTTCAACAAATCGAAAGTAAAAAATTAATATATTTTGATTATATCATATTTCTAATAATTTTCCCACATACCATAATTTTTGTAGTATTGGCTCTGGACACTAAAACATGTAATTCAGAAAGTTAGGATTGTTAAAATATAAATATACAGTAAAAATTGATTGATTATGACTTTTATTAATTATCATAGTGAGAGAGAGGATTGCAAAAAGCTGATATATTTAGAATTTGAATGAAATTTGATTGAATCAATTATAATTCTGTCATTTGATCGGTTTTATATCCTAAAAAATGGAGATTGTATCATTTTCGAATAAGTAAAGTTTTCTACCGAATTGATATATTTCAATTGAATCCAAAACGGAAAAAATAATTCTAATTTTTAATATATTTTAGATAATATAATATGAAACTAATATGTAAACAATTTGGAAAAAAATTTAGTAGCTTATAAAAAAATAATTAGAAATACTGCATTATTTATTTTTAATCTTCTTATAATCACCGAATCATATTCATAATATGTATAATTTTTACTTCTAATATGATAGTTTGGTTTTTGATTGAATAGAATAATAAATTACTAAAATTGAGCACCGAATCATTATGGTTTAAGTTTTGGTTCTGATTGATAATATTTCGAATCAATATTGATTTGATTAAGTTTTGTTTGCTTTTGAAAATATAATTTTTTTAATTAACTTGAACATGACATTTAATTTGGTTAATTAATTTAGATTGATGCCTAATTCTTATGTGATGAAAGACGAATTATATTGACCTTTAACTTTAGTTGCCTAAATAATAAAATAAGACTCGATAGATAGGAAACTAAATAACAGGCCATTCACTTTATGCCATTATGACTTATGAGTTAATTTTTATTTAAAAATAAAATATATTAATTAAGATTTTTTTTATTATCTACTTGATATTTTTATTAATTATTATCAGCTTTAATTAGATTAATAATGATAACCTATAAATATATGAAATTAATAATAAAAATATTATTTAGCTTATAAAATAAAATAAAAATTAATGTGTGGTTGTTGATAGGAAGGCAAATAATATATATATAGAAATTTGTGGAGGCATTATATTGTGTGCACTTTAATATATATAACATTAAAATGTAAGTTTGGATAATTTCTAATTTCAACATTAATTACATATTATAATTTTTATATTTGATTTTAGGTAAAGAGAATACATGCATCTTAATTTTTTTATACAAACAAATTACTAACATTTTAAATTAATTAAATAAAAACAACCGAGTTTCTTTGAGCATTGTGTTCAACAAAAATGAAGGGGGTAGTGGATATAGGGTGATATCTTATATAAGTTATAAGAGAGATTGTCAAAATAACATCATTTTACTTAATCTTTATTTCTTTTTAATGTTTTACGATGTTTAAGGCATAATTCTTAATACCATAAAATTTTTAAATCATAAAAAATAAAAAACTAAACCCTAAAATCTAAAAATCCTAAATCCAGGTATCTATAAACCGTAAAACCCTCTAAAATCATAAAAGTATGAAAATTCTAAAACTCTAAAACCCTAAAACTAAATCACTCTAACATGTTAGAACCATAAAACCCCCTAAAACTTAAAAGAAAAAGAGCAAAAATATATAGTTTTGTCTGATCCCTTATATTTAATTTATTTATAGTGACACCTCATATCCCATTTTCCCAAAATTAAATGCCCTAAATGTCAACCTCTCTTTAGTTAATTTGAGGGGTTAAAACATGTATTATATTTTTTAAGAATAAGTAATAATAATATTGCTAAATATTATTCAAATAATATCAAATTATATGTATATAGAATTATGATAATTTTAATTTTATTTATCTTTTAAAGACACATAAAATTAAAAGTAACCATGTGAATGGTCCTTGTGTATGATTTAGTTGCTAAGAAAATGGCCAGAACTTATTAGATTAAAACTTAAGAAAGATCTTTGTATAAACAAAGATGTCACACTTCTCAATAGCTTCCGTTTTCCATATCTTTGACTGTGAGATTAATATATACTCAAGTACACGCAGGAAAAGCTCAAAGGCAGCACTTTTCGCAACCCAGAAAAGCAAAAATCCGTTGGATGCCGATTGAGAGGGAGTGACGATTTGAAGCCATGCAAAATCGATACCTAGAGGGAGTGCATCCGGTGATCAGAGCGTTCTTAATTTAGTGGGATGACAATTATGTTTTTGTAGGTGATCAAACTTGATTACCAAGATTTGAATTCAATAAAAGATAATCCTAATTACATAATTATATTAAAGTAAAAAAAATAGAGTATCAACAAAGGCTTGCCACATAGAATTTTTATTAAATGAAGTTGATTTGGTTAGGACTCAAAGTTAGATGGAATTATATGTAAAATTATTTTTTAATATAATTTGATTTTGATTAGGTTTCAAAGTTGGACAGGATTAGATTTGTATTAGGATGTATAATTAAATTAAAAATAAAATAAACAATAGAGAATTAAAGAGAGGTTGACACGTAGAATTTTTATTAAATGGAATATTCTGGATGCTCCGCTTCTACTTTAATATCTATATATATAACATTATGGCATCTGTCGCCCTCCCGAACTAAACCGGTTCGGTTTGAAACGGATTGGTTTGGTCCGATTTGAAATGTTAATGGTTTGATTACGGTTTCAAATTTTAAAAAACCGATGATTAATAATTTGATTTGGCTTTTGATTTTTCTCGAACCGAACCGAACCGATCCGAACCTGTCGGGTCGACGGGTACCTTTCTTAGTATATATATATATATATATATATATATATATATGGGGCGGATCTGGTGAAAACCATCCTGAATATGTAAACTGTGAACCAATCTAATCCGTCGATTTTCTTTCCATCAATGCACCAGATTAATTTTACATTATTGATTTTTATTATTAAAAAGAGGTTATTATAATTTTAAATTATTTCCTGATTTTAAGCCGCCAAAAAATATTTCTCTCCCCTGATTCCCGTCACTATCCAAAAATCTACCCCACTCGCGTAACTCCCTCCACCGTCTTCTCCGAACTCACTCACGCATATTCCTTTACAGTAGCAACCAACCGTCTCTGACGCTTCAACTTTCTTCACCGTCCGTCTGTGCACCGATTCGCAAACCCTACGTCTTTCCTCGCATGCCCGTGCCGGTTTCCACAAAACCCTAAACAATCCCTTCCGCCGCTTTGTGCACCTCCATCGATTTCTTCCATCGGGCGGAATAACTCTTCAATGGTGAAGACAACCGACGAAATCATCTGACAGTTTCAATCCGGTAATGGTTTTTGTCAATTTTACCCATTTGTTGTTTTTGCCCAAAAAACAGTGCACCCGAAATTGAAAATCCGATTTGGCGGTCTTTGATTTCTGAATGTCTTGTTAACCTAAAACCTATTTATGTTTATAATCAGGGCCAAAACACAAACACAACCAAAGGCAGTTGGTGTGAAAATTGGTATGTGCACCACCTAAAAAATTCTGAAGGTTCACAATTGATGTACTGTATTTTTTGGGTGTATTTGATTGTATTCATAATTCTTTTCGCCCTGAGTGTCTTTGTTAACCTTAAATTGGTATGTGCACCGGTTAAAAATTTGACTGTTCACAATTGATTTATTGTATTTTGTGTGGGTTTGATTGTTAGCATAAATTTCAGTCTTCTGTCGGAACTTGGGTGGATTATGTGTGCACAGTTGAATACATGTGCACCTTTTAAACATATATGAAAATTGGTGTGTGCACCACCTTAAAATTTGACGGCTCACAGTTGATGTACTGAATTTGTGTGGGTTTGTACTGTATTTTGGGTGGATTTGATTGTAGTCATAATTCCTGTCTCTTGTGCAAAAATTGATTAGGTTCGACATCAGGGCCGACACACTTAGCCCAAAAGGACGAAGGAAGAAGTAGTAAGTGCACATTTAACTCATAAAATTTTTATCTTTGAGAAATTATATGTGCACCATTTTTAAAAAATGATTTGTGCACATTTAACCAGTGTTGTAAAACTCTTTTTTGTGCTATACATTCTAGTTTATTAAGTAGAGGTATAACTATATCAGTGACTAGCTGTGCACTATCCATTGTGGTCACTGCTGTATGCACAACAACAACGTTTGTGCACCATCCATTGTTCTGTGCACCATCCATTGTGGTCACAACTGTATGCATAGCAACAACGTTTGTGCACCATCCATGTGCTGTGCACCAATGTAGTCTATTGTGTATTTGTTGAACGCATATTTTATCTGTTAATAAAATTCATAATGTAAATTTGAAATAACTGATAGAACCTACATATAATATGTTGAATCATAATAGTTCCAGAAAAAATGAAGTAAAAAAAATATGTTCAATCATAATTTATTTTTCCTTCTAAGGACAATTCCTACTGTCGTGATTTACCATCTGGTTGCAAACTCGGCATTCTTCTCAGGAAATATGTTAATAAATATGTGCACCATCGCCATCCGTATGCACCGATAATCCATCTCAGGATGGGTGTTGTTTATCAAGTCCATCGGAATGACAACTAGACGAATCATTGTTACCGACACCATGGATTTCGTTTACAAACATTTCACTGTTTACGTCACTGTTATTGCTCCCGAAATATCCGTTTTCTGCACCTGCTATTAGATGGATTAATGGGGGACATCGAAAACATACAAGCAGAAGCATCTAACACAGCTAACCCAGAAACAAATTGTGCACCTGCTATGTTATGACTGACTGGTGCATATCAAAACACATAGAAAATCACAGCTAACGCATATATGAACATAAAGGTGCGTGAGGAAAAAAATAAAAAACCCAGATTCGTAATGTGTACCTGCTATGTGATGAGTAACCGGTGCATATCAAACAAAACTGAAATCGTAGCAAACACATATCAGAACATAAATGTGCGTGAGGAAAAAAACAGAAAAACTGAACAAGGTAAGAGCTATTAACACAGAATAATTCCCAAGAAACAGGCATGTGATCGAATCATATAATGACGAACAAAAAACAACAACAGGTTTCCGAAAACATTAACAAGCCCAAACAGAAAAAAAACCTGTGGAAGATTCATCGGACGACGACCGAACATATGACATGAAGACAACCGTGTGTGGAGGAGCGTACGAGCGTGTGAGATTAGGCGAGTGGTAGAAAAAAATATTTGGAAAGTAACGACAAATAATGATGAAAGATACTTGATTAGGTTATAAATGTGGCTGAAATTTAGGAGAGTAATATTCTATTTGATATTATCATTATAATTACTTAATATAATATCAAAATTAGAATATAAATCAGAACCGTCGGATCTTCAAAGATCAACGGTTAAAAAAGGTTCACAGTTTACATATCCAAAGTGGTTTTCATTTGATCCACTCCCTATATATATATATATATATGAGTGTATTTGAGTTTACAATAAATTAAATTTTTAAATAAAAATTATTTTTTAAAAAATAAAAAAAATATTAAAAAATATAAAAATAGTAGGTACTATAATAACAGATTTATATCTAATAGATCCAAATAATAGGTCTTGTGTCCAATATGTTTGGAATTATTGGATCTGGATTTGAATTCGGATTAAAATGAAATGAGTTTGAGCCTATAAATGATTTTTAAACTAACACATTGACACCCTAAACTGCATATATTTATTAATGCACTGTGCAGTCTCTGACTTGATTCTGTTTTTCTATTTTGCATTATCGCGAAAGGGCTTCAGCAGAGATGTGCAGATATGAACAATGGCGTCCAAAGATGCACGGATCTGAACAATCGCACTTGGAAGGAATAAGATGGAGATGGTGAGATTCACAAGGTTGTTGATTTTTTTAACATAGTTATAATCTGTTAACGGTGTTTAATTTGTGTTTGACAGTGTTAAAATGTCTATTACAAAAATTAACGATTTACACCTTTTTTGAAAATCATGATAATTCACACCGTAATTGAGTAAATACTGATAATTTGGAACCTCTTTTAAATTTTTTTTTCCTTGAGATTATCAATATGGTGGGTATGAAGGCGGCCTAGTGACGTGATGATGGATAGATAGCAGAGAAGATAAGTTGCATGAGAGAGAGATGCACATCAATAACCGAATCTTGCCTTTCAACTACTAGCACATACTAATAACCAACCATTACATTTATCTCGTCCATAGCACAGATTTGATTGCCTGTGATGAACGGATCGATCAAGAGTCTCCATGCCATGTCGTGTGACACTAACCTTACGACCCATCAGCTATACTATCTACCTACCAGAAGCTCATCATCAAGTGGGTGCAAGGCCACTTTGTTCGATCAACAGGACTTCTACTCCTCTGCCTCTGGGATAGTCTCCAGATCTGGCTTCCAATCACCCTCGTTATAATCACCCTGATGCGTAGTAGTCCTCCAACATCTCTCGCCGACTCCCAACTTATTAATAATCCACATCTGCCTGTCATCAGTAGTAATGCCATCCCTCCTGCTGCTGCTGCTGCTGCTGCTGTGGTTGTTGTAGTGTCTCAAAATCTGCTCCAGCTCGTTCCTGGTCACCACAACTTTAACCCTCACGACTCTTTCTCCATCCTTATCTTTGCATGCCGTGGGGGCTGTCGACTTCATTTCTTCTCCAAACTCCGCTCTCCTGATCCCATCGCCTTGCTTCTGGGCTCTACTCTGGCTGCAGTGTCTGACACAATTTCCCATTTCGAGAGACCAAATGCTATGACGTTTTTGAAGAACGAAAGCAGGTTTTGCATAATATAGAAAGAGAGATTGAGGGTGGGGAATGTTGATAGATTGATGGATGGTGGTGCACATGGCGACACGAGAGAATAGTGCCGGCCTTTGTGCCGGAAATTCATGTGTCAGCCTCTTTGATTATTGTTGCTGAGTATAATAATTAAATTATGAATACATGTATCAAAAAGAACATGGAGGAAAAATGGTTGGTAAGGCGTTGACATATTAGCTTGGTGTAATTCTAATCCAACACAAACACTATTTGAATTAAATTGATAACATAAGACAAATTGAGTGATGTTAAGGCATTGATTCCTTCTGTGAGATTTCTCTTCTTCATGTTTTTTTTCCTTTGTAGCAACTTTGTCTGATGAGATTAGATTGTGAAGGTGATTCCTAACATCTTGTCTAATGTAAAGTTCCAATTCTGGAGATATCAAATTAAGATGAATATATTGAAGGAGCGTGACAATTAATTTGATTGTCTTATCAACATGAAAAAGTATGCTGCCCTGGTCACAAAAAAGAATTAATTAATTACCAAAACTAATTTGGTCTCAAAGTAACCTATTTCTTCAATTAGTTCTAGGCGGGTTACAAATTAATCTTATATTTACGCATGCTTTTTGAGTTGGGCTGGGGCGAGTAATTAGCGGCCCTGCCTATCCCGTACGTGTCGCATGTGGAGTCCGAAAGTGTTATAGACTTTTTTTTGCGAGTGATTATTAATGGACCGTGTTCGGTACTTAGCCACATCATTAATAGAAAATGATTATGTGGCGAGTTGTCACAAAGGAAATTTAGTATTAGTTTGAATTTTTTTTTTACTTTTCAACGCGCCAAATGATGATTTTTTATTGTTACTTGGTCGACACAGTCCAACTAAGGATCACTTTGTAAGACTCATAAAGTTTGAAAATGTATCTAAATTCAACATAAAAAGTTCTTAAAATTATTTATCATCACTTAAAATAATCAAATAAATAGAAACATGGAGTTTTTTTTACGTTACATATGACTAGTGCTATCCAATCATTTAAGCAACATTTTCTAGAATAAATCTTTAATACATGTGAAAACTGGATGTGATTTTCTCCTTTTAAATGCAAATTAACTACTCCTAGATTGGAGAAGAATAAGAAGATAGCTTGAAGGTGTATAAGCCTGAAATCGTATGTCCATGCGGTACTACTTTTAAGGCTCGTGAATGGTTTTGAGAAGTGTTGAGAGATCCATCAATTTAATGTTCATTAAAATAGAATTTTGCGGTTGGATAAGATGATTAAACACTTAGATTTTAAAATCAAGTGTTTTGGATTTGAATTTTTAGAGGCATCTGGGTACTTCTCTATAGTTCTACATAATAGATCAGACCCAATCCTTTTTTCTAAAAAATAATAAATTTTTGCCTCATAAGAACACATACTCTTTATGTATATTTATCTTCAAGTAAGTTTGTTCTACTCCTACACTAGACAATCATCTTCGTTCTAGTCTACAGTATAACATTTCCTCTGAAGAGGAAGCACTCTTGGTCCTACTCAATATAACTTGGAAATGTGTAGCTTAATTTAGCCCTACGAAAATGAAGATTCATGGACGTCTGAGTTGACGCCTGAAATTTATTAGCGAATGGCGCATTTCTTTGTTTACTTTAACAATTATTTTTTAGCATGAGGAGAAGGCAGCTTTCTTCATTGGAGGATTATCAAAAACAACATTAGGATGTGGTTCGGGTGGTAGAAGGGGCAATAGATGGAAGTAATTCTGAACGTAGTTCGGCAGACAAGGTTCTTGAATATTTTCATAATGAGTACTGAAAATGAGATTAATAGACAAATATTACTTTGATATGATGTATTTGTATCCACTAATCCTGCAGTAGAAATAATACATGAAATATATTCTTAGAGCCACGTTCGGCTAAGATTGATCAACTGCACAGACCCCCAAATCTATCAAAGTGCTCAAAATTTTACTGTTCAAGCGCAATCTAAAAAGCCACTACAGCTCTTATACAAACTCTTTTCATTTTTTTCTCTCGGATTTTTTTATTTTTTTACTTCTCTATGCTTTGAAGCTTTCCAATGACTCAAGCATATCTTCTAGCTAAACCACTAACAATTGTCAGAATCTCAAAACTAGTTAGACTTAAAATTTTCAAAACATTTAGAATTAGGATATGACTCAAACTAAAAATAAAAGTGCATAAAATAAATAAAAGACTCAAGATGCGATTAACACTAAAGTTCTTACTTTCCACTAAAAATCAATTGGATCCTCACAATACAAGAACATACAAGTAATGAAAGGAAATAGTGCATGGAAAGAAAAAATCTGAAAAAAAATCAGTCGTAGTCAACGAAACTTCCGAGCCGAGTGCGGGCCAACCTGTCTATGCTTGCAGCATCTATTCCTTGCACGTGACTCTCTTGGATAAGTTCTCGCGAGTTGACAACCTTAGCCACGCGTGTGGTGGCTTCCTATCCGTGCGTGACCAATTTCTGAAAATTTCATCTTTTGACAATTTCCTATAGAACCATACACTTTAACTCGGCGTAGTCATTGAGGACTCAAGTGAAAAGTGTTAGTGGGAAAAGATGAATATCATCAAAATAACTCAAAAGTAAATTCAAGTTGCCTTTTGATAAACACTTTTGTTTTACGACATTAGCTCGACGATACCTCAACCGTTGTCAAGACGGCTAGTTTTTCTCCAAAGATCATACTCCTTGACATCTTCACTTGTGACAACGATTCTTGTATGATACTTCTTCTATCTGTGACCATTAACCGTGAAAATTGTCATGTCCTTTAGATCTTTCGGCTATATGACACTATAATGAAACACTCATGTTACCATGTACGGTCCTATCCATTGACACCATAACTTCCCTGGAACGAGTCTCATTTGAGATGAATATAATAGCACATTGTCTCCCGGGACAAAAGACTTTTTCACAATATGTTTGTCATGGAAGAACTGAGCCTACACCTTGTGTAATCTTCATACCTATTATATGCATTCTTTCTCAATTCCTCCAGCTCAAGTAACTTTAACTTATTCTCTTCTCCTACCACATCATAAACTAAACTTCACTTCTTGATGGCCCAATAATCCTTATGCTCGATCTCAACTGGAACTAGAAGATATATGACATGTTTTTGTTGACGAATCATCATTTTAGTAGCATTTGTCTCCACTTATTTTGAGATACAATCACAACCAAAAGAATATGCAACATGCCATTGGACGATGAGAATAGTCTCATAAAGTTAATTCCCCGTACACCGAATATTTCAACAATAAAGATTGGATTATGAGGCATCTCATTCATAGAAAAAATATTTCATTTGTGTTGGTACCTAACGCAAGTTCTGCATTACTCATATACATCTTTAAATAAGATGGGCAAGTACAGCTGAATTCCAATACCATCCTGACTGTCCATTGTGGTCCCTAGTGACCTCCACAAGCATGCGCATAGTGGAATTATAAGCAAAATCGCATCTCTATCTCAAGAAAATGACGCCATAGAAACTGGTTTATCACGATCTACCATAAAAGTGGGTCTTCGCATAGGTAATGTCACGATTCGTGTTTGAGCCTCATCTTTTGTGCCTGTGATAGTGAGCTTTTTGGGTTTTAATATCCTTAGAGGCATCTAGCTTTACATGAGCTCCTCATATTAGCCATCTATGTGTCATTCTCTTGTAGCTCTGCATGATTCCTCCTTATAATGTCATGGACCGGACTATTAGGTCCTTATTAATAAAAAAAAATTAGAAAAAGTATTAGTATTACAAAACTACACACATGCCCTGATAATGTATTTTTCAAAAAAAATGATTACCTGATCAATGAATTGAAACGCAGAGCGTTCAAGTATATGAAGAATGTATCATCAAAGCATAAGGAATTCCATCTAATATTGTCACAAAAATTCACCAAATTATGGAAATATAAAAGGAAATAGTCTGCTAAATCTAAGCACTTCTTAAAGAAATGATAGAAGACAAGAAAATTGTCTCCCCTCGAGCAGAGAATATTATTTCAAAAAGCCAAATCATATAACAAGAAAAATGTTAAGAAGCGGAACAAGCTATTTGGCTACTAGAAGGCAGTAAGAACTTTAGAGAATGGTCATCAAATCCGCATAAAAAATAAGAACCCTTGATAGGACCCGCCACCTCACGAGCCTATACCAACAATGACACCAATTATGTTAGCATAAATAAGACCTGTACTTCACCAACCCGCTACACGTGCATCTACAGAACTTTAAGCGCGACACAAATGTCTAAGGGAGCTCATAGTCAGAGGAGCCAAGGGTAAACTGATAAGTATCATGTAAAAATGATATGATCCAACTTTGAAAAAGGTCACTAAACTTTCTTTTTAGAATCCTTTCCTGAACTATTTTAATGAATATTTCCTAATACCAGAGAGGTTTCACTTTTTCAAGTTCTAACGGTCTGTTGGATATGTAAGTTAGTCCATAATGGAGCATTTGGCCTACTTAGACATTAAGTTGGGAAGACACACTATGTACTACACGTTGATATTGAGGCTCTTCTCCACTTATTTAATTAGCGAAGAGTTCAAATAATACATCAACTTACCATCCGACTTCATCATAACTGGCAGTAGATCGAGGAGGCTTTTCACACACACTTCCACATAATGTAGCCTGATATTACTATCACTGACATATGACACATAAAACAGGAGCTATAAAAATCTATTATTGACTTCCTTAGATACTTTAAGCAAGTGAGAATAAGGTGTGCATTTCAAATGTCCAAGAAGGATCACATTAGGTTGGCCCATCTCCTTCTAGGCTAGATATATGAACTTTTCAAGAAGTTTGAAGGGACAAAATTCAGAGATTTTTTTATATGCCCTCAAAATTATCTTGCTATGAGAATCTCTTGGCTAAAAACAAGCCAATAAATAGGTAGCAAGGATCATCAGCTACAAGGCCGGCCACCTAGGCATCAATTGATTAAGAGCAATCTTTTCCATATGCAAATTATTGACATGCTTTCTATCGATTATTCTTGAAAAGAACTGACATATGAGATGACATGTGCATATTGTGAAGCTATATAAGGTTGATAATGAAAATTTTGAAGTTGACATCTACGATGTGAATTAAATTGCATGATTGTGTGGTGATTGACTAACAAGTTGAAGATGCATATTGATCATGATCACTCATGTTAGGATTTTTTTTTTACGGAACTCATTGTGTTTCATTGCTTGTGCGAAACAATCAAGAATTACTGTGGAGTATTTGATAAGTTGCAATTTTCACACCAATCTTATACTTAACTCTATCATTTTTTAATATTTGGAGGGTGCACTATTAGGTTTGTTAATTTTTCGTATTTACAAGCTATTCATGTCTTACAGTTAAAATTTAGTGAGAACGGGGAGCAAAACAGTGGTGAAATAGATGAAATAGAGCGAAATGGAGAAGGGAAGTGTGCTTAACGAGCGCTAACTGAGAAGCTGAGCACTGAATGGGTGTTGAGGGGCATGTTGGTCAATTAGATAAGAGGTTTTCACTGACTAAGCATGAAGCCCTTGCGTTGGGCTCGTATATAATTTTCTTAACTCTTCCTAGTGCCAACCTGTCACCTTTCAAGGCTCGTAATTTTTGCGTCTAATGTCTGATTTCAATGATTTAAATTGCGTAGAAAAGCCAAATGTATCATCCACAATATTTATATTTAGACCAATGTTAGGCAGCACCCTTTAGACATAATATAATTATTTGTAATGAGATTTCTTAACACTTCTAAGATTTATTCCTTTAGTTTTCATGTAATAAGAAAGCTATTTTTCAAACTCGTTTGAGAATATATTCAAGGATGCTTATCAACAAAATTTCAAGAGAGTGGGAAGCTTCCTAAGAAGTTTTTTAGTCAGATTCTTTGTAGATTTAGGTCAAAATTTCTTATATAAATAGGTGGTCTTTTCTAAAGTCTTAGGTCTAATTCTCTCCTCATTCTTCTTTCTTATTTTCTAGTCCCCCTTCTCTCAAGTCAGACAAAGTCATTAGCTGTGAAGCCCTCACAATAGAAAAAGCTAAAAACATTTTGTATGATTAGTTTCTTCTTAACCTCTCTTATGTATTTCTCATGGCCATGAGTGGCTAAAAACCTGTGTACAATTCAGGTTATTTAACTTGTGACACTATGTTTAGAGGTTGGTTTATAATGAAGTTCATCTGTGTGTTTTGTGCATATCTTTATGAATGTTTGCAGCGTAGCTTGGCCATCTCTTATTTATTTATTATGTTGCCAGTTCAATTAGGAGAGGTATAACCAAATAACCGAATCAAGTAACAATTATACTTTTAGTATATTGTGTGTCAATTGTCTATAGTGAACACATACTATATATGGTAGGGTTGGATTATCTTGTCAAACTCACTAGTTTCTTAACTCGCACTGACATCATAATTGCATTGCATACATGAGGTTTAGGAACGTTGATCTTATTCTAAAAAGATGTGTATTTATTGAATCCTAAAGGCAAAACGAGATGTTTGGGATGACTTAGGAGTGGAGATTGTTTATGTTTTGTCATTAATTTGCACAAAATCATATAATATGACTTATATCTTTAAAATTGATTATCAATATTGGTCACAAATTGATAGCTTGAACAGTGCTGCTTACCCTCCAATATCTTTTCTTTGTCTTCTTATTTTATTTTTATCTTTTCAAAATCTACGCAACCCCATAAAAAACCTTTTTTTCTTCCTCTATTCTTGCAAATATTTTAGATAAACTACGTCTTTGTGGATCAACTCTGACTTTTCACTTTACTATAGTACGGACAGGATTATATACTTATTTTTTGCATTCACAATTGTGTTATCAAGGAGGAATCTGTGGAACACACCCACCCAGCCAATTTAACACTCAATTTTTCACCCACCCATATTTGTTTCTGTCTTTTTTACACAACTCAAACTCATTTTGTTACTTTATTTAATGTATATCAATATAAATGAATATTTTTCAAAAAATTATAGTTCAAAATCAATTACAAAAAGTACAAGATTCAGTTCAGTATATGTTTTGGGTAAGTTCATGATCTGTTTTATTTTATTTTTTTAAGTACAAAGTCCATATTAATGGCTGCAAAATAGAAAATTACCTAAAAAGTACAAAAAAAATTGATGTTGCAAAGTACAAAGTTAAAGAAGAAAAATATACAAAAATACTGAATTTATAGTAAATTTCGTTGTTACAAAGGTACAAAATTAATTAAAAATCGGAATTAATTGATTTGAGGGAAGATAATGTTAAATTTTGTGCATATATTCCTTCTAAAAGTGCTTCATATCGTCAATCCATTCTAGAAACCCCCATCATCTTAGCCGTCCATTTTATGAAATGGATAGAGATGCTTAGTCCTCATTTTATTTAGGAGGTCCCAAACTAACACTGTTTCTCAACTTGTAGTGCGAACAATTGGAATTTTCAGATAAGGTACAAAAAATTATTTTATTAATTTATAGAAATATAACTAGTTTCACCTAAAATGTAATTAGTACATAAATAGACTGATGCACGAAATACTTCATCAAATCTTACAACCAAATGAACTTGTTTGTTCATATAACTAATACCAAAGGGTTCTTCAAATTTCCTTTGATTTTTAACCATTCATTTTTTCTCAAGAATTATTAATTCAAGAAATAAATTGAACTTTCCATCTTCCTCAACACATCTTCATCTATCATGTCAGTTATAAAAGATTCAGTTCAATACAAACACCATTTGCAACCCCACCAAACGTCAACAAATAATCCCCAAACAAACCCATTCCATATCAACACATGAGATGCATTGTATTGTATTTGAGTGTTTATGAAAGTAAAATTGACTTTCTGAATAAATAAGTGTGAGTGGGCCGTACAAAATTCAGTTTTGATCGGAAATGGTTTGAAACCGGACCACATTGATTGATATCAATCTGATTTTTAGTCCATCAATTTTATTGACTCTAACTTTTCGATCCAGTCAGGATTGAAACGGATCAGTTTGACAAATTTTTATTAAAAAATAATATTTTTACTATAATACTTAAATATATCTTATTTAATATACAAATAAAAGTAATTTTTATTAATATTCTTATATAAATTACTTATTATTCATAAATCTAGTCAAAATCAGTTTAGTACTTATTTGGATCTGATCCGATCTTCGATCCTTCAGATTTACAAATTTCGATTTAAATCTGTTCTGATCAAATTCTACACTGACGAACATCCATCAGCGCGAGTAAGTTCAATGAAACAACAGTTAATTTCTTTGAAATTTAAATTGCAAACCTCAAAATTTATATCACATAAACTTAAACCATCCACTTTATCTATCATTGATTATCAATTGGATATGATAGAGCAACAAAAAGAGAAAGGCAAGAGTAGTAGCATCGCTAGAGTAACAGTGTATAACGTAACCTCGCCCAAATCAAATTGTAAACCACTAATCTAGAAACATGGAGTTTGCCTCGATAATAATCACGACCGCAAGAAGAAGAAGAGGATGCTCTCTAGGACATTTATGCTCGGCAACTCTCTTTGGCTCAGGATGCAGCTCGATTGCACCCACGTCACCAAGCTTATAATTACCATCCTCCAAATCCTCTGCAAGATTTTTTGATTTTCTCAATTCATTAAGGCTGTGTTTGATTTGAGAAAAATTACAAAGAAAGGAAAATATGAGGACAAATGAATTGCTCTTAAAATTCATTTTATTTTCACATTGTTTTATTTAAAATGAAAATTTTATAGAAAATACTAAAACATTCTTAAAATTAAATAAATTTTCCTTCAAATTTTTCATTTCATTTTAAAATTCATCTTATTTTCACATTGTTTTGTTTGAAATGAAAATTTTTATAAAAATACTAAAATATTCTTTAATTTAAACAAATTTTCTTTCAAAATTTTCATTTCATTTTCCACCCTCATTTTTTTCATAAATCGAACAAATAAATCTTTCTCATTTTCTCTCAAATTTTTCGTAAACCAAACAATATCGTACATGTCGTGTGTTGTGTGTGTGGATGATTTGAGCGGCGGCCCTAGACCCAGAGAGGGGGGTTGGGACCCAAACCATGTAGATCAAATTTAAAATTATGTCATTCTTTGGATTCGATCCTGGGTTCTTTCATTTTTAAAATGACCTCTTTGATATCACATCACTTTGGCTGGTTATATTCAGATAAATAATCTATATAAACGATTTAACATTTTTAAAAAATTAGTTTATTTTATAAACACCCACCGGAATGACATGTTGAATATTACATGAGAATGGTAAAGAATAAATTTATCTCTGTCTATCTTTGTTCAAAATTAATAATGATTTGCTGAAGTAACCTTTTTCTAAACTCATTTAGGACCCTTAAATGACTGGACCAAGTGACTTTGATCACAATGTGAGTGTTTTCATGGATCTCTTCTTGATGAGAAAAAATGTTGGTTATATTAGTTAGCTTAAACCTGAGTCTCAATATGAGTTTACAAGAAAAATTACTTTACTCTTAAAAAAATGTTTTTAAAATATGATACATCACATTACATTGTAACATAGATTATGTCTAGTTTCTTGTTGCCCTTCAGAGGTACACACAATTTATATTTTTTTGTAAATAACCTAAAGATGAATATGGTCGGATCTAAACTTGCAACATGGAAATTATCCATAAATATTCCTCAACTCTTTTAGCACTCGACCACCTCTCATATTACACTAAAAATGAACCAAATAATTTACCTGATTCATAAACAACAAGAAATAAATTATACCTATAATTATTATTTTTTCCATCTATTACATAGAAGTGCTCATTTTTTGGGTTGAGGGTCACAATGTCAAGAGGGTTTAACGTCCTAGACAATAACTGAGAGATGAAAGAACTAGCAGACAACTACCACGCAGAGTAGGGGAAAATTAAAGATTAGGAGAAAATTAAAAATTAAGAGAAAATAAAATGAAACAATGTTATTTATTTTTTAATTGTGCAAATAAAAGAATATCATTTCCTTATAAGATAAACCAATATAGTTCATGTATGGAGAAATTATTTAATAATATTATTTAAGAGTGTAATTATATTTATAATATAATAAAATAATTCAAAAAAAAGTTTTACAATTTGATGTGGAACAGGAAAATGGGAGTTACCATTTTCATTAAAGGAGGGTATTGGTCGGTTAACTAAATTAAATTGTAATTTGATGTGAATCGAATAACTATTTTATAAAGTTTTGACTGATAACCGAACCAAATTAGATGATTAACTGAAAAATTAGTTGATTCAATTATTGGTTAATTATTTAATTAATTGAACAAAATAAATATACTTTATAAAATCAATATATTTATATATAAAATATTATTTTATTTTTAATTAATTTAGTTAATTAACCGAAATCACAAATTTCTCTTTCCTTAACCAAACTAAATTAATTCAAAAAAATTTGATTTTTACCTTAATTAACCAATTAAATGAACCAAATCGGTTAAATTAATTCTTTTGCTTGTGTGAGGCGTAAACTCAGGGTGGGGACATAAAATAATCCACACAATATACACAGAGTGAGATTTATAATTTGTGATTCAGGCCTTGCCTTCTCTGTAGGTGGTAGTGCCAGATTTACTTTTATTGTTAGGGAAAAAATTTAAAAGAGGTTTTAAACTATCATAGTTATTTAATTGTGATCAGAATTATCAAGATTTTTTTAAAAAAAAGCGATGACAAGAAAAATTGGACTAATTTTCTAAAATAAAATTCAGCATTACATTTCAAAATTAATATTATTACAACACTTAGCTTTGGATATGAAAATTACATCGTTTGTTTATCAAAAGACGTCGTTTTCTTCGTATGTATAATTTATTTTGATAACCAAACATCATAATTTTTGCACACAAATCTGAATCTTATAATAATATTAATTTAGGAATATAATAGTAAATTTTATTTTAGAGAATCAGTCCAATTTTTTTTCATCTCATCCTTTTTAGAAATCATGGTAGTTCTGATCACAATTAGACAAATGGTGATAGTTCAGGGCCTCTTTTGGGTTTTATCTCTTGATTTTATACTTTACTTCCTCTATCCTCTTTTGTATGTCGTTTAAGATTAATTTGAATAGATTTAGGTGAAGTTAATGCTATCGATTTAATAAATTTAATAAATAGGTGATTAATATTTTAGTAATAAATTTCACGTAAAAAGTAAAATTGGTAGATTATTACTCTTAAGGAATGATTTTTTATTGATTATGATAAAAAAGATATTAATGTTTTATGTTTTAAAATAATTGTTGATATTAAATACGTATTGAAAATTATTAATTGATAAATAAAATAAATAAAAAAAAATTCGATTGAATAATATGTAAAAAAGGACGGATAGAGTATATAACAAGTGGGTTCTCATTTCCTTTTGTCCTTTATTTCTGTGATGGGTGTTGGTGGAAGCGTCAAAGTTTGGGGGGGCTTTTAGTTCTGGGAATTCCGGGTTTGTTGGATGGATACGATGAGGCATCTGGTGGTTCTATTGATTTGGGGTTTTGCCTTCGTGGGGTGTGAAAGACCAACAAGTGTGAATGTTGGAGCTGTTTTCACTTTCGATTCTGTGATTGGGAGAGCAGCAAAGCCAGCTATGGAGGCTGCTCTTGCTGATGTTAATTCGGATTCCAACATCCTTAATGGGACTAGCTTCAATCTAATCTTTGAAGATGCTGATTGCAATGTCTTCTTGGGTTCGATAGAAAGTATTCATCTTTTCCTTTTCACTATACGCTCCCCTTAATATGCATATTTTTAGTACAGTGCACTGCAGAATCATGGATGTTGAATGCAATTTTCTCTTGTGTTTAATTAGCTGTATGATTTGGGCATTTTATGCTTCAAAAGATCCCATGTTTTTGTACCTTGATATGAATGAAAAACCTGACTCCCTAGTAAGCCCCCTCTGTCAGATCAGATGTCTCACAACTAAAGCACATGTGGGTCAAACCCATCTAAGATTACCTTACATCTTCCTGCGCTACTAGTTTCTGCGTAGTTTTTGTGGCTCATTCCCTAACTTAGACAAAAACAATTTACTCAAAATCCCGTAAATTGGTGTGATACTGCAGTTATATATTCGTTACTTTTGGGGTCTAAATATACTAGAACTCTATGTGGGACAGTTTGGTAATCAATGAAGCCAAGTGTTTCCTACCTCCATCTTAGTTATATGCAAACTTTGAGTACTGAGTACAAGTTTTGGAGCATTTGCATCTGGATATTGTGCATAGGGAACTTCCAATTTTAAAAAGCATTTTATAGTTTCAATTTTCTTCTAATGAAACAGAAACTTATGGAGGGAATAAGCTTGTTTGGTTAGTTAATTATATTCCTTCACTTCTTACTATCTTATCCTTGCAAGTGCTGAGCTCCCTGGAATTGCTTAAATTCCAAGTGAGACATGATAAAGACGAATCACCTCATATATATTGAAATTATCTCTGTCAGCTTTTCAGGTCCTTCAGCAAGGAGTCGTGGCTATAATAGGTCCCCAATCATCTGGGCTAGCACATATGATATCAGAGATAGCCAATGGTCTCCAAGTGCCTTTAGTTTCATATGCTGCTACTGATCCAACTCTTTCAGCCCTTCAATTTCCTTTCTTTCTTCGAACTACTGAAAGTGACAGCAATCAGATGAGTGCTATGGCAGATTTAATAGTCCATTATGATTGGAAAGAGGTGATTGTAGTATATATGGATAATGATTATGGAAGGAATGGAGTGTCTTATTTGGATAATGAGCTTGAGAAAAAGATGGCTAGAGTTGCTCATAAAGTGCGCTTACCTACCCGCTACACTGACCAAGATGTACGTTATTCACTGAATCAATCCAAGTTGTATGGGCCCAGGGTATACGTGGTTCATGTGAATCCTGATAGAGGAATGAACATTTTTAACATTGCCAAGGAACTGCAGATGATCACATTAGATTATGTTTGGCTTGCGACACATTGGCTTTCTGCCTCTTTAGATTCTCTTCCATCAATAAACCAGTCTTCATTTCTTTCTCTCCAAGGGATAATTGGTTTTCGCCAATATATTCCCGAATCTAGCCAGAAGAAGGCTTTCGTATCACGCTGGAAAAAAATGCAATCAGATGGCGAAGCTTCATCGGAGCTGAATGCTTACGGGTATTATGCTTATGACACAGTATGGACCATTGCTCGTGCAATCGACAAAGTTCTGGAAGAATACCCCAATATCACATTCTCATTCAGTGAAAAACTACGAGATATGGAAGACAGTAATTTGCAGCTTGACAAGCTAAAATCTTTTGATGGTGGAAAGTTTTTAAGGAAAACATTACTGCAGACTAACTTCACCGGATTAACGGGTCATATAATGTTCGAAACAAATCGGAGTCGAGTGAGTGGTGGTTATGAAGTGCTGAATATCAATAACCTGAAAGTTAATACGGTGGGCTATTGGTCTACGACATTGGGTTTATCTCGAACACCTGCAGAATACATGAATCAGACCGAGATTTCTCACTTAGAGCCAAGTCTTCTTGATGTTGTGTGGCCCGGTGGGGGAACTGATAGACCACGTGGGTGGGTGATAGCAAGTGATGAAAAACCATTAATAATCGGTGTGCCAAATAGAACTGCTTTTGTTGATTTTGTGACAGAAAAGAACCACACTATTGTAGGATATTGTATTGATGTGTTCAAAGAAGCAAGGAAGCTAGTTCCATATGATGTTCCTTATAGATTTCAGCTTTTCGGAGACGGTGTGTCCAACCCCAGCTATGATGATCTTGTGAAAAAGGTTGAAAATCATGTAAGTATGGTCGCAACGTATTTCATTTCTTATTATAGAATTGCCTACCCAGTGCTTGCTAGTTTGTCAGATAATTTGATCTTTACCAACTGTTGCATGGATATGGTAAATATCCATAGGTTGCTTTTAGCTGTCTCTCAGTTTCCTGTACTCATACATGAGCGAGGAATTTTCAAGTGGTTGGTTTAACCTAAAGACAATTTGTGCTAGGATTTTGATGCAGCTGTTGGGGACATAGCAATTGTGACAAACAGGACAAAACTTGTTGATTTTACTCAGCCGTACATTGCTACCGGTCTTGTTATAGTAGCACCAGTCAGCACCTCAAAAGCGAGCGCATGGGTATTTCTTAAACCATTTTCAGTGGAGATGTGGTGCATGACTGCAGCTTCTTTTGTGATGATTGCGATAGTCATATGGATACTTGAACACCGTGTAAATAATGATTTTCGGGGTCCTCCAAAAAGACAGCTCGCAACAATGTTCCTGTTAGCTTCTTTTGCCCCTATTTTTCTTGCCACTTTCAAAATTTTATTCTTACTGTACTTTTTCCTTCCAAATATATGCTACTTATCAAGTCTCTCTATATTGCAGGTTCAGCTTCTCTACTCTGTTTAAGAAAAACCGTAAGAAACTGGCAACCCGTCCTTTTCCTGCAATATTGACAAAGTCTTAGTTTAGTGACCATAAATTACATATAACAGAGTCTAGTTTGTACACCATATACTAATATGAAATTGCATTTTTTTCCTTTGTCATTCGACCTGCAGAAGAAGACACCGTAAGCCCACTTGGACGCATGGTTATGGTGGTATGGCTTTTCCTGTTGATGGTTCTGACCTCAAGCTATACTGCAAGCTTGACCTCCATTCTTACAGTCCAGCAGCTGTCATCATCAATTACAGGAATTGACAGTTTGATTACTAATAATTGGCCAATTGGTTATCAAGTTGGGTCGTTTGCTCAAAGCTACTTGAAAGAGAATCTCAACATAAATCCATCACGGCTTGTTTCTCTCCGATCACCAGAAGCTTATGAAACCGCTCTTCGAAAAGGACCTAGTAATGGAGGGGTGGCAGCTATTGTAGATGAGCTTCCTTACATAGAGTTATTTTTGTCAGAACGACCTGAGTTTGGGATTGTTGGACAGCCTTTCACCAAAAGCGGATGGGGATTTGTAAGCGCTAGTACATTTCATTTTAGAATTGATTTACCATCAAATACAAATAAATTCACATTTGTGAAAAAAAAGAGAAAAAAAATAGTAGTTTCAGTCCCTCCTTATAGCATCTGTGCATTTCTTACATGATATATATTTTATATAAACAAGTAGAAAATGGCCAAGATTTGTTGCTATTTCTCATTGCATCAAGGATTAACCGCAGTTTTTTGTTGACTGATTTTCTGTATGGTGTGATATATCAGGCTTTTCAAAGAGACTCTCAACTGGCGATTGACATGTCCACGGCAATCCTAAAACTTTCAGAAAGTGGAAAACTTCAGGAGCTCCGTAGTAAGTGGTTCTGTAAGAAAGCTTGCCCTGGGGATCGGAAAGCAAGTTCTGAGCCAAACCAGCTTCGTTTGATCAACTTTTGGGGTCTGTATCTCTTTTGTGGCGCCTTCGCTCTCGCGGCTCTATGCCTGTTCCTACTACGTTCTCTTCGTCAGTTCATGCGATACAAAAAGAAGCAGATGGAGAGTTCTTCTCCTGCGATGCCTTCCACTACTTGCTCTCAGGTCATTTACAACTTCTTTGATTTCATCGATGAAAAAGAAGAAGCTATCAAGAAAATGTTCGCTGATCGGAACATCCCTCATCTGTAAGAACACCAAGAGAAGATTAGTGCATAAAAATATTTAGACTAAGACAGTTTATCATGCTGTGTGTGCAGTTTCAATGTATATATGATGTTGTATTGAGAAATAAGTACCAAAGTGATATTATAGTATAGTTAAAAGAAGCCCCTAAATTTATCATTAGAAATGTTTAGAATACGCAACCCACTTCTACGGCTCTAGGCCACCACTTTCAATTTTTAATGTTTATAATCTTATGTTCTTATTTAAATGAAATTTATTTTTTTTTTTAAAAAATTTGAACTACCATAAATCATTCAATTGTAATTTAAATATTATCCACATTAAAATGGCTATGCCTTAATGTTAATAAAATTGATAAAAATTTGTTAAATCAAAATAACAGGATAAAAGCATTTCATTTGCTAGTGGAAGCAGCTGACCATCTTCAAGGAAGAGAAATTTTTAGATGGATTGTGTCCCTCAAGTGGTGATGGATACCACCAATAAGAATTCACCACGTTTCATGTTGAAAAGTCAAATTGACACATGACGATTTATCATTGGTTTGAATTTTTTTTTTACTTTTTACATGACATGTGATGAATTCTTATTGATGTATCCACAGCCACATGTACACAGTCCACCCAAAAATCACTCAACGATATCATATAAACTTGTACATCCGTTTCTACAACAGCACCTATATAAACATACCATAACTAGCTAGGAATCCCACAATCAAATCCCAGCTTATACGTCATCATCTTCAACCTTAAACATTGTCTCATTTCCTTCTGAATCGTGTCCGCTATCTGATCGCTGAATGTGTTGTGGAACCACTGCGCTGCACGACGCGGATTGTAGTCGGTTTAGGTGTAGCTGTCGTCGAACACCATTACCGAGAACGTAGTTAGAATTCCCGCCCACCAGATCCAAACCCAAAACCCTTATCATCATCATCAACATTCCGCATCCGCTCCCTCATCAATGGCTCGTCTCCTCCTCCACTGCCAACAACCACAACGTCATTGTCCACCAACATCGACTTAAACTAATCAAATCATACCTAGGGTTCCCATGCTCCAACACCACACATTTCATCATCAAACTGGAACAAAGTCTGATCTCCTCCTTGCGAATCTTAGTCTCTGTCGGTGTCGCCGTTTGTCATTGTCGAATGCCGTGAGTCAGGTCGCTTAGCTAGGGCTCGATCATAGCCCGTTATTTAGTAATTGAGCGAGCTCAAACCCATTTTCAATGAACGAGCCAGTTTGTATACACTCTGAACCATCACGCATTAACATCACAAATATTTATGATTTATAACTCCAATATTTAAGGCTTTGTTTCTGAAGATTAAGTGAAAAAAAAGAGAGAAAGGAGTAGAAAAGATTTAAAAAAATGAGTATATAACGGATTTGGTAGGAAATGAGAAAAATACGATATATTTATTAAAATATCATTTCATTTAATTGAAATAAAGGAAAAAAAGAGAGCAAATGGATTTCTTACCTCATTTATTTCCTTTCCCAAATCCTCCCAACTTGATACGAAAGAAAATTGTTAGAATCATTCCAAACCCCTCAAACAAATTAGGGAACACACTTCTCCGAAACACTTCTTTCCATTTCCTCTCTTTTCCCTCCTAAAAACAACTCGGGAACACTTTTCCAAGGTCCTGAGTTCGAACTTTGGTTGTACCGCATTTGCGCTTAGATACGCTGGAGGTGCGCGTGAGTTGACCCGCAATAAGTATGGACGGCACTATCAAGGTGCAAGGGATGTGTGGCCCCTGTCCACCATAAATAAATTACCTTAATTGAGCTGAAACTCATATGGATATTAAATTTCGACGATATGAGACAAGCGACAAGCAAGTTGATTGCCAATATCTTTATTACATTAATGTGAAAACAAACAAAAATAGAGAATAAACTTTTAAAACATAATGTGAAGCACATTATGGTCCAAAATCAAATTGACAGCATTTTGTTTGCAGTCTACTCATCAACATGCAGTCTTACGATTGTAAGAGCAAGCTTTGGCTTGTAATCTTCCACGTGTATGAAATGAGCTTCAAATGGAAGCATTGTGCTGTTCAACCATTATAGTTAGACTTTGTGTCATAGTTTAACTCTCAAAGTAGCATGTGCGACACTATTTGGCTCGTAAAAGAATCAACAAGTCAGTTTTTCTCGCGCAACTCATGTACCTTCATGATAATAAAAGGTTCACATAAATAATATATTGAGTGAATCGGAACATTAGTTGGAAGAAATTTACGTTTTATTTATATCGCATAAGCTTATATAATAAATAATCACAAGGACACACTCATTTAAAGAGTAGGGACTTAAAGGACATATCTTTTCCAAGTGGAGTAGCACAACTACAACGTTGAACTATCTACTCCATCCTAAAAGCTAATTATACTTTTTTAATCCATACGAGAAGAAGCATGTCTACTACTTGTGATAATATACAAAATATTATAGAACAAGTGGTCATAGATGTAACAATGACATTCTCCCCACTCAATTCGTTAATGTTCTTGGTAACGTATGCCGGACTTCCTACTAGATGGTTATTGCCGGCTCCCAACTTGCTCCCTCAACTTCTCCGTCCTTCCACTTGATTAAGTACTCCTTCTATCACACTTCGGATTGTGAGTGAGTGATCATCTTCAATATATTTTCCTTGCTGTTGGTGATGAGCTTAACTACCGGTCTCTTGGTGAAGCTTCTCGTTGGATCTTCATTTTTCTTGTGAATGACTTCCAATATTTGTGATGATTGGGAGAGGGCTTTCGTATTTTTGAATTAAGTAATTGTCTCTATCCCTAGGGGACCTTAGCTACTCATGATGCCCATTCATTGGCATCAGATCACCAACTTCAAACGTTAGTTGCTTTCCCTTCTCGTTCATCCATTTTTTAAAAAAATTTAAATTTTTTTTCTCAATACGCTTTAGCCACATCATTATTCACTTTTTTTTCTTAAGAACTTGAATGTTCTTAGGTATTCTCCTATGTATTTCTTCAGTGGAGTATGCGGCAGAAATGGTTATTAGTCCATCACTTTTTTGAATGGGCTCTTCTTGGAGATCAAATTCGTATAAAGGTTAAAGTAAAATGTCCAAAAGCGTCGAGTTTTTCCCTCTTTGATTAACTAATTGATAGCTCTTGCTAACAGGTCCATGTCCAAGCCTTTCTTGATTGATTCTCCAAAAGACGAAGAGACTTTGCTACCCAATAAGTGGGAAAGTTTACGAAGACTTCCAAGATTAGTGATTCAATTTAGTGCATCTTCTAGTTGATTTGTTTTCTCACTTTGATTTTCTACCACCACATCAAACTCAGCTAATGACTCCTTTCGTCGGGCCTCCTTTACTGTTGACTAGTCAAAATGTAGTTCACTTAAATGTTGTCTGTTCATAAGATAAATCATCAAAAAGTAATGTCTTCATATCCGCAAGAAATGAATAATCACCAGTAACTCTTTCTCATGGACACTGTATCATTTATCCACATCTTTTAACTTATGATTTTTGTAAGTAATCAATGGTTACAAGAAAAACGTCTATAATTTGGTAGCATATGTGACAATATGTTGTGATGATTCATGATTCGTCAATTATATATTTCATAGAATTGACAAACAGTTGGTTTATTATATTGTTCGTCACAAACAATCCTCTTTTTTCGCGCCAACTGTTGGCACCAATTACTATAATCGACCAAAGTTTTCGTAATTTATTGTTCGTTACATATATGTTCATTATAATTGACAAATAAGTCGTTAATTATATTGTTCGTCATAAAAATTCCTTTTTCTTGCGCCAACACTTGGAGCCATTTATTATAATTTACCACAATATTTGTAACTTATTGTTCATCATTTATTTTTTTTATTATAATTGACAAACTGTTTGTTAATTATAACGTCTATCACAAAAAATAATATCTTTTAGTGCCAACACTTGCACACTCATGGTTATAATTGACAAATATAACCGTAATTTAATGTTCGTAAATTATATGTGTTTTATCATTGACAAACTATTTGTAATGAAAACTATTCGTAATAAAAAAATTCTATTTTTGGCGACAACCCTTGCAGGCTAACTATTTTAACTGACCAAAAATTTCGTAATTTATTTTTTGTCAATTTTAAATGAGTAGTGATAAAATACTAGTCATATTAACGAAGTAGCCGATTAATTTATACACAAATACAATACGACGTAGTTTTAGTATTTTTTTATAAATGACGAAAAAAATGATCTTATTTATGACGAATATTTGTTATTTTTAATTAAGTTGTATACCTAAAACAAGTTACGACTGTTCATCATCATCTGCAGTATGCACGTTAAACCTAAATCTGATTTCATAATTGTTTTCAACTCGATATACTTAACAGGTGTTGTCAATCGATAATCGCTTCGTACTTCAATCATCTTAGTTTCGTATCAACAGAAAACCGGCTACACTCTAAATCGGTAAGCTTATCTATGATTGTGATTGATAAGTTTACAAATTTTCAATTTTTATGTCATCCGTATAATTAGTGTGATATACATTTGATACTTGATGAATGTTATAGATGTCAACTGATCGAAATTGGATGCATCAGAGAATCGCTTCAAATGGTAGGGGGTTGACTGATGAGTACCGTGAGGGCATGCGTGAATTTCTTAATTTTGCATTGGAAAATGGCACTGATTCAAGAAATAAGATCAGATGCCCCTGTACTATTTGTAGAAACTTGAAATGGAAGGACATTGATCTTGTTGACTATGATCTACGGCGTCACGGTTTTTTAGGAAGTTACAAATTTTGGGATCTTCATGGAGAAGTAAGAGAGTCAAATCAGAAGCGAACAAGCAGTTCAAAAGCTCACTTTCAAATTCCCAATTCTCAAGATGTCAATGATGCAATTGAGATGTTACAAGATGCTACTGCAGAACCTCTAAATTTTGAAGCTTCAGAATCAACAAGGAGAGGACAACCACCTAATGAAGATGCAGCCAAATTTTACAATCTTGTGCACGACGCCATGACTCCAATTTATCCAGGGAATGAAAAATTCAGCAAAGTAACTTTTGTGACAAAGTTTCTCCACTTCAAGAACTTGTATGGTTGTAGTGAAAAAGGTTTTAATGAGTTACTCGAACTCATTGGGAGTGTCTTGCCAGGCGGAAATACATTGCCAAAGTCTTATTATGAGGTCAAGAAGATGATAAAGGGGTTGAATTTAGAATACCAAAAGATTGATGCCTGTGAAGATGATTGCATGCTATATTATGGAGAAAATGCTGATAAGCAACACTGTGATATTTGTGAAAAAAGTAGATATAAAGAGAAAACTCTTACGATTGAGAAAAAAATTCCCTCAAAAATTTTGCGATACTTTCCTCTTACCCCGAGACTCCAACGTCTTTTTATGTCATCACATACTGCTGAACATATGAGATGGTATAAAAACAGAGAAACAAAACCCGGAGAGCTGACTCATCCTGCAGATGGAGAAGAATGGAAAAAATTTGATTGTAGGTATCGTTCATTCGCAAATGAGATTCGAAATGTTAGACTTGGGTTAGCAACAGATGGCTTTAATCCATTCAGCAAAGCTTTTGCGAAACAATATTAAGTTTGGCCTGTGGTAATGGTTATTTACAATCTTCCATCTTCAATGTGCATGAAGGATCTTTATATGTGTATGTCATTACTCATTCCGGGAGAGAAGAGTCCAACAAGGGATATCAATGTTTATTTGCGACCTCTCATTGATGAACTAAAGATGTTATGGGATACAGGGGTACAAACATTTGATAGACACATGAACGAAAATTTTACTATGAAAGCGGCACTTCTCTGGACAATCAATGACTTTCCTGTTTATGGTATGGTCAGTGGATGGTCTACTCTTGGAAGATTAGCTTGTCCGGTTTATTTAGGAGATGTTCACGGCTTTCAACTGAAACATGGAGGAAATTGTAGCTTTTTTGGGACTTCTCGTCTTTTTCTAGATGAGAGTGATCCTCTTCGAAAGAGTAATAAATTTGGTTTTAGAGAAAAGCGGTCAGCTAAGAGACGTTATTGTGGAGAAGAGATAAAGAGTCAATGTCAGAAATTGGTTTTTCCACCTCATGGAAAAAAAACATGGCAAGGAAAGAGCAAACAGGTTTGGGAAGAAGCATAACTGGACTCATTTTTCCATATTTTTTGAGCTTCCTTATTGGGCATCACTTGACCTTCGTCATTGCATTGATTTTATGCACACGGAAAAAATGTTTTTGATAATATTTTCTACACGGTTCTTGACGCTAATGGGAAGACAAAGGACACTGATAAGTCAAGGTTACTTACAGTGTTTGGGCATTCGTAAAGATTTGTGGTTGAATCCTGATAAATCGTCGCCTAAAGCTAAATACACTATCTCAAAGAATCTAGTTCTACAGTTATGTGAATGGGTGAGTAAACTGAGACTTCCAGATGGGTACGCCTCTAACATTGCACGATGTTGTAAGATTAATCAATTAAAATTTCAGGGCATGAAATCACATGATTGTCATATATTTATGCAAAATCTTATGCCAATAGCCTTTCGAGAATTATTACCACGGGAAGTTGTGGAGGCACTGTCAAAATTATCGAATTTTTTTCGATGCTTAAGCTTGACTATGGTGATTCATAGTGACTTAGAGAAGCTGGAGAAAGATATAGTGAAAATAATGTGCAAACTTGAAACCATCTTTCCTCCAAGTTTTTTTGACTCGATGGAACATCTACCTATTCACTTGCCTCTATAATGTAAGCTTGGTGGATCAGTGCAATATCATTGAATGTACCCATCTGAGCATTTTATGCGACTATTAAAGATGAAGGTAAAAAATAAAGCACGTGTAGAAGGATCAATTGCAGAACGGTATATTGAAGAGGAGCTTGTACATTTTTGTTCTTTATACTTTGAGTCGGATGTGTATATAGTACACAACCGCCTACATCGAAATGAGGTAGTAGGTAAAAATGTTGATAACACACTATTAGAAGCTTATACATACCTAGTAAAATTACTGGGCTCGGAGAAGAATGAGTATTTGGATGACTATCAACTGCAAATCGTATCAAACTACATACTATTGAACATGCCGGAAGTGGCTCCATACCTAAAGTGAGTTTTTCATAGTCAATCTAATTATGAATTTTTTAACTAATATGGAGAAACTTAACGTTTGATTTATATTAGAAAGTTTGAAGATGAAGTTTATACATATTCATCGAATACAACAGAGGCGGAGATGGAATCATACACAAGGAATAATTTTAGAAAATGAGAAACAAGTTATATTTTTTTTCTTATTAGTTGATTATGAAATGAAGTATTCATTGTTAACTAAAGTTATTTGTTATACAGGTGGAAAAAGATCCAGTAAATGAATCGCGGTTTCAGGATCTAGTTCGAGGTCCTGTTCATTTGGTGGGCTGCTATAAAAGTTGTATTTGTAATGGTTATAGATTTAGTAATGGTGACCTTAGTATGCATACATCAACAAATTTTGGAGTTCTTGTTAAAGGTAGTAGTTACAATAGTATCCTGGAGAACTACTACGGCAGGCTGCAACAAATCATTCGGTTGAATTATGATGGTGGTCACCAAATCGTCTTAGTCATTGGTATGATAACATGGACCATGTAAAGGTGGACAGAAATGGAATAGTCACTGTGGACATGAAATCCAAGTTAAGGAGTGATGATGTTTATGTATTAGCTAGTCAGGCAATTCAAGTTTATTATGCTCCTAATGTGGTTAATTCTCGTAGTATATGGTACACAGTGGTGACAACCAAAAGTCTCCCTTTGGATGAAACCACAACAAAAGATCATGAAAATGCTTTTCAAGAGGATGTGTCTAGCACTGTACTCCCATCTCATTTTGATGAGGAGATAGTTCTTGAAAGGGTAGTTAATGATACTCATTTTTCAGATATGGATGAAGATATGGACTTATTAGGTAAGGAAGTTGAAGATATGAACAATCGAGAAAAATATGAAGAGGACGAAGTGTTTGTTACTGAAGAAGATGGTTTTGAAGAAGATGGTTTTGATGATATATAGTGATGATTCCTAAAAATTTATAGTTGATGCTCATACTGATGTTCTTATTCTTGTGTCAAATATTTAATATAATGGCCTGCCTTTTGTTAGACTTGGGTGTTGGCTAAATATTAGCTCTGTTTTTGTTCTGCTACTACAAAGTTAATTCAGACCTATTGCTGGCTGAAAATTGGCTTTTGTTTTGCTTCTGGAAGTTAAAAATGTTGATATGTAGCAGGATGAATTGTTGATTCTTATTGGGGATTTGTCTCCAGGCTAAGGGTTGCTGGGAGGTAAAATTATTAGCTTTGCTATAGGAAATTTTATACTGGAGGTGCTTTGTGGAGTTTGGTAGGAGGCTGAGCTACTGGTCTATGCTATTTTCGTTTTGTGAGTGCTAATGATGGTTGAATTTTACTTTTGGAGAGTTAGCAGGTGCGGACAATGGAGTGAATTTGTCTGTGTTTCTTCCAACAGAGTTAGCAGTAAAGGCCTATGGAGATAATTTCTGTGCTGGTCATGCTTGCATTTTAAACCTACTAACAGGGAGCAGGCGAGGAACTGACGGAGAGGAGTTTTGGCTCTTAATTTGATTTTAGAAACTCAAATGAAATATGTTATTAAATTTTGGCTCTTAATATTCCCTCTTCCCTCTTAAAACTTTGTGTGAAATATTTTATTTCTTAAAAGACTTCTCTCTCATTACAAAGACGATTCCACTGATGGAACCTTCACAAGCAACATGGCTCCTCATCGGCAATTTGGTGGTCACAACATCAGCCTTCGGCGTAACAGTAGTGACTCAGGAGGGCTCAAATCATGGGTAGGGCTTTCAATTTTTTTGACGGTGAGTGCCTTTCATGATTTCTAAATTTGGGGTATTTCACCTTCCATGTCAGTATGGCTGAGTTTTGTGTCCGGCCTGTTCAATAGGAGAACAGATTATGGTTTTGAAAACAAACTGTTTGATAATATGCTTGACTAAAAAATTTCAATAGAGAAAGTCAGTTTAATTTTTATGTGGGGTTGTAGCAAAAAAAAAAGGGTACTTTCACCTCCCCTGTCCATCTTTTCTTCATCAACTATGACCGAGTTTTGTGTGTGCCTGTTTGATAGGGAAGCTGGTTAGTATTTTGATCACCAACTGTTTGATAATATGCCTGACTAAAAATTCGAGTAAAGAAAGTTACCTTACCTGACTTAAGTGTAGTAGGCTTGCCATTATAGTTACTTTTTTGCTAGCTTTGTTATTTATTTGAATGTGGTAATTAAGTATGTTCTGCTTCTTTGAATGTAGTATGTTCTGCTTCTAACGCAGTTTCACTGCTTCATTGTTCAATTTGCAAATGGAATTTAGATAAAGCTGGAACTGATTTTAGTCTCTGCATTTATGTATCTCACATTTGATGAGTTAATGTTATGATATATTATAGTTTTTGTTATAATATATTACAGTTTACTTATCATCTCAGCTATTAACGATAGGAATTGTGGTGCTCTAAGTGATGAATTTAGTACTAGATAACTAGCTAGGACAAGGCAAGCTATTTGGTTTTTGCATATTAGTTCATAAAGCTAGTTGGTTTTTCTTGTCTGTGTATTTTTAGGTTATGATAATTCATCTTATTTTCAATTACAATTTCAATTTATAACAAGACTTCTTTTATTTTTCTTTATTAAAGGAGTTTGATATGATTGGACTTATTTGGATTCTCGCCATGACTGTGATATTGGTTGCATCCGGAATTCGTGGACGTGGCACTGGAAGACGTCGTGGGTGTGGTGTTGGGAGGGATCGGGTGCGTGAACGTGGGGATCTTGAAGCTGCTAGTACAAGTAGGAATGATGATAATGATGATACTAGTTCCACTAATAGTGGCAAAGATGCTTCTTCCATTGACGAACAGAGAAGAAGGGGTCCTTCCTTACGTGAGTTTGGAAAACCACCAAATCCACCTCGCCCTGTTCGTATCATTAAAAACAGGTATCTACGCTAAAGGGTACACATTTTATTACATTATTCTTGCATGTTGGCATTATTCTCCAAGCCTAGGTGCAATTTGAGTTTGATATTTGATTGATATTATCATTCTTTTACATATTTGTTTTTCTTGTTGAAATGTTCATGGATACAAAGTATGCGACTTGATACTACCCTCATCTTATATTACATTATTGTGTATTTTATGGATAAAGTATTTGTGATGAGAAGGCGACAAGAACGGTATTAGCAATGTTGCGATGTAGGTGGCCTGTAGGCTATGCCACCTTTGGCCAAGCAAAGAAAAAAACATGTGATCAGTTTTTGAAGAGCATTTTGCGAGAATTTCAAGTATGTAATACATATTTTTCATTTGATTAAGCCATATTAAGATTATTTGTTGTCAACACACATTATAGTGGATTAATTAACCAATTGCTTTCGGTTCAGATGTAATATGTGTATAGCAACGTTTCCAAGAATGAAGGGGATAAAGCAGTTTTAACACATATTGAAATGACTATGAAGAGAGAACTTAGTATCGAGTATAAGAGGGCCGTGCAAAATGCTTAACAAAATGGATTGCCCATGGAGCAACAAGGTCCTGAGTACTTCTCTGTAGATGTTTGGAATACATTTTGCGCATATTGGAAGTCCCCCAAATTTCTTAAAAGGTCAGCAGCTAATACGTTAAATCGTAGCAAGAATCGAATCCCCCATTCTACAGGACCTAAATCATTTGCATTGGTTGAAGAGGTATATCCTTTGTATTTGTATAATAATTGATAAATGAAGTAGTGAGATATTGTAGCACATATTTGAATGATATGTAAAAAAATTTTTGTAGGAATATGCTAAGAAAAATAATGCACCTCCGACACTTGCTCAACTTTGGGTGTTAACTCATCAAGATAAGAAAACTCATGAATTTACTTCAGAAGAAGCAAGAGTTGTGTCAGTAAGCATCCTTTAATTGTTTATGTTCTTGGTTATAAAATACTTTATATTATCATTTTATTTACTTTGCTAACGCTATATCCGTTTACTTATCATCTGATTTACTTAGTTTACATGTTCTTAATTTTTTTGTTATACATGCTTTGTTAAATACTCAAACTATTTTGAATATGAATGTTTAGGACCGTTACAATGCAATTTTAGAGGAAAGATCAATGGCACAAGATGTCGATACCCCTCCCATAGAGTGGTGGCTTGAAGCTACCAGAATGAAAAAAAAATAGAATTTCTCGGTATGCCTCGCATCGCAGTGAATAAAGTTATTTCAAATAGGTATGATGTGCAAGGTACAAGCGACAATCAAACAAATGATATTCATTCATCATCGAGCAACTACATCTCAAATGAAAAGTTCATTAAAACTATACAAAGTACTTTGATGGATATGACTCAGAATACCACGAATGAAGGTGTTCCAGCTATGGAAAATAATCAACATCATGTAACAGTTTCAAGAGACATTTTTCAAGAAGTTGTGGCTGTATTACAAATAATTTTTACTAGAGTTGAGAAAGATATGCAGGTACAATTCTTCACTTTTCTTCCGGGCATCTTTATGTGTTTAATTCATGCGAATGCTTATGAACATTATCTGCTTTGTTCCTTTTTTATGCTACCTATTGTGGTTCGTTTTGATTGGTACCTTGGCTATATAAATGTTTCAAGTGTTACTCAGTAGGAATTTAATTGTTCAATGGTCGTTGTGTATTTAGTTGTCCCGATGTTTTTTGTCTTAAATGCTTGTTGATATTTTCGCAGCTAGATATGCAGATTTCAAATTATTTTGCTTTCTTGTTATATGTCTTTCTAAATATATGTTATTCTTTCTAGGACAAATATATGTTTCAAATTGTCGTGCTTTTACTTATAACATACAATGATCATGGAGAGATGACTGATCCATTTATTTTGATATTCATGTAGGTACAAGGTACTCATCCCAATGATGATAATGCGCTAAACACTCATCAAGAGAATGAAGTTATGCCGACTAGTTGAAGACTCACAAACTATAATCACTCCAAATATTAAAGCCTTTCATTTATGTATCAGAACTTTCTACTATTTCACCTTTATATCCTACTTACTTGAGTTTTTATTTGTCGAGTAGCAAAAATTAGACTTATTGTCAAAGATATTTCACTAAGTTTTAATGTATTCTATTGTTCATACTTTTATATTATTTTTTAGCTTTTATTTTTATTTTTTGCATCATGTACTGTAAATTTTTTTATTATTCGGCATTTCAAATTAAAATTATTTAATAAAATATATTAAATATTTAAATATTAGTTATTAAAAATGGAATTTCATATTAATAAAAAATATATTACTTGACCAAATATAATTGATCAGTTTTTGTTAATTTACAAATATAAGGGTAAATAAGTAATTAAACATTTATATCCTATAAGTGATCAATTCATATGTGACAATAATTTAGTTAATTATAAAAATATAAAATTGACTAAATATAAGTGACCAGTTTTGGTCAATAATCTTATACAGGGGTAAATGTGTAATTTTACAATTACCAACTTACTAGTGACAAATACATATATGACAAAAGTTTCGTCAATTATATAGTTGTGGGACCCATACTTTTCAAAAAAATGGATGAAGATAAGTAGTTGACGAATATTTCGTCACTTATGTTAAAAAATAGTATAATCCACGAGGATTTAAGTGACCAAAACATTGACAAACATTTTCGTCAAATATATGCCCATTTTTGAGGAATATTGATATAAAAGTCACGAAATTAACCGTCAATTATAGCCATTTTTGTTGTAGTTCTTAAACCAGTACCCCTCTTAGTGTAACATCTGAAGAGTCAGTATGTACTTTAAAGGATTTTCACAAATCAGACATTGTAAGAATAAGCCCTTCCATCATAGTTGCTTTCAACTTCTTGAATGCAGCCCTCACAATCATCTTCCTCAATGTAAATTAGTCATGGGCCATAACTTCTAAATAATTACAAATAAATTTATGATAGTAGTTACAAAGTCCCAAAAATGAGTGGAGTTCATTGATGCTTGTTGAGGTTCACCAATCTTTAATAGCTTGAACTTTCTTACCATCCATGAGAATTTTTCCCTCTTTGGTCAAGTAACGTAGAAAATATATGCATTAGTTTTCAAAGGAGCACGTCTCCCATTTTACGTACAGTTGGTTCTCCTTTGATTTTTGTTGCATTATTCGCACATGAGCTTTGTCCTCCTTTATAGACATTCCATAAACGACAATATAAATTAGATAAGAAACAACAACAATTTGCCAAGATAGACATAAAATATCTCATTCATAAGAGTGCATAATATTGTGGGAGGATGAGTAAGTTCGGAAAAGCACTATAGCCCCAAAAAGAGACTTTAAGGGTCAAATGAAGCCTACTTCCAACAGCTTCCCTAGTTGCTTTCGAAGCTCCGTCAACTTAGGGGAACATTCAATATGTCCCACTTGCTAGAGATTTATCCCTGGTAATAACTTTTTCTCATGATCAATACTCCTATGTTGTGCTAACACTTTTGATAGCTGATTAGGCATTATATCTATAAATTTTAAGGAATACGTCAATATGTTTGGGTACTACCTCATGTTCCTTCTTTAACTTCAAAAAAACAACAAATATAAGTTCTTAGTATTTTATTCTTTTCTTTAAATGGAGTGCTAATAGGAATTCTTGCATCTCCACCTTTGAAGAAGAGCTTTTCTCTTCTTACTTCCTTTGTTGATTGATACTTGGCCAATCTCCAATGAAAAGAAAATTGTAAACAAAAAGCATCAAAACAACTCTCATTTCTCTTTATAATTTCATTCCCCGGATTACATCAGAGTCATCTAATGAGACTACAATGAAGTTTAATGAGCCTTTCACTCCTCGATATTTGTTTGCCATTTTTTATCACTCTACTATAACTAGGCGAGCTTAAGAATTCACTGCCCTCAACTTGCCAATATCCTTCTCGACACTTAAACCAAGCACACAACTTTAAGACCATTTATGAAATTTTTTATTGCATCAGAATCAACCATGTTTAAAGTTGATTTCCCATTCATCTCCAAAATCATGTACATCATAGTATGCGATGTTTGAATTCGGTCTTACCCAATCTTCTTCTCTACAACTGATAAATGATAAGGGGCTCTCACATGCAAAGATTTTTCCACCTTGTTTACTTCTGTCCTGCTTCATCTTAGTTTTTTTTATAATTCCAAGGTGCACTAAACACTCACTTGTGAGGGAAATCTACCATCTGATGATGCTCACTACATAAGAAGCACTCTAGTCGAGGCTTCTTGTCATCTGTATACCCGCATAGTTGATTTCTGTCTTCTTGCATCAAATAAGAGTTGTTGATAAATTGATTTTCTTAAAATTTAGGACTCAATCATCTACCTCAATAAATATTTTGTTATTCATGTAAACCGTCTCTTGCCTTTATGTTTGTTGTATACAATCTTAGAGCTATAGTGAAAGCTTCCAGATATAATTGCATTTTAAAAAAAATCTAATTATAAGCTAATTGGTTGTTATTTTTATCTTTATTTTTATTTAAATATTTGAAGATAAATATAAACATAAAAATAAAATTTTACTTGAACATTTAGTTTGCCGCAATTTTATTTTCAAGTTTTTTTTTGAAATATAGTTTCTTCATTAACAAAAAGAAATATATAATTTAGAAGTTCAGTTCAAACAATATACAATCTTAGCCAGCTAGAGGGACGTGCTATTTTATGATATGATGTAGGCATATTCTGTGAGTCCAAGCAATATTAAACTGAGACGATCTCAAAGAGTAATGTTAATAACATTACAAAATGTGACTTATTTTTCTTGAATCGTCAGAAAGAGTAATTGTAGTTTATATTGAGTGAGATTCCTTAGTTAAATAGGGATTACAAAATAATTTAATTTTTTAGTGTTTTGATTAAATAAAGAATGAAAATTTAATTGTTGCTTATTAACCTGTAAATATCTAAAAATTTTATAGCAACCGTACAATGATTTTAAGTAAATATATGAAAAAAATTAATATATGTAAAATAATAAGGAGATATATAAAGTGTTTCATAACTAAATTTTTTATTTTAATAATTTAAGTGTCATGTCTTTTATTTTATGGAATTGTTTTTGAATGAATTGGTAATAATTAAAACCCCATGTATTACTCTAGCATAAATTCACATACTTTTGAGAAATAATTAAGAGATAATATTAGTTACATAAAATTAATAGAAAGATAAAAATAGTGGTGAAACATGGATGATGTAACCAGGCCCGGCCCTATGCCTGGCCCATTTGGGCGGTCGCCCAGGGCCCAGGCATGGGTCGGGGCCCATATTTCTTCCACCATGAGGAGTGGGTTGGACAGGATGAGGCCCTTCACTGTTACAAAAATAATAACTGAAACAAGATTCGAACCCTCACCCTCTCCTATACTGTTGATAAACTAAACCAACTGAGCTATTAATACTTTTATAACAAATATGCTACTAAAATATATTTAACACATAAAATAGAGGGCCCATGATTCACACTCGCCCAGGGCCCACAAAATGTCAGGAACGGCCCTGGATGTAACACAGTAAAATTTTTGTGCTTCAAAAGTTTCTAGCCTTTTATGAAAAATGCGGAAAAAATGATGACTATGGTGAGATTAAGGTTGATCATCACATATGCGCAGCAATTAAGTTTAGAACTATTAATCAATTATTTGCATTATGCAAGCAAATGTGTTGATAATGAC
>NQLW01000036.1:199886-242457 GCA_002312845.1 Kalanchoe fedtschenkoi | reverse complement strand
TATATCAGAATAAATATTAACAAGAGTAAAGGAAGCTCATCTGCTGAACATATCAGTTCATATGATGAACGTACTATCAAGTATGATGAACGTATCATCCAATGAACTTATAATCAAATCTGATGAACATAGCAGTGTATCTGATGAACATATAAGCTCTTATGATAAACATATTATTAAATCTGATGAACATTGCAGCTCATCTGATGAACATAACAACTCATCTAATGAATGTATTATCTGATGAACAATGCAGTTCATCTGATGAGCATATTATTAAATCTGATGAACATATCATCTAATAAACATAATAGCTCATCTGTTGAGCATAACAGCTCATCTGATAAATATATCGGCCCATATGATGAACATATAATCCAATACATAACTAAAATTTAATGAATAATTTTATCAATTAATGAATTTAAAATATTAAATTTAATAAATAATTTTTTAATTGAATTTTTATAAATCAAGATAATATATTTATTCAATTTTTATGATTTTTTTCTAATTTTTTCGATTTTATTTATATATTTTTACTTTTTTTTAGAGGGGAAGAAACATTTTAATGAAAATCACGTCCTTTTCGAGCTGTATGGATGCTCTTAGTCTCTGTTCTAAAAGGCGGCCGCCTAGGCGCCCGATTAGTTTCTGGGCGTTTTAAAAACGCCCCGCCTAGCGCCTAATTATTTTATATATTTTATTTTTAAAATAAAATTAAATTTTATAGGTATAATTTTATAATTAATTATTAAATATATTATTAATATATATAACTACGCCTAATCATCCGATTAATCCTTCCGCCTAATCCCCGCCTAGCCGATTAATCGCTAGGCCCCAAGCCAACCGCCTAGGACCGCCTAGTGCCTTTTAGAACACTGCTCTTAGTACATCAAAAGTTTGCGATAAATAACAGGCCATAGGTCCGCACAGGTATTAATACTTATTATAATTAATAAAACATATGATATTATTGATGGCCACGAGGATAGTTTTCATGTGGTGATTGAGCTTTGAATCTAAGCCTTTTTATATAAATTTTGATTTATGGGTGGCATGATTTTTATATTTTTTCACATTTATTTTTTATTGATATTTACATATTTTCTTGATTTGTTTATTGTCACTCAACTAACATTTATTTATTAACTTAACTATAATAATTCACATTTAATATTGTTACAAACCTTTGATATATAAGAAAATAATTAATTCATCAGAATAATTCATAAAAAATCATTTTACAGTAGTAATGACACATCATATTCTACCATTTAGACAAAATTAATGTTCAGCCACTAACGTTAATACCTTTCAAATTCATTTAATTTATTTTAAATGACTACGGGATTGAGTGACGTTGAAAATTTACGTGTTATTAATATTTTTATAATATGTGCTCCAAACTATCCTGACCATCTATCATTGAGATATAATATAAAAAAGAAAAATTTAAAGTTGATCAATTTACACCATTTTCCCACGGGTTGTACTATTTAATTGTCGAAAATGATGTAAAGAAAAGAATTTCACTAATTTTCTATAAAAATTTATAATTACGCTATCAAACTAATATTATTGCAAAAGTTATCTCCGTTTGCTTATCAATTTAGGAATATATTGGTTCGTTTGTATAAATAAAATGATATATTTTTATATTCAATCTATTATAATCCTTCAAAAATTTAATGAGATCAATGGTAACTTAACCAACAAAATAAATTAGCTAAATACTTTTAAGTGTTTTTTCAGGTAAAAAAAATCAATTTCAATTTAACTAATTATTTTAGTTTAAAACAAAAAGCAATCTGAGGACAACGAGGCCTTTTATTTTTAACTGGCAGCCAATCTGCAGCACAAAATGGCAGCGTCAGTTTGGTTGAGTTAAGGTTTAGGGTTGTATCGGCGGCTTGAATTGTCATGGCTCGTCGTGACAGATCAGCGTCTCCGGCAAAGAGACGACGTGAGTCACCCCACCGGAGAGACAGGTCGCCCTCGCCCGTCAGAGCAAGTTCTTCCCTCAAGTCGAGGTCTTCCGAACCTGACAAGGCTCGTCACCGCTCTCCTAAACCCACCTCCCCACATCCGCGTTCGCCATCTCCGCGGACCGGGCGTTTGAAAAAAACTCAGGCTGAGTCGGGTGATAGGAGGCGGGAAAGGGAAAGAGAAAGGGACGGAGGCAGCGGAAAGTCAGGGAGGGAAAGAGATAATGAGAACAATAGTTTGAAGGAGAGGAGAGATGCATATGAACCTTATAGGCGGAAGCGTGAGCATTCAGCCTCTCCCTCCTCCCACCACCACCGCAGCGGAGAGAAACTTGATTCTGGATCACATTCAGCGGATAGAAGACTGAAGGAATATGGTGAGGTCAGTTTGTTTTTCCAGGATAGTAGATGATGCTTGTGGTTCTTTGTTGTTTGGTAGTGACTGGATTCAACGAGCTCTGATATGGACTACAATTACCTGAATTGTGTGCTGCCTTTGGCATTTAGTTCTTTGTAAGTGTGGCCTGCCTGAAAAGAGAATACTAGTTTTTGAATAAGATGATGAGGATTGGTGAGACTTGGATGAAATATTTGTTTCAATGTTTATGTCTTTCTTATGTGATCGTGTTTATTTTTGTTTCCACTCAGGAAAAAAACGCTGGAGAGGTTGAGCCAAATGAGTAAGTTGTTCATGTTTTGAACTTTCATCTTCAGTGTGTGGGGGAAGCACTGCTCATCATCCTTTAAGTAATGGGTGCTAGCTAATTAGCTATTTAAAGTCAACTTTAGATATACCTCATTTCAACAGAATATTTGAGTTGCATTGTTGTGGTCTAGCCCTTTTTCTGTGCAGGGACCTTCTCATACATTTTTTTTCTTTTATCTGGACTGATAATGCTGTAATCCCTTTCTCCATAATATGAATGTTTTCGCATGCATTTCATGCCCTGGAAGCTGCCAGAGTTGCATTAATATTCCTAGGATACGTAGTCATCCAGCAAGGTAGATATGCGAGAGTGTTGGGTTTGGATAAATGCCCTTTTTGACAGGTTCTTCACCTGAATAACCATTTACCTAGTTCAAGATACATCACAGTGGATTAATATTAAACCTGCTAACAAACCTGTGACATGAGATGATAATCTGTGGACTATCGGCACCTTAGTTTGCTCTGTTGCTTCAAAAAAGTTTAGAATTGACCTTAAAACTGCTATATCAGTACTTGGAACGTTAGGAATATTCCTGTACGTGTGACCATTAACCTCATGGAGTAATTTATATGGACATGCACTCCAATTTCCGGTTGCAGAAGATCCTATCTACATGTGACAGACGCATCTTATATGAAATCGCGCATGTGATATGTGTTCTTCATGATTAAACTACGGCTAGTTATAATTCCGCTTTGCAGGAATGGGGATGACAGTGTTGTTAGAATGAAAGCTGTCGAGGAAGCTCTGGTAGCTAAGAAAAAGGTAATTACGTTTTTTGTGTCTAGTTATGGAAACTGAATATGTCTTTGAACATAATTATTATAGTTGCTCCATCTTCTCAGTTTCTTCCGATCATTTTTAGGAACAACCATCTTTTGAGCTGTCCGGAAAACTTGCTGATGAAACTAATCGAGTGAAGGGTGAGTGTATTCTAAAATGATTTCACTTATTTGTCTGTAAATTATGGTATATGCATCCATATTTTTGAAAGTATTCGTTTTTAGTTCATTGGAATAACATATATAAAAAGTCACGGAAAACACTGAACATTAATCATCATTTACTATTTGGTTTGGTTTGGTTTGAAATTCTAACCCTTGACAATAAAACCAAACCGTTTGGAACTGATTTTACACAGTTCGATTTAGTTTGCTATTTAGACTAAAGTTTGAACAACTCTATTATACTGATTGAGGTTCAAATGAGACAACCTTAATATGACGAGACCTAATTTCACCATCCAACCATTGATGAACTTTGATTGATGACTAGCATGAATTTTTAGGGTGTTAGTGGATAATTAATGCTCTACAGCAAAAATTCAAGTAAATGAGTTCAAGGATAAATCAAGTGTATATCAACGCCAACTTGCACACTCTCAAATCCATATTTCTGATTGCTCTCTCCAAATCACAACAGTCCAAACCCAATTTCGTTAGTTCTTGTATTTCCAAAACCATTTATATGTATTTTTTTAAAATTTAATGTTCAAAAGTTAATGAATCAATAAGTTCAGAGTTGGAAATCTGCATTCAAAAGTTAAAGTTTTTTTCCCTGAAGTTAAAAATCTGATTCTGTGAGTTCCAATTTCCACGGAGTTCAAATTTTGTGGCTAAAATTCTTAAACTTGTCTATGACGTTCAAAATAATAAGAAATGATATATGTATTTTTATACAAAATTTATATTGTCAAAAGTATACATGCAATGATTATGTAGTAATTACACCTGAAATGTAAATCAAATATCCTTTACTTGATGTGCATGTGTTAGTGAGTGCTTTTTCTAAATAATTGAATCAAAATTGATCAGTAGCCTACATGGTGTTCATAGATGTCATCAAAGATGAGTGGTTAGCTCCACTCTGTTTCTATACAGGGGGTTCAAATGAAAAACTCTTAATATGGCGAGGCCTAATAACCCTCTCATCACCATGATCTTTTCGATCTATTGATTGAGATTAATGGCGCACACTAACACATGCACATGGGGTAAAGGATAGCTTGATTTACGTTTTTAGCATAATTATTATCCAATAATTGGATGTATAATGTTAACAGTATTAATTTTCAATTTCTACAACAAGTATTCTTTCTCATTATTTTGAACTTTAGAAGCAAAAATTATGACATTATGCAGCAAAATTTGAGTTTTGCAGCAGATTAGGAACTTTTGCAACAGATTTTGAACTTCAGAAAATAAATTTCAAACTCTAGATAGTACTGATTATGAACTTGGAATAATTTGAATAATTGAATTTTGAACTTTGAATTTTAGAGAAAATACATAAAATTGATTTTATAAATATAGAAAGTACAACAAATGGGATTGGTTTGTTGTAATTAGGAGAGAGAAATAAAAAAAATATGAGTTAATTACACATGAACATTGTGGATCACTTGCGGGGCACATCACCTAGTAAACGGGACGCAATACGACTAGTATTGTGTGATGTTCCTCAAAATTTCACTGTGATATTAATTCTTACTGTGGCCTGGATATTCCTCAAAATCTAACGTCTGTAGTAAAGTCAGTGCATGTTTTCCACATTATACTCGAAGTTAATTAACATGTTACGTTCCTGCTTTTAGCAAGCCTGCCAGAACTCAGATTCGAGAAATAAGGAACATTTTGTTTTTGGTAATTGCTCTGAATGAGGATCAGCAAACTATCGGATTAAACAAACTCATGTTTCATTATCAGATTAAACACAGCTCTGAAGAGAAATTGAGGAAGTAACCTTTGTTTCTTTATTTGATGCATTTCGGAATTTTGCGTGAGGTGGATCGGATATATGAGCGATCCAGTGTGGTTAATCTATAATGTTTTGTAGTTTTTTTTTTCATTTTGCTAGTGGACCTTTGTTCTTTCTTCTTACCCATGAAGATGGGCATGTTGCTGAGTTGCTCATCAATAGAAGATTACTAAACTAGGGTGATGCATTTTTTTTTTAGTATAGGTTCATTCATGGTTTTTGGGTCCTCATGTAGAATGCTACTGGTTATGATATATACATGGTGGGACATCTCTAGTTATTTACAACTTTATATAGCTGATGCATTTTATTTTGTTCAGAACCCCTTTACATACACCGCCAGAGCTGTTATCTTTTCGGGAGAGAGAGGAGAGTTGCTGATATCCCTACAGATCACCCATCTTGCAGCAAACAGCATGCTGTCATACAGTATCGGTAAACTTCTTCAAATCTTGCAGAAATTGCAATTTTGTATTTGCTTTGATGAGTTTTATTTGTTTCCATAGGCAAATTGAGCAAGAGCAACCTGACGGCATGCTAAAGAAAGTTACAAGGTATCCTTCAAAGGAGTTAATCTCATACTAAGTAAGATGACTGTGGGGAAAAATTGGATCTATGCATTAAAATTTAAAACTGACTTTTTTTTGTTGCTACTTCAGGCCTTACCTGATGGATCTTGGAAGTACGAATGGAACATTTATTAATGTAAGTTGACACCAAATTATCTGGTTTTTGATTCTTTGTCGGGGATGCTAAGAAAGTGCTTTATTAGCATAATATCGTCATGCATCTCTAGGATAATCGTCTGGAGCCTCAACGCTATTATGAACTTATAGAACAAGATACAATCAAGTTTGGAAATAGCAGGTAAATTTTTGTCAAATGTACTTTAGTATACTACTTGTTACTATTATTATTATTTATTTATTTTAGAAATGTGTATGTCTTTTGAAATGGCTTTTGGTTGGAACTTTGGATGCTCAAGCTTAATAAGCGTTGTGCGAATTAGAGATTTGCCACACTCAAATTCAATAAAAAACTATAACATATTTTGTTTGAATTTTTGCTATTTGCACGTCTCTGAAAACAGAAATTGTTTTATTGTTTCCTAGTTCATTGACCCTGTAAACTGAATTGGCAGTCGCGAGTACGTCATCTTGCACGAGAACTCAGCAAAAGGTGAATAAGCAGACAACTTGCAAGGTAAAGGCTGAGGGTCAGCTATTTGGCCATTGATGATGTGACTTCCTCTCAACTGCGTCTTTCTTTACAAGTATGTGCTGATGTAATTTAAATAACTTTACAATTTTTGGTTTGGCAGGAACAACTTGATGCTAAACTTTTGCAGCTGCCACATTTGTTATTAGTTTCACATTTGGTTTTGCAAGTCTACCCTTGGCTAATTACCAGGAAAATATGAAAAAGGCTGAATTAGATTTTGAAGTGAAAAATTGTTCAAATACCAGCTTTGTTCCCAAGGATCAGATGAAGCAAAGGGACCTGTGAGAACTAGCGTCTGATACTCTCAGGCTGTGTTTGGTTTAGGGAAAATCTGAGGGAAATGAAATTTGAAAAAATTAGAAGAAATTCTTTGTTTGGTTTGAAGAAAATTGGGGATGGAAAACTAAATGAAAAGTTATATGAAAAATAGGATGGAAATTTTGTTTAAATTAAAAAGTGTTTTAGTACTTTCTACAAAAATTTTCATCTCAAACCAAACAAGGGTAAAAATAAGATGGATTTTTTAGGGATTCATTTTTCCTCTAACTTTTCTCAAATCAAACACATCCTTAAAGCTATTTGTAGTAGAAAATGATTTAGGCCATTATCTATTAAATACAGATACCTAAAAACATGTCTTATCCTATATCTCGGTCTCCAATTACACAAAGGAAAAAAAAAACTTTGCTAATCAATCTCAGTTCAGATTAAATTAGTGCCTATTTGAAATACAATAAAACATTGCTTACTTGTAAACAGTGTGTGAACTTGTACTTTAAGTTACATGATACTTCGGTTCTGATGTGCTTCTTCTGTGTAGGGACTCTTAGTTTCCGTCTCTTCACATTGGTGTCATCAACTTCCGCCTGAGTAATCTAAGTTACCCATGATTGTCTCGGGATATTCACATTCTCAGTTTGATCACCTTCTTCATTCAATTCAGATTGATCGTTTGGTACTGTGTTGTCCATTGTACCCTGCATAATCACACAAAACTAGAATCCAACTTAAAAATCCTGAACTTGGTCCTGTTTGGTATCAATAACATCAACATTATAAGAACGAATTAGACAGTTGTGCTACGTGAACTAATGTTAAGAAAGAACACTTGGTGGAATACATATTTGACTAGAATCGTTCTGAACTAGTGCAGTGTCGCGCAAATCGCTCTGACACAAATTTCACCAAGTGGGGCTACAGCTTTACGTGAATGGATCAAACTGTGTTTAACTGAAACACAATAAATGAAGGTTAAACATTACTCCCTCCGTCCTCTATTACATGTCGTTTAAGATTAATTTGATTAGATTAAGGTGAAGCTAATACTAGCGGTTGGACAAATTTAATGAATGAGTGGTTGATGTTTTTATAAAAAAATTCGTGCAAAAAGTAAAATTAGTAGATGATTACTGGTGGAGAATGTACTTTTTATTGAATATGATAATGAAGTGATTAATATTTGATATTTTAAGGTAGTTGTTGACATTAAATACGCATTGAAAACTGTTAAGCGACAAGTAAAAGTGAACAAAAAAATTCGGTTAAGTGACATGTAAAAGAGAACAGAGGGAGTAGTCAATTTCATACTACATACCAATCAATTAAAATATGGGGAAAGGAACTCTCCTTGTCACAGAAGAAAACTTTTTTACTTTAGCAGGTGAAAGGTCTAAAATGCCCTTATTTTTATTCTGTACAAATTATTAAAGCAGGGGTACATTAGTCATTATCCATATATGAAATAAATAAAAATGTAAATGAATAATTACAAAAAGACTAAGCGACCCCTGCGATTTATTATTTTATTTATAATGACTAATGTACCCCTTCTTTAATAATTTGCACAGAATAAAAATAAGGGCATTTTAGACCTTTCACCCACTAATATAAAAAAATTTTCTCTTGTGACAAGGAGAATCCATTCACCCTCAAAATATTCAATCAAATATCACTTAAGATGGTAGTACATTTCGGTGATGTAGGATGATAAGAGTTCACAGAAATGGAGTGGCAGCACAATACATTGAGCTATGAAAGCGTTTAGCGACGTCACACTTTTCTGTTAATTCAATTAGCACTGCTCAATTGATGTAGGATGATCAGAGTTAACAGAAATACCTTTCGGTGTTTGTTTAGTGCACTTTTTCAGCGACGCTTTCGAAAGCGTCATTATTTTACGATGTTTTTGAGTAACGCTTCCATAAACGTCGTTACTTTACGACGCTATTCAGAAATGCTTCCATTGAGTTGATGTTTATTAAATAAATCAAAATCATAACAAGAAAAAAAAAAAAGCAAAGTCAAATCATAGGTGAAAGATTTCGCGGACATATTGATTTAAGGGAACAAATCATAAAAAGTTTCGAACTACCATTTTTAGATAAAAAGATTAATAACAAATTTTTACAGTATTAATTAAATTATAATTTCAAGCTTAAATGAAGACAATTGATTTATTTCGAATTAAACTAATACAACTAAAATTGCTGAGCAATCTGAATTCGAATAAAATGTGTTTTGTAGGGGTGCGTGTAGAGAGACAACGTATTACTGTCTTTTTTCATACATCAACCAAGTTTACATTAATTAATGTTAGGGTTGGGTGCCATAAATACTAATATTGGTTGCAGCAAATTTACTTGGTATGATGATAAGATGACTACTTTTTTTACTTCTTATAGTTTATATTTATTATTTGATCTTTTCAGATATAAAATTTTAACCCTTCAACATGTAATACATGAGTTAGTAGTTTGTCCGAATCCCCCGACTAAATAATAATGAATTTATTATGAACAAAACTTAATAATAATAATAATAATAATAATAATAATAATAATAATAATAATAATAATGTTTAAATTTAATAGAGTATCTCTACATTTATAGTGGCTCTAACATCATTATATTGCTCACTATCCCGTGCTGTCAGCTTCTCTTTTCTCGACCCAGCTATTCAGATCAACTAATTACATTAAAACCACATCTCAAATTAACTACTCTCTCCGTCCTCTAATACATGTCGTTTAAGATTAATTTGAATAGATTAAAGTGAAGTTAATGCTAGTGGTTGAACAAATTTAATAGGTAGGTGGTTAATATTTTTTTAAAAAAATTTGTGAGAAAAGTAAAATTGGTAGATGATTACTGGTGAAGAATGTATTTTTATTGATTAAAATATTGAAGTGATTAATGTTTGATATTTTAAGATAGTTGTTGATATTAAATACGTATTGAAAATTATTAAGTGAGAAGTAAGAATGAACAAAAAAATTCGGTTAAATGACATGTAAAAGAGGACAGAGGAAGTATTAACTAATTTAATAATCCTAACCCTAAAATTAAACTTCTCCTGAACTTCTCATTTTGCCATTGTTATTGGATATATTTAGTCATGGCTAGGGTTTTGATGTTTAACAGTGACAATGGTGGCCGACCTGCTTCCTCATTCTAGGTAGGGATAGTGTTGTTGAGATGCACAATAATGTCACGTCACTTGTAATTTTCTACATACGATCCAATCGTTCATGTCTCAAATAACAAACGACGAATGATATAAGCTGAGACTAAACAATTCATGTCTCACTTGTAACTAACTAGTGTTGGCAAGTCAGATAATTAAGTGTGTATATATAGCTGGATTATTAAGGGCATCCCCATTCAAGTTTTGATCGAGAAGAAATTTTGTGTCGAATCGGTTGGTATGGTTGTGGGGTTTAGTTTTTCGTCATTTGATAATTAATTGTTTCAATTGCGTGAAGTGATTCGTAATTAGATAATATATAACACTTTTGACTTAAAAAGTTGTATATAGTCTTTTGATACAATATACGATGATTTCTAGAAACGCCGTCTAATACATGAAAATAGCATGTATGGTGCATTTAAGTTAAAAAAATCGTATATAAGTATAATTAATTATTTAAATTAATTTTTAATTGTTTACAGAGATTTGTGTATAGTTTGTTTCAATGTGGATGAAAAATTTGTGAAAATAAAATTTATAACAATATTGAATTGACATGACACAAATCACACGTGGTAGGGTAAAATCGATCATTAACCAACCGAATAAGAAATAAAATAAGATTAGAACAAAAATGGAATTAGACAAATAGTATTTTGATGTTCCAAAAAAATGGATGCGGTTAGTCATTGCTCGTAGAAATTAATCCCAAAATGCGGTTAGAGATTATATGTCTCTACTTGGTGCAGCAAGAGCCAAAAACTCGTAGCAAGAACCTGTACTATTTTGCTTGATAAATACTCTATCTTTCCATAAGCCCAATAACAAATAACTATAATTCAAAATCACCACATGAGAAGATCACAATAATTATTCAACCATTTCATGCTCCATTCTCCAAGAGTTCAAGCAATATCACCTCAAAAGAAGATCACAAATTCACAAGAATAATTCAAACATTTCATAGTCCACTCTCTAAGGGTTCAAGCAAGATTACCTCATGAGTCAAGCAATTCATACTTCAAAGTTCCAACAATTCATACTTCAAGTATTCAAGAAAAATCACCTCAAGAAAATATCAGAAGAATAATTCAAGCAATTCACACTCAAAGAGTCAAACAAGATTACCCCAAGAAAAGACCACAAGGATAATTTAAACAATTCATCAAAATAACATAAATTTTGTCCAAATGTTCAAGCAAGATATGTAGTAAACTTACCTCAAGAAATATAACACAAATGTTCATAGAGTTTATGCAATCTCCATATGTTCTCTATCAAGAGAAAAGTTTTGTAAATATGAAAATAAGAGTACAAGTTTTAGTCTATAATCGAGTCATACTCGATTTCAAAGACTGAATAACAATCATATTTATATAAGATGTAAGTGAATATTACATTCGTCAAGTTTTTCAATTTCAGCGAGGTCTTCTTCGACTCGAATTGCATGAGATTGAGATTGTGATGCTCATAGCCAATCTTGCACACAAAGCAAAGATTCTACTATTTGTGGAGTCAAAGAACTGCGAAATGTGTCTAGAATTCATTCGCTTGTACTAAAAGAAGACTCTGAAGCAACAGTAGAAATGAGGACAACCGGCACATCCCGAGCCATTTGATAAAGTATGGGATACCTATGCGAGTTAAGCTTCCACCAACCAAGGATATTAAAACCGCTACTTTTCTCAATTCTCTCATCAAGGTATTTATCCAATCCTGATTTGTTGTCTTCATTTTTAGCTTGTGATCTATGCTTCATGAACCGTAATACCAAGCTAGATTCACCATCGCCATCCTCATCGAGCATGCAAACATTGGATTGGTTTCTTGCTTCACTTACACAAACATCGATCTCGTACACAACTTTTTTCACTTTTTCTCCCATGCTCCTACTTTTTTTATCCACAATTCCATCGTCAACATGCTCATCTCCATAAACCTCTAAAAGAGTGAATTGTACGCAGTCAAGCTTAAATCGAGGATCAAGTACCACACCAATGTAATTAATCATGTTCATTTTTGTGATGTTTCCCCAATATTTGTCATACTTTTCCTTCATTTTGGTAGCCATCTCCACCAACTCAGAATCTGTCCCTCGTTACCAATTTTTCAGCTTACAAACAACCTCTACAATCTATGTGAAAAACATGTTAGAAGTCACGTACTTCGATCCCGAAATCCAAGTAGTGTTATTGTAGAAGTTCTTTAAAAAATGTGTCAAGCTTATAATATTTTCCCAATCAAAGTGCTCAGGAACTCCAACTACATAATCTTGGTTGATCTGTAAATTTTCATCTAGACCAATCTCAACACTATAGGATGAATTAAGCTCAGAAGCGAAAAAGAGATCTATGTGTTGGTATCGTTCAAATGCCTTCTCAAACTTTTGCGCCGCATCTAACATCATGTATGTTGAGTTCTATCTGGTACAAACATCCAAAAATAGCAAACTCTAGCTCTTTATCTTCTCACAAGTAATGCACTCCTTAAACTTTTGTAGCTCGGAAGGAGATTGTCAAATGATAGAACAATAATTTACCCTATTTTAGGTACTTATACTTAAGATATTTGAGTCGTTTCCGAGCGATTATGAATAATTTATAATTGATTTTGTCTCTTGTAGGTTAAATATGAAGAATACTGACTTCGGAAGAGGAAAAAGATGAAACAGTGCAAACTGGGTAAAATCGGACAAAAAACCAAGTTCAGGGGTCAAATTGTCAAAAGAAGAAGTTCAGGGGCAAATCTATAAATATGCAGAACAAAAATCGACCCAGATCGAGCTGCCTTTACAATAGCTTGATCCAGATCGAGCTGACACATGGTGGGCCCAGAAAAGACAATTTTTCTAATTCTTCTTTAGTAACCCTTTTGGCGATAGAATTCCTACCGAAGACAGTCTAAGGTGACAAATCATCTATAAATAGAAGTATAAGGCTCATTTTTCACATCTTCGCACACACAGGAGCCCGGGGATTCTGCCATTCAGAGTTGGAGCATCACGAGACTAAGCCTTCTTCTACCCTCCTAGTTTTACTTTTATTATTTCTGTGATTGTCTACGTAATGAGTAGTCTTTCTATTCGAGGATCATGCGGATCCTAAGTTGTTGTAAACTCGGATTCATATTATTTATTTAAAAGTATTTTATCCATAATCGTTCGTGTTCTTTGAATATACTACGTATGACTGGTGTAGGATTTATTGACGAATTTATCTTGTATCCACTATTCTAGAAACGCCTAGAAACGTGTTTATTCAGAGTTTAAATATGCATGCTTTAAGAACTGAGTTTAGGATATAATCTATCACCCTCTAAGTTAGGATATTCCATCCCACGAAGACCGGAATCGGGTTGGTTTAGATATTTCGCTTAGTTGTAGTCAATGGCCCTAGTCAACCGAAGACCAAAATCGGGAGTTGGCCTAGGAATATTGAGTAGTTTATTTATTCGGCTGTATGTTTAGGAAATATTAGTATCATCACCTTTGACTAGTATTTGTGAGCTACGAAGATCAGAATCAGGAAACAACACAATACGAAATCAATTGTAGTCAATAATTTGCTGTGCAGGTACACCCGGAAGTTGAACTCGCATTAAATTATTGAGTGATTATGTTGTATTATTGAAATTGCATAATACATTGTGGATGATTACTTATGCTTCAAGGATAACATGAGAGTTTGCATACAACTTAAGTGAAGTAGAAATCTTAGGATGTTTCCATAATCTGAACACAACCTTCACTTTCACCATTGCTTTTATTTTGCGTTGTTCTTAATTTTATTCAAAACCATTTGTCTAGGATTAAATAATCATTATCTAGGGTATTAGTGCCTCTGACAAGCCTTACTTGCTCCTCTGGGTTCGACTCGGACTTCCCAAATTTATTTGACTGCAACTGATCCCTGAAACAAAACATTGACAAATATATAGAGTCAAAACTATGCCTGTCATCTCATATGTGAGATGGAATCTTTCATTGTATTGATCCCGTCATTGACAACTAGATTGATTTTATGCACAATGCACCTCATGTGCAAATACTTCCCATCAAGAATGCACCCCTTCCATCTCAAATTTTTTTCCTGCAGATATGCCACAGCCGTGTTGTTCGAACTAGCATTGTCAACAGTCACATGAACACATTTTCAATTCCCAAATCAATTAGACAGTTCTCCACAACTCTTTCAATTTCGTCTCCTTTGTGACTGCTGATTGGAATGAAATTCAAAAGTCACTTATGCAACCTCCATTGATTATCAATAAAATGAACCGTCATGCAAAGTTAGTTGATATTATGGTTAGAGGTCCAAGTGTATGTAGTATGAGAAACACGCTGAGTTGATGCTTTCAAAAACTTCTTCATTTAAACTGCTTCATCCAAATACAACTGATAACAATGTCATGCTAACAGTGATTCGAGAAGGAACACAAAATGCTGGACACGCTACTTGCATAAAATCCTCGAACCCTTTTTTCTCCTTCCACCAACGATTGTGCATCCGTAGACTGAAAATCAAGCATTGTTCTTTGTGCATCCTTTTGAAGATTTAAAGGATTCTTATGGCAAGTGCGAGCATGATATCTTAATGAGCTCGTGCCATTAGTTTTTGGATCTCCACGTAGCTGCTTCTTGCAAAAATTACACACGGCCTTCATGGACCCATCAACTTTGATTTACTGAAAAGAATCCCAAACCTTGGATACTAACTTTCTTTCTTTCTTGGCATAGTTTTTTAATCTATCTTCAACATTATCCCCCTTAATTCAATCCTCGTATGTGGATGTATTACCCCTAACTGATTCTAACATATCCATCGAATCTGACATTTGTAATTAGTAAATATGAAACAAGTTTTTTAGCTAAAAAAATTGAATTGAAAATCAATAGCATCAATTATCTATACATTAAAACTAAAATAAAAATTTCAGCTTAGTGACCAACATGTAATTAATGTTCAATGGTATCAAATGGCCAACTACAACCTGCCCAAAGCCACAGCCTTAGCCCCACCCACAGCCACAGCCACGGCCACGCCACGCCATTGCCCAAAACTCTGAATTCTAAACCATAAATCAAACAGCCGAAAGCACAGCCACAACCACTCAGCCAGTACCCACAACATGAAAACTAATCAAATGGTAACAAACCAAATTCTAATGGCACCAAAAATTTCAGCACTTCAGCACATGCCTTTCAGCAATTCAGCCACATCCACATTCAAAATTTCAGCAGTTCAATAGAGGCAATGGGCAACACAGCAGTGATGGCAATCAAATGAAAACAAATTAAATCCTAAAGTAGAGAGTAGAGTCAATTACCACAGACGAGGCTATGGAAAACAGGCGAGGTGAGACGACTGCTAGAGGCGAGGCGACTGGTCGAGTTGAGGCGAGGTGACTGCTCGATGTGTCGGTCGTCGGGAGTCTTGGGACAACAAGCGACACTGCGACAGGGTCATTGGGCGACGAGGGGTGACAGTGCAGGAGTGACCAGGCTTGTCCGCTGCGGCGACGGGGCTGAGACGACGGGCGGCGAGGGCTTGTCGGCTCTCGGTTGGAACTTGACCTAGATCGAATGGAGGAGGAAAATAGATCAAAACGACATTATCTAACAAAGAAAACGACAGCATTCGATTATGTTAATCAAATCTAAAAAAAATTTACCCGTTAACCGAAATGAATATACCGGTTAACCGAACCAAATTTCTCAGTTAATCAAATTCGGTTAATCGCGATTAATTTTTATGGTTATTTTCTTCGATTAACGGTTTTAACCGTATAGTGAACACTGGCACGTGGTATGACACAAACATACTTTTAAAATATATTTCAATGCCATAGGTCAGTAAGTGACACTTGACTTCTGGTGGCTTTTTGGACCTATCAAAACATTATATAAACAATGTTAGAGAATTTTGAGTTGTACAATCAATCACCCAATGATGTGATAAGTTATGGTGTCTCTTTATGAGATATTTGCAACATGTTGTTTCCAAAGTTTTTAGCATGAACATAAAATGATATTCCTTCTTGTCCATTTTTATTTTTTTTAATTAAAATTTTTTTGTCTATTTTTTGTCGGTAAATAATTATAATACATACTTAATATCTATAATTTATTAAAAAGTCAAATATTGATTCATTTATATTTCTAATTAATCATAAATAATTTTGCAACCAATATTAATACACTTCATTTTACATTTTACATAAAACTTCAAAAATAATATACTTCATCTAATTGGTGAGTGCGCTGATCGCTTGTTCTCGGTGTCTGTGGTTATTAGGGACCCGCCCTTCGATTTGTGGTAGGGTATTAAACTATTCTTAAAAATGAAGATAATTCCTTGAACTGTATGGTGGGGCATCTTTGATTGTCTTTTTCCTCTGCTTGGTTTTGATCATCATTTTGAGATTTGGCCTTGTTGAAGTTTTGTCTCTCATCCGCTTGGAAGGTTTTGTTTTTGGAAAGGTATGATATATTTCTTCCAAAAAAGGTTATACAAAGTTCCTCTAACCTGCCTATACACATTGGAACTTGAGTTCCAACAAACTACAAGCCACAAAGGCCGACACCATGGTTATGACAACCATACACCAACCACAAACAACAGGGGCAGTAAAAACAGGTGAAAAAAGGCAGGCTTAATGCACTACTGGGGCAAAAACCAGGCTCTTAGAGCCTTTGAGCTGGGTTTTCTGGGTTTGTATTATGCTATTTTACTCAGCAAGGCTCTCTAATCCATTTATCTTCTTTTTTGGAAAAACTCAGGGACAATCCCTTTGCTGGCTGGCCATTCCATGTTCTTTTGAGTTTTCTTCATTCTTTTGATCTTGGATAGGGCAATATCTAATTCTTATACTGCCTGCCTCTTTTTTGAGCTTATCCAGGCTAGCCATTTCCCCCTTGAATATTCTTTTGTTCCTCTCCTTCTAGATAGTGTATATAGCAATATTAAAGGTTCCTCTTGAGGCCAGGTTTCTCCTGGAAGGACCTGTAAAAGACAAGTTCATAAAGTTAGCTATAATATCCAAACCACCACACTGTTCCTGGATGCCCATATTTTCCGATAGGCAATTGAGAATTTCATGACTAAAATTACATTCAAAGAAGAGGTGGTTTAGGTTTTCATTCTGCTCAGAACATATTGGACATTTAGGGTTTGTTATATATAGTTCCAAATTTAGCCAGTCTATCTTTTGTGTTTAGTCTCCTCTAGTATGCAAGCCAAGTAATAAAACAGTGCTTTGGTAGAACTAGTTTGTTCCAGCACAGCCTGTGGAGGTCAAAGTCTGGTAATAACTCACCTTTGATTAAGTGCCAATATGAAGCTGCAGAGGAGAATTGTTTACCTGTGGTGATCCAACTTACCTGCCTTCCAGTAGCAGCCACCATATCTCTATTTTTTTGCAAGCATTGGATGATTTTTCTTGTGATCCATGGTATATTTACATGCATGTGGACATTTAATACATCTCTACGTTTCACAAAATTCATATGTACCCATTTGACCCATAGATAGTCCTTTTTTAGTAAAATATCTCAGCCCTGACTTAGTATTAGTGCTTTATTGTTTTCTTCAAATTTCCTTAAGCCTAGACCCCCTTTCCTTTTTGGGCAGCACACCTTTCCCCATGCCACATAACTTTTTTTTTATTTTTCCTTCCCTGCCCAAAGGAAGGCTCTACATTTCCTTTCTATGTCTTTCACCACAGCTTAGGAAAAATAAACACTCTAGCCCAATAGTTTGCCATGGTGGAAAGAATTGATTTTATTAGTATAGTTCTGCCAGCATATGAAAGGAATCTGCCTGTCCAGGATTTTATTCTGGCAAGGACAGAATCACTTACTTGCGTGAACTCTTTTATCCCTAGTTTTTTTATGATAAGGGAACTCCTAGGTATGTGACAGCTAATACCCCCTTTTTTAGCCCTAGAATGTTAATTAAATTTTGCTTTCATGTCCGTGACATTCCAGCCATAAAGATCTCAGATTTTTGCAAGTGTACATTTAGCCCAATGCTGTTTGTGAATTCTTGTAGTGTCTCTTTTATTGGTTGGTTGTGGATTTTTAGAAAAGCTCATCTACCTATTAACTTTTTGGATTATTAACATTTGAATATTTTTTTATTGAGATTTGCAGTGAAGTGGACTTCTTAGAGTTTATGCCTTAGTTTTTGCCTCAGCCAGTGGGATGTAGTCAAATCTCGGGTCACCATTTAATACGATGCTTAGCATTGTTGTTAGTCAAGGCAAAAAAAAAATTATTAACCTAATACTAGAGAATAGTATGTACAATAATTTGAACCTTCAATTCTAAATAAAGTATGAGCTCAATTGATGGAGACTCTCCTATAATGAGGGCCTGTGCGGAGAATATTGGGGATATCAACCTCTACTCATTTTGGATATCAACCTTTCTACTCAACATTTATGTTGATCTAGAACATTCTTTCGATCCAAGAAAGAGGCCTCACATAGAGCCCGATACAGTAACATGAACAATATGCAGCCCAACATGATTATTCTAATCGCAAAAGCCCAACTCCACCCAACATGATTTCAAATAAAGCCAATTAAAGCATTGCGATAACTTGAAGCCGACAGTTAATGGCGTTACCTTGACACACGCGCTTTCATTTCCTTCCCACCAAGTCTTATCCACTATAAAATTTTATTCATACATTACCCTATCACACTATCACATTATGGCAACAGTTTAGTTTAATACTCGTTACGTACATGAATTCTCAAGATATGACAAGCACGTGAAGAATCCTAATAACATGGTAAATCATCTACCTTCCACACACATCCTCACATATGTACAAAAACATTAACGTGTTCAATTAAATATTGTGCGTGAAAATAATTTTATTGTATTGGCATGAAATAAATAACTACCTTCATAATTTGTTGAAGACCAACTCTTCTTTGTTGCTGGAGACTCTATATGTAGCAATCATTCTATATATGTCTGCAACTCTTTTTAAATGTTGCCTGAGATCTTGACAAACTTCAATGAGCTGAAGAAAATTTAAGCTTGCACTAAATCAAGAGTCTGATGTTGATTTCATCGACAAGCAACATCAGCTACTGGCCGGCTCTTTCAGCCACTTATGCAATACGCGAATAATCGCTTTTCCATCCCTACTAAACACGTCCTATTCACGACCCCAAATAAATTGAATTTCCGTTTAATGTAAATTTGGATTTCATCTTCATCTTGCCATCGTAAGTGCAAACCTTGTTTCCCGTATCTAAACATTACACACCAATAAAATTACACAAAAATAAAAAATTTCTGCCAATCATGTGCAAATTACAAATCGTCACGCACTTACATTAATTTCAAGACCACACCTAATCAGAAGTTCAGACTCTTAGCCATTTATCAGTAGCAATAAGAGACCTTCGCCAGCAACAAACGCATCCCAACAATCCTCTTATCCATCCAAGCTTCAATGGGTATATATATGTGTTTGCTACCAAGAATGATAGTCATATATAATGTACTTAATCTATTTTCCAACTCACTGATTTGACAGTGTGTGCTTTTTTCTGAAGAAAAAAGTCATGCCGTATAATGTTTCACATAATTATATAAAAATTATAACTCTGATTATCACTCACAAATGAAGTTTGATGTGTTTTTATTTTGAATCACTTTTGGCTACAAAAGTTATTTGTTGATTACTTCAATTTTTATATTAGATAAAACTTAAAATACTTACAATAGTGTCAACGGCCACCAGAGCGAATGCAGTGTCGATCGTGACCGCGTACAAGGAAACGAAGTCAATGTAATGACTCGTGCTGTCAAGTAAGCTGGTCTGAGAGAACTACGAGTGAAAGCAATCCCAAGTCGAGGACTAGAAATCTCCAAAAAAATAGTACATTAAAATACAATTAAAAAGTTTCTGTTATATTTTTATACGATTTTAGTGTTTTCATATTTAAATATGAGAACGCACCCTGTCTGTCAGTGTACTACGGTAGATGTACCCCAGCAATAAGAAGCTATGGACATCAATACTTTTCGAGTTAACGATGATCAACCAAAAAATATGGTACTTCTTCCGTTTGGCTAAGTATGGCCATATGGAAGATCTCACAGCACTTCTGAGTTATGGACTCATCGAATACTATGAAACTGGTGACGTTGTAAACTTTTTACTGTAATAATAATTCATATTAAAATATTAATTAATTGATTAATAATTTAACAAAATAACAACATGGAACTCGTTATGGAGTACCACAACAGGCTCTTAAAAAATATAGGTAAGTCATCTATCTTTACATTTCACCCTAGATGTGCTAAACATAAAATCACTCATTTATGCGATTAATGGCTTGTTATCAAAGTTATTCTATCCGAGTTATGGGATTATACAGAACCAACATATTATCAAAAATAAAAAAACATAAGAATTATCATACATGATTTTGTAGCCAGACTGTTACAAAGCTTAAGCTTAGGATGCTTGTTCTCATTATTATTCACACATGATTTTGTAGCATATCAAGATTCAAAATAATGTGATCTTGTGATGTGAAATTTATAGGTTGTGCATATTCTCATGGAATCTTTTAAATTGTAACTAATACACTAACATTTATGTCATGTTATTTTTCTCTTCTCCTTCTCATTAAGTATTTGCAAAGAAGTGGAATTATTATTATTTATTAAAATCACATGACATTTAAAATAAAAAAAAGGTAATTCAAAAACATGTGCGAAACTAAGTTCAATACCGTAAGAATTATCCCTAGAACTGCAAGCGTGAACAGATCCCGTGCGAAAGGCTGAAACTGAGTCATTTTAATTTGAAGAATCAAAAAATTAACATTAATTGTAAATAAGAATATTGTTAGACCCACAAAATGTACTGATTGAGTTTCCATATTACTCATCATGTATCTTTGCCACGCATGATCCTATTCTTAGTTAATAAACTTAACAAAATGCACAAGTAGTATCAACAATATGTACTTAAATTGAGGGAGAAGAATTGGATCTAATTAAAAATTATGCAAATATAAGAACCAATAGGACAAACATCAATTTAAATTAAAGATGCAATTAAATTGTGCGCTTAATAAATTGAATCTAGTTAAAGATACATGACAAAAAGATTGCATATGTATCGCATATGTATTTTTTATTTGAGGGTGAAATACTAACCCTAAGCCTCAGAGTTGTGTGGTACGCATAGCCTCCCAAGAGGGCTAAGTGCACGCACACTCCGAAGACGATTGTGAGGAGCATCCACAAAAGTCATAGTCATATTGGATCGCAAGATACAACCACACTCCATGAGTTAAAAAGCTTCTTAAATTCGTGCTCACATAAATAATGTTGAATTTCAGTAGATCTCCAAAAACATAAACTATATTCATAATATATATAGATATATATATATATATATCTAATGTTAAAAAATCTGATAAAAAAATATGATAAAACAATGTGAACTCAAAATTTCTAATGTACTGTTGTCCTAATAAATCAGTAATTGTACAAATTTTCAACTTAAGAAGCATGAATACTATTATAAATAACAAATAATATATGCTAACAAAACTAGTAAAAAGAGAATTAATATTTCTTGAAAAGGTAAACAAAAAGAAGGAAACGTTTATGAGATCACCGAACATTAAAATGAGAACGCATACGGTTTCAACACACCAATAGGTAATTGTGATGGATTGGTATGATCGAATCCGGACATTTTTCTATAAAAATGCTACGCTCCATGAGTTAGAAGGCTTCTAAAATTCGTGTTCACATAAATAATTTTGAATTTCAGTAGTTCTCCAAAAAAATAAACTGATTTCATAATACATATAAGATGTTAAAAAAATCTGATAAAACAACTATGGAAAAACAATGTGAAATCAAAATTTTTAACATACCGTTGTCCTACAAAATCAGTAGTTGTACAAATTTTCAACTTAAGAAGCATAAATATAATTATAAATAACAAATAATATATGCTAATGGAACTAATAAAAAGAGAAGTAATATTTCTTGAAAAGGTAAAGAAAAAGAAGGAAACACGTATATGGGATTACCGAATATTAAAGCGATATGGCATACGGTCTCAAATAACATTTAAAATCAGAAGAGGGTAATTAGAAAACTTGCATGGGCGGCATTAACTTCAATACCGTAACAAATTCTCTAGAATCGCAAGCACGATTTTATCTCATGCGAAAGGTTTGAAACTGAGTCATTTTAATCTGAAGAAGCCAAAAATAAACATTAATTGTTAAAAAGACTATCATCAGCAACACGTACTTAATTTGAGGGATGAGAATTGGATCTAGTTAATAATTATGAAAATATAAGAAGCAATAGGAAAAACACCAATTTAAATTAAAGATGCAAATAAATTATGCGCTTACTAATTGGCATAAAATTAACCGGCATGCATTATGAAAACTGGAAATCAAAAACATCTTGTAAAAAAAATTATGCAGATTATTCAATTATTATTGTCATAATGGAGGAGGTAAAAGTTGAAGGAAAATAATAAATATATCACAACATGAACATTCTATAAAATGGAAATGAAAAGTTTATTACAAAAGAAAGTAAGACTTAACCCTAATTAAAAATATGAATGTATAAACACAAATTTTGTAAATCTAGCAAATCAAACATATATAGAAATGAGATGAAAATTTTGGAGAGTAAGTTAGAGGATGCTCTTTAAGGATAACCTCACATCATAAACAATGTTAGCTAACATGATAGTACTTGGATAATATATATTCAAAAGACTGAAAAATTAATAAATCAAAACAAATTTCCAAACATATTTTAAACAAAAAACAGATTAGATGACAGAAAAAAAAAAACCGAGTTAACTAGATTCATAACTAATAAGTTACCAGACATAGTTAACATGGATAGAAGGAGGATATATAGCACTAATCAAAGTTAACTAATTGGCATAAAATTAACCGGCATGCATTATGAAAACTGGAAAGCAAAAACACATTTTAAAAAAATTTGTTGCAGATTAATTAGCAAACATGCATCTAGTGTGAATGTATAATTATTTTATTCGTTTTGTCTCTTACAAAATTGTTAAGTGCTCATTAGTGAAATTAGAATTATCATTGTGTGCTGATTCCAGCTTTTTGTTGCAAATATTTTAAATTCACATTTAGTAAATCTATAATTTCTCCATATAAAAAATAATTAAATCTCGAATAAGGATGGAATGCATTAAATTAAACCTGATTAGGGAGATCAGTATTGTTACTGTTTTTTTTTTTTTTTTCGGTACAAACAACTCTTTTACATTAATTAATGTTAGAGTTGTGTTTCTCATGCAGTTTCTATAAATGGAAATGAAAAGTGTATTATAAAAGAAAGTATGATTTAACCCTAATTATTAACATGAATATATAAACAAAAATTCTGCAAATCCAAATCAAACATAAAAAAAAATATTTTTGAAGAGTAAGTTAGAGTTTGCTCTCGTGGATAATCTCACATCATATACATGGTCAGCTAACATGATAGTACTTGGATAACATATATTCAAAAGGCGGAAAAGTTAATAAGTCAAAATAAATTTCGACTATGCACAAAAACATATTTTGAAGAAAAACAAATTAGATTGCAGAAAAAGAAAACAATTACGAGTTAGTTAGATTCATATTAATAAGTTCTCTAATATAATTAACATGGATTGAAGGAGGATTATGTGTTTAGATTTTCAATTTATGGCTGACCTACCAGGCGGGGTGCATTTTTATTTTATTTTTTTATATACTGAGTTTCATAACTATTAATCATGCATGCAATCAATTTAGAGCTTAATAAATAAATCAGTAATATTAGTAAGCATAAGTTAAGTCATTTTAATAAAATAAACTGGTAAAAGAGATTATACACGACTTTCTTTCTTTTTGATGGGAATTTTACTTACGGACTTGACAATAGAATTATTAATATATTATTATACTCTTTACTGAGTTGCTGAATATAAAATAGTGATTGAGAAGATCGTCAATTTATAATATAGTAATTCGAATCGGATTGGAGATTGAATCAGTCAAAGATACATAAACATACTTAATATCATATTCGTACATATCTCTTGACATTAGGTTTTTCAAATTTGAATTCAGTCAAACTCGTAGTCAAATGTCCAAAAAATCTGATCAAACAAACTTTAATAGTCTGCCCTTAACACACACTATTCATATGTATTCAGCTGCATATTCATATTGTTCCATAAACGTGAAAGCTAGATGAGTGGGACAATGCACATTTTTGAAGTATCTGTGAGTAGAAGTTCTTTTGAACTACATACATGTTCCTAGCATTTTTCCATCATATTTTACAAGCCAACCAAGAAAAAAGTATTTACAGCAACAACCACCTAAATAAGCAAAAGCAAAAGCCAAAGCGTAATTTAACTAGCTAAGCGGAGCCCAATAATTAAACATCCAGTTAAGTTAACAAAAACTATAAATACTCTTGAGCTATGGTGGAGTGACTCCAGAGAAATCTTGGAGGAGAATTACACTAGAAAATTTAATTAGTACATTAATATTGATAATTGAACTTATTATCAATCAGTACTTGCATATATGTAGAGATAACATGGAAATGATGAAATGTATCAAATTGATTTATATTTTTATGAATAATAAAGTTAATATTTTGAAATCATAAGCCAAAAGAGGTTTTATATTGTGCAGTTTTATAATGAAAAAGAAACTAATAAATGAATGCAAATATTTTATGTAAGATGATGAAATGTCCATAAATTAATAGTCATGTTTCATATAATTGATCTCTCTTTTAATCTGAAATACGATTTAAATGAAATTTGTTTTTAGGGAAAAAAATCCAAAAGACGCCCTGAACTACCACGATTTTCAATTGCGGCCAGACATACGCAAGTAATGAATATGTGTATGCAAGTGATGAATATATGTATGCAAGTGATGAATATAGGTACGCAAGTGATGAATATGTGTATGCAAGTGGTGAATATGTGTATGCAAATGATGAGTATGTGTATGGCAAATGATGAATATGTATATGCAAGTGATGAATATATGTTTGTAAATGATGAATATGTGTATGCAAGTGATAAGTATGTGCATGAAAGTGATTAATATGTGTATGAAAGTGATGAATATATTTACGCAAGTGATGAATATGTGCCCAAGTGATGAATATATGAATATTTGGATGCACATATTCATCACTTGCATACACATATTCATCATTTGGATACACATATTCACTACGTGCATCACTTGCATATACATATTCATCACTTTCATACATATATTCATCACTTGCATACACATATTCATCACTTGCATACACATATTCACCACTTGCTTATAGATATTCATCGCTTTCATACACATATTCATCATTTGCATACATATATTCACCACTTGCATACACATATTTATCAATTACATACACATATTCATCACTTGTATACATTGTTCTAAAAGGCGGCCGCCTAGCCGCCTAGGCGGCCGCCTAATCTCTGGGCGGTTCAAAAACGCCCCGCCTAGCCGCCTAGCGCCTAATTATCTTATATATTTTATTTTTAAAATAAAATTAAATTTTATAGGTATAATTTTATAATTAATTATTAAATATATTATTAATATATATAACTCCGCCTAATCATCCGATTAATCCTTCCGCCTAATCCCCGCCTAGCCGATTAATCCCTAGGCCCCAAGCCAACCGCCTAGGGCCGCCTAGCGCCTTTTAGAACACTGCTTGTATACATATATATTCATCAATTGCATACACATATTCATCACTTGCATACATATATTCATCAGTTATATTCATTACTTGTTTACATATATATATATTCGTCGCTTTTATACACATATTTATCATTTGCATACATATATTCACCACTTGCATACACATATTCATCACTTGCATATATATATATATATATATATATATATATATATATATTCATCATTTGCATTCACATATTCATCACTTGGATACACATTCATCATTTACATACATATTCATCACTTAGATACACATATTCATCACTTGAATATATATATTCATCACTTTTCCTACACATATTCACCACTTGCATACAATTCACCATTTGCATACATATATTCGTCACTTGCATGCATATATTCATCTCTTGCAAACATATATTCATCACTTGCGAACATATATTCATCACTTGCATGCACATATCATCATTTGCTTACATATATTCATCACTTGCATATACATATTCACTTGCATACACATATTTATCAAATTCATATATAATTATTTTAATAAGTATAAATTAAAATATATAAAATTTATAATTTTTTTATTAATTTAATGTTTATAAATCAAACTAGAATTTTTTAATTTTTCTGATTTTTATATAATTTTTTTGAATTATTTTTAAATTATTTACTATTTATATTAGTGGTGTATAATGGGTATAAAACATTGTTATTTTGTATTGGGACAAAACGATATCATCACCGAGAGCACCTGCTCCCGGTGCACACTCTTGTACTGTTCAATACAGCATGCAACACATCATCTTTTTTTTTCATTCACAAAACTTATAGAGTTCATGTTATAAGAACTCATATATTGACCCACCTGGCAGCTGCGGCGAGGCCATAGGAAAGCATGTACGAAATAGCTTCTGTGTTCACGCTGATTAATTACATGTCACATGACGCTTATTTCGTTAGCCAAGATCGAGAAATTGAACACATAAACCATCATTAGGTAGATATGGACTGATACCTTATTTTAAGATTTTAAAAGTGTAAGATAATGACGATTTTTGTAGTGACAGCTTGGTTTCCATATGCTCCACATATTGTGACACGTATTTCTCCATATGCAGCCATTTTGGGTTGGTATTTATCTTATATATATAAATGTTGTAATTGACGTACTAAATCTATCTTATATCTCTAGGATGTTTGGGTTCACCACCATCATCGTCATCATCATTGTCGCCGCCGCCATCCTCATCCTCATCCTCATCATCATCATCATCATTCTCATCGTCGTCGTCGCCATCATCATTCTCATTCTCGTTGTCATCGTCATCGTCATCGTTCTCATCCTCGTCGTCATCTTCATCATTGCCTTAAAATGATGAACATAAGTATTAAATTGAAGAACATAAGTACTAATGTGATGAACATGAGATGAAGTTGAATTACTATTAACTAAATAATTGATGAATATATGTATGAAACCGATGAACATAAATATTAATGTGATGAACGTTAGGAGGTTATATCGCTAATTACTAAACAATTGATGAACTTATGTATTAAATTAATTATCATATATATTAATTTGATGAACATGAGGGTGGGGGTTGAATCAGTATTGACTAAGCAATTGATGAACATATGTATCAAATTGATGAACATAAATATCAATTTGATGAACACGAGATGAAGTTGAATCACTAATGACTAAATAATTAATGAACATATGCATTAAATTGATAATCATAGATATTAAATTAATTAACATAAATAATAATGTGATGAACATGAGATGGATTTGAATTACTATTGACTAAGAAATTAATGAATATAAATATTAATGTGATGAACGTTAATTGCTAATGACTATGCAACTAATGAATTTATGAATTAAATTGATGAGCATAAATATTAATGTGATGAACATGAGGGTGCGGTTGAATCACTAATGACTAAGAAATTGATGAGCATATATAGTAAGTTGATGAACATAAATATTAATATGATGAACATGAGATGGAGTTGAATTATTGTTGACTAAGAAATTGATGAACATATATATGAAACTAATGAACATAAATATTAATGTGATGAACATTAGAGGGTTAAATCGCTAATGACTAAGAAATTGATGAACTTATGTATTAAATTGATGAACATGAGGGTAAGGGTTGAATCAATAATGACTAAATAATTGATGAACATGTGTATTAAATTGATGAACATAAATATTAGTTTTATGAACATGGGGTGGGGTTGAATCATTAATGCCTAAGCAATTGATGAACATAGATATTAAATTGATGAACGTATATATTGAATTAATGAGCATAAATATTCACGTAATGAAAATGAGGGGTGTTGAATCACTATTAACAAAGCAATGAATGAACATTTGTATTAAATTGATAAACTTAAATATTAATGTGATGAACATGAGAGTGAAAGTTGAATCACCAATGATTAAAAATGGATGAATATAAGTATTAAGTCATTGAACATATGTATTAAACTGATGAACATAAATATTAATATTATAAACGTGGGGATGAGGTTGAATCGCTAATGACTAAGCAATTGGTGAACATATGTATTAAACTGATGAACAAAAATATTAATGTGGTGAACATGAGAATGATGGGTTGAATCACTCATAACTAACTAGTTGATGAGCAAAGGTATTAAATTGATGGACATATATATTATTAATGTGATGAACATGAGGAGAAATTGAATTACTATTGGTTAAGCAATTGATAACATATGTATTAAATTGACGAACATAAATATTAATGTGATGGACATGAGGGTGAGGGTTGAATCACTAATGGTTAAGCAATCAATGAACATTTGTATTAAATTGATGAACTTAAATATGAATGTGATGAACATGAGGTTGGGGGTTAAATCAGTAATGACTAAGCAGTTGATTAATATAGGTATTAAATTGATGAATATATATATATATATATATATATATATATATTAAATTGATGAACAAAAATATTAATGTGATGAACATGAAGTGGAGGTTGAATCACTAATGGAAAAGTTATTGATGATATTGATATTAAATTGATGAACATATGTATTAAAAGGTAGTTGAATCACTATTGGCTAAACAATTGAAGAACATATGTATTAATTGATGAACATAAACATTATTGTAATGAACATGAATGTGATGATTGAATTACAAATAACTAAGCAATTGATGAACATTTGTATTAAATTGATGAACATAAATATTCATGTGATGAAAATGAGGATGGTTAAATTATTATTCGCTAATCTGAACATATGTACTAAATTGATGAACATAAATATTCATGTAATGAAAATGAGGATGGTTAAATTATTATTCGCTAATCTGAACATATGTACTAAATTGATGAAGATAAATATTAATGTGATGAACATGAGGGGGTTGAATTACTGATTATTAAGCAATTGATGAACATAAATAATAAAATGATGAAAACAAGTGTTATATTGATGAAAATAAATATAGGTGTGATGAACATGAGGATGAATCACTAATGGCTAAAAACACTTATTGAACATAAGTATTAAATGGATGCACTTACGTAATAAATGGATGAACATAAATTTAATATGATGAACATGTGGGTGGGGATTAAATCACTAATGACCGACCAATTGATGAACATATATATCAGATTGATGAACATAGATTTTAATTTGATGAACATATATATTTAAATGAATAAAAAATATAAAATTTATGAATTTATAATTATTTTATTTTATTTTTTAAATTGAAATAGTATTTTCTAAATTCATTTAAAAATTATTATTAGTTTTTTATTATGCATATTTGTATAGACCTAGTGGGAAGATTAAAAGAAGATTCAAAATTTGATGAATATGGGTATCAAATTGATGAACATAGATACCAAATTGATGAACATAACTATTTTGATGAACAAAATTTTAAATTTATGAATTTTTTACTTTTATTTATTGTTTTAGTTTTTTGTAAATCACTTTTTTTTTAATTTTATGAGTTTGTACAATATTTTTTTGATTTTTCAAGATTTATATTTTGGGTGGGCTTGTTGGGCTGATTCAAATACAACTTAAAATGTGATGAACTTGTGTATTAAATTTATGAATATACATATTAATTTGACGAATATAACTATTTTAATAAAGATAAAACATAAAATTTATGAAATTATTGTTTTTATTTATTATAATAGTTTTTTTAAATAAATTTTTACTTAAATTTTATGAGTTTTTACAATTTTTTAATTTTTTATGATTCATATTTAGGTCTGGGCTTGGTGGTTGATTCAAATAGAACATAAAATGTGATGAATATGTTTGTTAAATTTATTAATTTGAGGAACATAAATATTTTAATGAATATAAAATATAAAATTTATGAATTTAGGTTACGCACTTATAATTTTAATATTTATAAGTCAAATTACTATTTTTAAAAAAATTTATCTTATTTTTTTATACATATTTACAGCTTGGTGTGTAGATGAAAATAGGACATGAAATTAGATGAACATGAGTATTAAATTGATGAACATATATATCAAATAAATGAACACGGACATTAATTTGTACTTGCATTGTTAATCTTTGTTACGTTATATCTTTGTCATATAAAATATACATCAATTAAAATGAATGTAAATATGACGAATATGAAAGTGCATTCTATGAACATATTACTCTTTCTGATGAACATCCTAGTATTTCTGATGAATATGTTGTTCATTTTGATGAATATCATTTGATTTTATTTTGTATATTGATAAACACATCTATACTATTACTGTTTCAAATTTATACTAACATTGTTAAACTTTTTTTATATCTTATTCATATACAGTGTGCATACATTAACACGAATTATGATGAATATGAATGCACATTTGACGAACATATTTCTTTTTCTAATGAATACCTTACCATAACATATCTTTTGATTTTATTTTGTATATTGATAAACACATGCACTATTACAGATTATGTTTACAACGACACTTACATACGACGACGCTTTGACTATAGTCAGTGCTTATTGATATAAGGTGTCGTCTAAAAAATCAACACGACACTTATAGGTACCAAACACCGCATAAATAATAAACACCGTTAAATGTTTATACATTAGAGGACGTTTTTGGACTACAAGCGCTGCATTTTGGTCTACATTAAGTGACTGGGCTTACAATTCATAAGCATCGTAAAAAATAAAAACATTAGATGACACTTATAAGGTGTAAGCGCTGTCTAATCACTACTACACAAAAGATTATCTACTAGCGCTTTTGAAAGACGGTGTTTATGGATAAAAGCGTTGTCCTAAGTGGTAACACTACCATTACAACACTGAATCAGACTATAATGCTTATGTTCTAAGAGCGTCGTGTTATATGATAGGTAAGAGCGTAGTTTAAATGGGACATACGACATAGTTTTAAGTATAGAAGCACCGTCTATATAGTAAATGTGAATTTACAAATTGATGATTTCAAACCCACATCGTCAGTTCTGATAAACTTTTAAATTATTTATATGAATATATCACTTTCTTAATCTCTTTAGAGCTAACACAAAAAAGCTTTGTCACTACAATTGATGTTGTTGGGGTCATCTTTGGCGGAATAAATTTTTCCCTCAAATGAACCCGAACAACATCATTTGTGTTGACAAAACTGATGAGCGAAACTGATGTCTATTAAATGGAATCAATTTAGTTTGTCTAAAACCCTATCGGAATAACATTTTGTCACCCCCGGTGATGTTGGCCGAATAGGGATTTGTCTTAAGACGTCTCTTATGGAGATAAAGCATCATTTTGTTGTTTAACTTTATATGGTGTTCAATTTGTCGACGCGCCATCTATAAGTATAACACTTAAGATGGCGCTTATGGAGATAAAGCGCCTTTATGTTTTTTAACTTTACACGACTTTCTTTTTGTAGAAGCGCCGTCTATAAGGATGACACTTAAAATGACTCTTATGGAGATAAAGCGACGTTATGTTCTTCAATTTTACACGGTTCATTTTGTAGAATCACCGTCTAAAGTGAAATTATAACCATTTTGCAGGGCATTAATATGTACAAAAGCGTCGTAAAATGATATTAAATGTTCGGGTGAATTAAATTCAACTTGATTGGAAGACAAATGATGTTAAACGATGTACACCCCACACAATACTTGTAATCTTTATTATTTTAAACTCTCGAGACAAACAGTCTTGTTTTGTCTTGTCAAATCACCAAGAAAGCTGATAAAAGTTGAACAACCTTTTTAGTCTGTATTAAATTGCACGCCAAATGATAAGGATACCCAATCACACTTGCGCTTGGTGTGAAAAAATCAACAAACAGCAATCCATTAGAATAGCCTTTTATATAAATTGACTCAATCACACTTGTGTTTTACTTCAACATCAAATTTCATCTTTGAACACATCTCAACATTTACTCAACAAAATATGGAGTTCCGCAAGCTTATCTTGACGTGAAGAGCCTCATTGAAGATTATAAGTTTTCACTACTCGATATGTTATAACCAGTGCAATATTCAACACTAACTCTGTTCGATCATTTAGGAGATATCAACGACTTTTGTGAGAGCATACGACCGTGATTTGCCTGACCATGTTACGCTGGAACTACCAAACGGAACCTCATCCACTGTCTCTATACAAATGAGTGTTGACAGTCATATGTCATTCCGCGGGCTAGCTAGAGTTTACATTTCGTATTGATCTGCGCTTTAGGCATGTACTCGTCTTCTACCATGTACAAGAGGATCATAAATATTTGTTGAGGGTGTTCGACACTATTATGGTTGAGATTGATTACTACCCACAGGCGGATGATGATTGACATCCGCTATTTTTTGATTTCAAGCTTGGCTCTGAGTGGAACTGATGTGTATAGATGAAATCAGTAGTGTAAACATACCTGTTGCGTAGGCGTTGTTTGTGACGCATCCGTTTTGGAATGAAAAAATTACCATATACAAAAATACTTCACAAGACGCTTTTAGGTAGAAAATGCCTTGTCAAGTCACACATAGTGATAAAAAATAATATAATGAATTACGCTTGTTCACCAAATCGCCGCCTTAAGTCCCTTCAAAAGACTTATTATTAATGAAAACGCCGTGTAATGATTTAAACATAAGACGACGCTTCTAGATAAAAAGCGTCCTCTCTTGTGAAACTTAATATGATGTTTTCTATCAAGAAGTGTCGTCTGTTGTGAAACTTATGACGGTGTCTTTTGAGTGCAAGTGTTGTTTAATGTTTGATTTTAAACGGCTCTTCTGACCCTAGACTTACTATAACGGTGGATTAGAAGGCACTTTCGAAACTCCGTCTTATGCATCATATAAGCGCCGTCGTAATGCTTATGTGTAGTAGTTATGTATAGTATTACTGTTTCAAATTTATACTTACATTATTAATCATTATCATATCTTATGCATATAAAATATGCACCCATCAACATAAATACAAGTCTGATGTATCTAAATGCTCATTTGAAGAACATATTTCTATTTTTAATGAACATCGTAATGTTTTCTATGAACATGCTGGTAATTTTGATGAATACATCCTATAATTTTATCTGTATATTGGTAAATACATGTATATTATTACTGTTTCAAATTTATATTTATATTGTTAATATTTTTTATATTTTACTCATGTAAAATATACATCAATTAAAATGAATGCAAATCCGACGAATATGAACGCATTTGATGAACATATTTCCTTGCTCTAATGACTATCTTACTATTTCTAATGAATATGTTGGTAATTTTTTTGATGAATATATCCTTTGATTTTATTTTAAATATTGGTAAACACATGTATACTATTACTGTTTCAAATTTGTACTTACTTTATTAATCTTTATAATAAATTATTCATATAAAACATGCATTCATTAATCTGAATGCAAGTCTAATGAATATGAATATTCATTTGATGAATATCTTAGTGTTTCTGATGAATATGCTTTTCATTTTAAGAAACCTGATAAGCGTAATGATCATCTTTAAGTTTTTAGAAACCTGAGAAGTATGGTCGCCTTTGATTTTGAGAACCCCGAGAAGAGCAATTTTCTTTTCTCTGAATGAGTTGTGTTTTAAAACACATTTCTTAAACGACGCTACTTTTCAGAACGACATTTCAAATTGTGTTTTAGAAACATTTGTTAAACAAAGACAATTTAGAATGTGGGTGCTTTCAGTGCACCCAAGAGTGAGGTTTATCATCAATTACTTTTCCGTGTTCCGAGAGCAATTGCTCCCGTTTGCGATGTGGTTTTGATTTTGATGAAAACGACGTCGTTTTATATTTTATACACTGCACAACTTGTGATAATACAAGCAGAACTGATGAATATTCACCAGTTATACATATAAGCAGAATTGATGAATATAGAAGCAGAACTGATGAATATTCACCGATTTATCATATAGCACGTGGCACACCATGATTTGTTCCCCTTTTGTCCATTTATATATTTTCTACAGTCAAAATGTTTTGGGCTCTGATGGAGACCCAAGCCAGTATACAAATCTAAGCCCCAACATACATTACCACGCCGAAGCTTCTGGATAGGTTTTTGATCACTTAGGAATTAGTTCTGCTCTGTTTGGCAGCCAGCATGGACTGACTCAAACAGTCGGATTCTATTCAAGTAAAAATTTGTGAGAGAAAATGTGACTGACCAGTTTGATTTGGAATTGAAGGGCTCCTCCGTGAAGCTGCTGTCTCTGGGATTTGATGCTTTTAAAATTTGAAGTGCAGTTAGTTGGTTAGACAAGTCCCAACTAACTTAACCGCCTCTCCCTCTCCCTTCTTCTTCAGTTGAATATCATATCATCGACTCTGCATTCTGCTCTTCTTCTTTCCCCTCTTCAACCATTTCTGTCATCGCTTGATATTCAGAGAGTGATTTGATTAGGGTTGTTAAAAATGCTGGCAATCTTTGAAGGATCTGTGGCCAGGCGCCCTCACTCTATGAATAAGCCTCATGAGAAATCTGTATCTGCGCTCGAAAATGGATTCTTGGTTAATCAGTTCATATCCAGTCACCCTGAATCTGTCATCGTCAAATCTGACGCTTCTTTCACATTCGCTTACTCTCTTAAGACCAATACTATTCTTCCAAGGTTTGATTCCCATTCTCATCTTCTTCTTTGTTGATCTTTATTATGTTTTGATTTTGCTTCCCAGAACGAGATAGCAAATATCATCATCATCTTTGTATTAACTCTGCTTGTGGGTCTTGCATGTCATTTCCAGCAGGGTTCAGTTTGCAAATACAGATAACATATTCTGCCTGTTTCATGGGCGTATGGATGATATTGTTGTCCTTAGGCATGCGTACTCGATGAATGAGACTGATAGCGAAGCCAGCGTTATCATCCGAGCCTTTCAAGTTCTGAGACAGCTCAGCCACCAAACTCCTAGACGAGTTATTGACGACATATCCGGGAGCTATATATCCATCCTATATGAAGCTCCTTCCAAATTCATACTCCTGTCGGGTGTATGTGTCATCCTTTTTTTTTTTTTTTTTTTCGATTCGAACTTTAGGCTGCTTGGTAATCTACAATAATATTTGCCTTACCTGTACAGGCTTTTTTTGGCGAACTTCCGTTGTACTGGGGTATTGATGCTAGATTCTGCCTTGTCCTCTCTGATGATGAATCACTCGTAAACAAAGCTTGTCGCTCATGCCAACGCTTCCCTAAAGGTTTGTTTGCTAATAATATACAAGTGTTTATAGCTGTATATTTGTCTGCAGTCAGTAGCTATAAATGCTATGTGGAAAACTAGTATTTCACACATGGATAGGATGTTTCTGAATATTTAGTCTGCTTGAAATTTTCAATCTTGCACTAGCTGGACATTATTCTGAGACCCACTTTCCATGTTTTCTCTTGTAAAATATGCAAGGTGAACTTTACATTAGCTGTCAAGGTCGCACAGGGCTTCAAGCCCTCTTCGGGAGCCCGCCACCTCAGTTTGAGGTATTATATGAACGCTTAAGATTGTTTTGAATTGTCATTTCTGTGATGGATCAGTGATTGGGCATTATATTATTCCTCGCTTTCTGTTTTAACAGCTGTACTTAACTGGTGAGAGTCTTGGGAAACAAAAACTAATGAAGATGATTCTAAAAGCGGATAAGGATATGATGAGTGAATCCGATGTGGAGAAGTGCTGGTGCCCACCAAGCCCGGGGTACTTCAAAATAAACACAGATTTTGCAACATTCTCAGATGGAGGAGGAGACCACATTGGCATTGGAGTTATAATTCGTAACTCGGACGGGGAGACAGTGGCGGCAACTTGCTTTAGAGTGGATAGGGCGCAGATTAAAGTGCCAGCAGAGGTGGTAGCGTTGATGTCAGGTCTAAGAGCAGCTCAGAACCTGAAGCATCAAGATCAAGGGGTCATATGTGAATCAGTTCATCTAAACATTGAAAGTGGGACGGAGGAGCTGGCTCACATTAAATATCTGGTTGGCTGTATTGCTGAGGAGTGGGGAAAGTTAAGTAATTGCACTCTCTCTTTCGTGAGTAGCAGTAGCGCTGCAAATAGAGCTGCACATGGGCTAGCTCAATATGCCCAGGAAATAAAAACACAAGACGTTGAATGGTTAGGAGAAACACCTGACTGCATTTCCGGCATCCTCGCTTCTGAGTGTCCTCAACACTGACGTGTCAGTCACCATTTTATTACAGAGCAAAAGCCTACTGTCGCCAGTTTCTTAGTTTGTGTTTTTAACCATTTTTCAGTATCATGATTGCTCAGAACATAACTTCTTGAACTTGATTACCAGCACTGAGTCTTAATTCAGGGTATTACTCTGTGGTCAGTTTGTTTTTAATTTTACCAAATTTTCTGCACAAATCATTTCTTAATCTATCTGGCATCAATCAAGTACACAAGGATCTGTCTGGACTTTGGAGATGTTTGAACCTCAAGTTATGAAGCAATTTCATTTGCATTTAATTAGTAGTAATTTATTAGTTGAAGATGAAAGTCAAAATTGATTTGGATTGTAGGGTTTTTTTAATTGGACGTATTACATTTTATCTACTGAGTTTTGAAGTGTCCTGAATAACTGGAATTATATCTGGTTTAATTAAGAGTGGCTGAGCGTTAATTAGTTAAAAATCATCTAGAAACTATTTTAGTGTTTTCCACCTGGTTCTGCTTTCATCTCATTCTTAGATACAAATACACATTCTTCCAAATACAAATAAACACTCTTCCATATACAAATACTCTCTTCTAACAAGTTGTGATTGAGCTAGAAGACAATCTCAAAAACACTATTGAAAGTCACTAATTTTTAAATCAGAAATCAAACAGGAAAGTGGCTGTAAATTGGATGGAACAGAAATTTCCGGCCAACTTTTAGCAATTTTTCCAGTAAATTTCTGCTCACCGGAACGACACTCCAGATAAACATTGGTGGTCAGTATGTGGCCAACTTTTTCCGGTAACTTGCGGCCAATTTGGGATTTCTTTTGCCAGTCTAAAAAAATTCTCTTATTCCGGCCAGCTTCTGACAATTTTAGTTTTTTCAGCTAGATTTCAGTAAGTTTCAGACATCATTATTTTTCTATCAGTTTCAATTTTTAGATTATTGACAAATTTTTGGCCAAAACATTTTCTTAGTTTTTAATTTAAATAAATACCAAATAATTAAAAATAACATTATTTTATTTCCTATAACCTTTTTCTCCATGGCTCGCAGCCTGCGATCTCGGTCTCGGATGACTTAGCCTCTAAGCTGGCTTGCTCGCCTCAGACACTGCAGTTAAATCTAAGATTGCCAATCTGGATCCATGGTGTGGTCCGAAACTTTTCTGTGTTAACAATGCAACATAGGCCCCTAGGAACCCGCAACCATCTCCGAAAACTAGCTAGGATCTATGCGTTCCTAGAGTGCAGAGCGGATAGATGATGAGAGTAAATTATTCTATATATTTCATATTTAATTCACCTGATTTTTGATCATTTGAGAGTCAAATTTAATAATTTTACCAATTTTCATATATCATGGTGATTTAAGTCCAAATGAAAAATATTCTAAAACGAAAGTTTTAAGATCAAAAAAAATTGGATAGAGGATCAAAGTCATTATCTAGCCGAGCGAATGATGGCGCGATTAGGACTGCATCCATGCATGCGGTGATGTCGCGAGGTACAGGCATGTGTCACAAATAAGAAAAAAGCCAAAAATTCTGACTTAGTAGAGAGTTCACGCACGGGCGAGCGAGCGAGCGGTGGATCATTAAGTAGAACTTAGAAACTTTTGAGAGTCATAATTTTCATAAAATATCTGATTTCAATGATTTAAATTGCTACCGAAAGATGAAAATAAAGATCTATAATTTTATACAAGGAGTCAAAGTCTATATCTCGATGGATTTGCACCAGTAGTGCAATAGGTGTGTAATGAACTTTTATAATTCAACTCAAATCCAAGTTTTCGATTTCGATCATCATCAAGTTTGATCTTTCAAAGTCTTTTGAAGAGATTTAATTTAGAAACACTTAGAAATCATGCATATCAGTGTTACTAAGATTGGTGTAATCCCCAAGTTATATAAGGAGGTCGTCACCTCCACTTTCAAAAGAACCACAACACAACCACAAAACCAACTTCTCTTAGTATGATATTCTCTTAAGATTGCGACTTAAGACCGTTAGTGGAGAACATCAAGAAAAGTCATCGTAGGAAGAAGCTAGTTGGGTATGTAAGGTTATTCCCACTAACCTTATCACGAGTCTTTCCATGGTCATTCGCGGCTAATTTTCCTTGAGTGATTCAGGTGCTATAACTTATTATTGTTGTGAGATTATTATTCTAAATGTAGTTCATATTTTGATGTTATATTTATTGGAATTCAACTGAATGATTGATGTATTGTATGATAACTTCAATGAATGATGGGTCGTTGTATGATTTCTTAACAATGATCTATTTGTGAAGTTTTAGGCAAATACCAAGTAGTCAAGTAGCAATAATGTCGTACGTGTTTATGTGGTAAAAATACTCTAAGTATGTGTAAGATAAATTGCATCCAGAATAGCTGATTCATCAAAGACAGACATAAGAGAGAGCAGCTAGAAAGGCATCAATGACGGTAGCGCCACCAAAACCAAGAAGGAGGACCATGAGAAAAATGACCACACCAACATTCCACGACCAACCTCTATGCATGAAGCCTAATGAAGAAGAAGATGCTAATATAAAAATTAAGGGTGGTGTTATACATTAACTCTTTAAATTTTAAAGGACGTCGGGAGTAGATGTCCAACGACGTTTTCACAAATTCAACATGGTTTGTACCAAAATTAAGCCGGATAGAGCAGACCTAGACCAATTTAGGTTGATGGCATTCCCCTTTTTCCTTATGGATTATGCTAAATAACGGATGTTGTGTATGCCTGCAGGTACTCTTACAACCAGGATCCAAATGTAGGACAAGTTTCTAACAAAAAAATTCTTTCTAGTGGAAGTCACATAAATTAGGAAGGAGATATGTAGGATAAAGTTGCTATTAGGCGAGATGATGTATGAGTACGTACTATGAGCGTTTTGGATATTTGTTGACAAAGTGTCAGAACCATAGGTTTACTAATCAAACCATAATCGAGTTCTTTTGACGATGCAAAAAAAGAGGATGTTGGATGCCGTAGCAGGTGGATCCATTCAAAATAAGTATCCTAATGAGGTTTGAATGATTATTTATAAGATGACAAAAAATGTCAGCTTAATCAACTCAAAAAACTTAAGTTGCGAACTACATAAGGTTGCCACCTCAGATACACCATCACCTACAACAACCTCATCTACAAAAATCGTAGAACTAAAAAATATGACGGACATGATGCTGAAGAAGATAAAGGCCACAACAGTGCGGCAGTGCGAGGTATGAATATCAATGAAACATACTACTGATATGTGTCTTTAAGGATAGGAACCAACTAGTGAAAATGAAGAACTGATGATTATTTGAGGATATTGTCCAAGGCTCCAGAACTATCCTAATATGAGATATGCTAGCAACAACTACTTACATCCACTAAGACCCAAATATGCACCTCATTACCAGGAAGGAATCTCTAGTTGAGAATATTCACCGATCACAGCCTTACCGTCATTGGGCCCTTCAAATTAGACCATTATTTAGTCGAGATTAATCCAACACAATTAATCTCATTATGTTGCTTAAGGTCCATTAGTTTGTTTATCGTATTCATTCTGTTGGTTCACGGAAGGGCTTCATCATCCACACCCACTTTTGTGATGGATGACAAAAACGATTGTGATATTCCTAGAAACTTTGACATCATCGATCATTTCATAATGTTGATTATAATCATTATCGTATCGCATTCACCATATTAGGGATTATAATGAATGGAATCGTCACTCTACTAAGCTAAGAAAATATGAGAAAAAAAAATGAATCTTTTGTTTAGTTGAAAGTTTGAAGATGGTAACTTTGAAGCAAATGAGATAGAATTTTTCATCAAAATAACCTTTTTTTATAATTTTATACCATAAACCAAAAAAAAAAATTGAAATCAATCTTTTCGTCACATTTTCCTTTTGTCTCTCATTTTGATTTTCCCTAAACCAAACACAACACTGGGAAAAATAGAAAAATAATCTAGAGCTACCGCTCAATTCAACAAGACACTCAGAAATAGATAAGGTGGTGCAAAAATTATAATACTACAGATTGAGACTTATTACCACGCTTATTCGAAGGCTTTCACCACATTTCACAAGCGTAGTGAATACGACCGTTGTAATTGATAAAGTACAGAGCGTCGTAATAGGTGGTGAACTTATTACCACGCTTTTTATGTCAAGCGCGGTAATAGATGGTATACCTATTACCACGTTTTCAAGAAAGCGTGGTAATAGGTATACCACCTATTACCAAGTAAAGCGTGGTAATAGGTGGTATACCTATTACCACGTTTTATATAAAAAGCGTGGTAATAAGTGCATTTATTTTATTTTTAAAATTAAATTATTGTTTAATTAAATTTTTAATTTAATATATTTTAATTATTTAACAATTTCATAATATATATAATTTTATATAAACAAAACTAAACATTTAAAATTTATTAGAAAAAGTAGACTAGAAGTTATGCAACAGATTGGAGGCAGAGCTCCACCTTCTTCTTCTTAGGGTTACAGGAAGATGAAGGTCTCAGGGACAGAAAAATTCACTTGGCACGTGGAGATGCCCATAACATGCCCATATGATATACTTGAACCATAATGTGCCCATAACACCCTCACGTCACTCCTCAAATCGGCCTGCCCATAACGCGGAGAGAGAGCACGGGGAAGAGCGGGCTTGGGGCTGACGCCGTACGTGTTGTTGTTGCAACCAGGTTTGGGGCCGTCGAAGCAGTTTCCGCAGCTCCTGGAGCGGGCGAGAGAGCACGGGGAAGAGCGGCACGGCACGGGGATGTCGACCCAGAGGTAATGGTAGCTTGCGGCACGACACGGGGACGTCGACCCAGATGTGGGTGAGGTACTGGAGAGTCGACGCGTCTCTGGTGAGAGGACCAGGGCCTTGGGGCGGAATGAAGTCTGGGCTGCAGCGGACGAAATGAGAATGGGCAAGGTGATGGAGATGAGAAATGGTAGCGGAGGAAGACATGGGTGCAGCCATGAATTTGATTGAGCTCTGGGTTTTGTATTGTCTTTATGTAGGGACTGGATATACATATTACAGCGAAAGGACTGGTTCGACAAGATGACGTGTTGTCTTTCATCTATTACCACGTTTTTATGTAAAAAGCGTGGTAATAGGTTCATTTAATACCACGTTTCTTATAAAAAGCGTGGTAATAGGTTCATTTAATACCACGCTTTTTTCATCTACTACCACGCTTCTTATAAAAAACGTGGTAATAGGTTCATCTATTATCACGTTTTTGGTATTTTTAAAAAACTACAAAATGCGTGGTAATAAGTTCATTTATTACCACGCTTTTGCCATTTTTAAAAAAATACAAAATGCGTGGTAATAGGTTGTTCTATTACCACGCTTTTATTTCAAAATTTGTAAGTTGAGAAAGAGTATTAAAATATATTTATATACTATACCATTATTAAAATATATTTAAATATATCAGTATACTCTACTGCTTTTGATATACATTTTCTAAACATTTATATATATTAATTTTAGTATGTGTAATATTTAATTTAAAAATTACAACGCTTTTAACATTCATTATTATTATGTAACATTAATAATTATATTAAAAAAATCATTTTGAGTATCTATTACCACGCTTCTTAGAAATAAGCGTGGTAAAAGGTTTACTTATAACCACGCTTGTTGTCCCAAGCGTGGTTATAAGTAGACCTTTTACCACGCTTGTGATTACAAGCGTGGTCATTTGTAATTCAAATTTATTTTGTTTTTATTTTTATTCATGTAATCATAAATAAGTAACTGATTTTTCATGATTTGTAAGTTAACGAGATTGAATATGTTACGTGTAGTAACAAAATTAAATGAATTTTTGGTTTGTAAATTAATAATATTGAGAATATTAT